>BGPR01000361.1:606012-617508 GCA_013235015.1 Araneus ventricosus
TGTGCCAGTAGATTTTGTCCCAGCGTGTGCTGACAGGGAGTAATCATCAATACCTCTACCGCCCCATATGGAGTATTTGATCAAAAAATCCTGGCCAAAAGTCCACCAAATTTGAAATGTGCTCAAAATTGTAAAAATGGTATTTGATAATGAATAATTAATTGTCGATCAACGTTCATTTCAGGAACATGAGTCATCCTTTAGCCCTAGCCTCAGTTGGAAAACAGATTTCTTTCATTAGTGAACGTGTTTTATCATTTCAGCTTTACTGTAACGTTTATATATATATATATATATTTTGTTTATATAAACTGATGGTTTAAAGTTAAATAATTTTATATGTTAAATAAAGGTAAGACCTTTGTTTAAATTATATATCTATTGAATATATTTATTTTTCACATAATAAATTTCAAATTAAAAAGGTTATTTTTATGCTTTTTTAGGTCTAATTTATACATTGTAGAAATCTTTTAAAGGTGGTGGCTTTGCGGGCGTATTTTGATATAGACATTATATTTAGAATAATAAGGACCAAATTTAGAGATAAAATCTTTAAGATAGCTGTTTTTTATAAAATACCTTTTATTTTCATGACTTTAATGACATTTTTGACATAAAGTGAGTTTATACCTTAGGATCCATCTTCGATTTGGCGGGTTGTAACGCCCGTAATGGGGAAGTTGTCGCGTCATGACAGGGGTGTATAGGGATAAACAAGATTTCATTCCGTAATCTCCAAGGGTTTTTGTAGTAGAACAACTACGACGAAAAGGATACTCAAGGTGCCGGTGTATTTTGATGATATAGTTTAATGCTAAGCTGTTGCGACGCGGGCTTAAGCATTCTGTTAACGATACAAAATTACAACAATCCATTATTATAGAGGCGCGTAATAGGGCGCTCTCGTGGCCAATGTTTCGGCATTATCCTTACCCCGGTGAACAGTATCTACCCAAAGCAAATATCTAACATTAATACAAAATAAATTATTATTCAAATATACAATTCTAAATAAAGAACTTAATAATTGATACAATACTAATAATCAAATCTGAACCATACATACTGTATAGTAAAAAATTCGGGCTCAATATAGATATATATGATGAAAATTAAAGCAGTACGAATTTTCAAAATACAAATATTAGATACATAACAATTACGATCTCACAACAAAATAATTTTAACAGAGATTAACACAATGTGCTTCTTAACATTAATCTGAGAAAAAATAGGAAATGTACCAAATATATCATTCGATTTCTAAAGGGTAAAGCAATGGGGATTGGTTTTTTGAAGAGTTAACAAGATTTGAACATTATTGTCTCTTGCCTTAATAACACATTCCTTTGATTACTCCAACCAAGTTCCCACAATAATTTGATTTACATTCCTTCAACAAGAACTACATCAATAATTTCAAGTTTTTATGAAGAGATGGTGTTTAAAGTGATTAACTGTTTAATTGGAGTAAATATTGTTCTTCCTAACGTCTCCAGTTGTCGAACAGTCTGTAAGTCTTCTTTTTTTTTTGTACGACTCTCATTGTCGTTGAACCAACTGATAAATGTGCCAGGGTATTTAGAGTCACCATAACCCAATTCTAGGAAGTGAGCCATGAGATAGTTCCTGTCTTCCTGGATCATTCTCCTTACGCATGTTAGGAGATCGATTGTTAACGATGACCCTCTGAAAGAATCGTTGAAAGTTCTTCAAACGTCAGTGGGCTCTGCCAAGTATTTTACGCAGAGGTTCCTTTACAGTCTAACAAGGCGTTCGTAAAACTCCACTCACTAAGGGCAATGTCTAACTATGAACTCAGTGGATACCGTTATCTGCACAAAAATTTTGAAATTTACTATCTTTTCACATGTTGGTAAAATATGCTAACTCCCCTTTGAGCCATTTTTAAATGTTCAAGGTTATTTATATATTAATTGCAATTGCCTCTCGAGAGAGAAACTCCGTAAAGTAAGTGGGGAAAAAATACCTTGTGGACAAGGTCCGATACAAGTTCTAAATGGGACAGTACGTTACGGCACATGTAAACAAAGCAACATAAGACTTATGATATCTTTTATTGTCCTTACAAGGATTGCAATCTAAAAATCAATTCCGCGATCTGAAATGGAGGAGATTGGGAAATTTCGGTAACTGACCACCAACCGGATCAGCTGGTTTAGTGTTGTATTTTTTTGCAAATGAGACGGTACTTTGACTAATTGAGGCTCTGTATCTGCAATATTTTTTCGGGAAGTTGAATCAAAAGTTGCAGATACACCACAAATGACCTATTCGTTCATGTGTTCCCTCACAAGTAACTCTGTAAATTACAGCGTCGAGGAAGAAAATTACAGATGCCTCTACCCAAAGCATAACTCCGTTTCCGAGTAACGTCCGGTAATTCCAAAACCGCCTCATCCAAAAAAGGCACCTTAAAACTTTTATTTCAGAGAGTTATTTTGAAGTTGCTTGTTGTTTGTTAAGGCTGATATCCCAGTAGAATAGAATTTGCTTCACCATATTTGATCCAAAATATTCAGCATCCTGTATCTCATCACCAGCAGTAAAATGCTAAGTTCATTGATTTGTTAATGTTTCACATTGTCTACGAATCGAAAACCCAAGCAGTTACTTTCAAAAAAAAAAAAGTGTTTGACCGCTGAATCGATTTTATGTCGACAAGAGACTTCACAGTAACTGCCACATGCACAAATGGAACGATGCTCCACCTCTGAGCAAAGTTCCAAATCTAAAATAGGTCGATGACGATTTGGCCAATGATCGGGTGTTTGTTACTGGCAGCCGTGCCACCATAGCTCGTTTTAAATGAAATTTGATAGCAGATGTGCTACGAAAGGAGGTCAGCAGGGTTGTCCTTTCCTGACAGTGTCCCCACTGTTCAATACAGAGAGTTTCTGGATCTCTCACCACGATTTCTTTGACGCAAGGTTTGAATCCTGAAGAATCACCTTTCGCATCCAGTATACTGGAAATAAGAGAATCAGTCCAATATATGCTGGCTTCGGGAATTTGATAAACACTCCGTTTGGCCAACCTAGCGACACAAGGGGTTGCTACCAAGTCGTGGCAATGTCACCGACTCCCCAATGGTGCCATAATGACTTTACAAATAACAAAACCTGTCTCGACTTACTATTACGAGTAACAAAGCGCAAGTACAATATTGTTCCATGTTGTTTGCTCAAGTCGAGAAACAGTGTATTTCAAAAATCGGTTTCTTTTGATCCAGTTCTACCTAAATAGTACCGTGGGTATCCTTATTCCCAGTCGTGTTCTCAGGCTTGCTACTCCACTGCTGCCACTCTGTGGCGTAGCTTGGAGGAAGTTCTGAGTCCCAGCTCCACTCCTTAGAGTCCAAAGATCCTGAAGTAGACATTTTCCAATTTGAATGGGCCAAGCACCCGACAGGGTCAAAAGATATCAGTCCAACCACATACCCAGAATAAATCTTTTCGATTCTATTTGTTTATATATATTGACCTTCTGACTGAAATACCAAATCTCTTTCTGAATCCTAAGCAAAGTCCTGTAAAACCTGAATGGTTTAGGATCAACAGCACTAGTTTCAGAGAATTCTACAACATCTCTTGCTGCCAACAAATTAAGCTGTTCTCTTGTCTTGTCTGCCATTTATGCAGTAATACGCCCATGTCACTGAATACTATTTGCAAGCATTCCACAGTAGTAATGTAGAGCGTCCGGTCATCATTTCGACCGCCACGAGGTCATCAACATACACAGAGCTATTTAACAAAATCAAATGTATGAGGATACTGCTTCCTTTGTATTTTGAAAATGATGTTTAAAGTTGCTGCAAGAAGGTATGCACTTGTGGGCCTAAGTCCAAAGAGAACTCTCGTAAATTCAAACGTAGGGCTGATTGAAATTATCGTCCAGAAGAAACGCGGAAATTGATCAGAAAGTCCAATTGATTTAGAAATGCCGATTTCACATCAGCTGTAAATCTACAGGATTTTCGAAACGTAAAAGCAGTTCAAATATATTAGACGTAAATTTGTCCCGTATGATGAACAACGATAAATGTCCATCTCGTGAGCTGAACCATCGAAAACAAATAAGATTGACTCTGGTGGTTTCCGTCGCTGCCGTATCACCGCATGATGGGGAGGTAAACTCCTGGACTATCTGATAAAGAATCGCAGCACGCCCAACTATACCCTTCCCTAACATAGTCATCGATTGATCCCACTCACTAAACAATCCGGATCATATTTAAACCCATCGAACCAACCCCTCAAAACGTTTACGCGCAACAGTTTTATTATTTGTATTTCATACCTGCTGATCGTGGTGTTTACGCGATGTACCTACCCATCTATGAAACTAATTGATTCATCAAACCTCACTACAGCCCTTTCATCTCCTAATACCTGGAAGCCACTGAATCTAATAATGCACCCTCACTTCCTAAAAAACTTCTTAGTCAGAAGGTCGAAATGATTCTTCTTCACTGTGAATCAAACAAAATTGAAGTGCAAATCACTCTGCCTAATGGCCCTGCCCTGAAGAGACCATCCCTAAGACTGGTTTCGGACAGCAACCACCGATGAATCAAGTCTTTTATTCGATTTAATAAAGACAATAAAAAATTGAACCGATTAACAATGAAATTTCAGCAACTTTGCGATATCTACTACAGCTGAATGTCACCTAAATCCCTCGATTCTATTTCCTCCATGTATTTGTTTGAAGACTGAGGTTGCCTTGAAATTTCCCTACTTCACTGCCTCAATCACAGTCTCCTCGCGTCTAATACATTTCCTCTTAGTTCAACTTCTACCTTGCGACAAGTTTTGTTTTAGAGTTTTGATCCGGAACGAGTAAAGATGACTTTCAAAACCTAAGTTTTTTAATCCCAACCTACGTGACATATTTTCTTGATGAATGATTTTTCACTGCTACTGCAAAAAGACAAAATATTTTATCCTTGAAGAGCTTAGCGATACTTCGCCTTAATACATTGCAACAAACCTACCTCTATTGTCTATCAATAGAATTTAAAGATTGTAGTTTTTAATATCGATTGGTTTTTTTTCTCCTGAATCTAAATGAATTTTGTTTTTTAGAATTTTCTGAAATAAATAGCACGCATGACGACTTTGAGAATGAATAAAATTGATTTCGGTATAATTTTTTAACATAGCATGAATTAGTCATATAAAAACATCTCCTTAGTAAATACGTAACTGGAATGCATATTTGATTGATGCTCGCTCCTTTTCCATGGTTCGTTGTGAAGATAATTTCAATGAACGGTTTGCAAGTGTATACGCTCTGACGTCGAGAGTCGAACGTCCACTGGTGTGGTGTGGAAGTTTGGGGAGGAAGTTGGCGGGTTAAGTACCCTTCTCTTCGTCTGATCGCGGTTCGAAATAGCTTGGTCCGTACCAAAAATAGCGTTGGTATAACTTCAGCAATCTTAACAAATCAATTCAAAACTGATTAAAAGCTTAAATTATGGAATACTAGCTGATATACCCGGCGTTGCTCAGGATGAAAATATTTTCATGATTTTTATTAATGAAAAAAGTTAACGTTAATTGTCACAAAACCTTTACTAAAACCTTCCTTTTGTTTTATAATATTTTTCGAGCGTACCAAATTCCACCCGTCTGGCTTATTGCATTTTTGAGTTATAGTCTTCACAGACCGATCGATTAATGGACAGATACAGACATAATTAAAAAAAAAAAAAAAATCGGACTCGAGGAGTTCTAAAACGGAGAGATTTATCAGAATCTCAAGGTCAAATTTTTGCCGATTCTAACGCTTTCTCTTTAAATATTGTCCGAAAAAGATTGTATTAGTAGTTTATATGTTTTACATTTAAAGTTTTGAGGAATATCAGTGATTTCAGACTTAACGCCGAAGTCCGCAAAGTTAGGTTCGTGTCATGAGATATTAAAAAACATTGACATCGTTGATTTGTTTATAAGTGTTTGTGAAATAATTATGAAATTTTTAAAATACTTGTGTTAAGTGCGTTTTTACTTAAATTGTTTATGCATACGTGCTGTTGATTTAATATTAATTCGTAGTTAAATAATAATTTAATCCTAATCGCAAATTAAATACCGGGTCATTTTTTAGTTATGTTTTCGCATATCGTTTGCACAATTTCCCATCGAAACCGCATTCTAACGGCAACCGGTTTCTTTAGATTTGGGTCACCTGTGGGTTACGCAATCTTTTTTGTCTGATTGCAAGTGTTTTTGTCGCGTTCATTTAGAATTTGTGATTGTGTCGAGCAGTCTTATCGTTCAGCTGTTTTATCCGAAATGACTTTCTCTCTTACTTGTGTGAAAGTGGAAACTGTGAGTGTTCCAATTTTCCCCTTCTTCCTCGTATTTTGTTTGCTGTTATTTTTATTTCTTCAAGTTTTATAATATTCTAAAACTGATAAAGACAAGAGTTTATTAAAGTAGTTTTTGAATTTACATCCGATCCAAGAAAAAGTGTGTACCTGATAGGCAAAACAACAACACCGATCATGTTTTATACGTCTGATGCATTGATACTGCTTTTTCTGCAATTTTTTTTCTCTGTTGTCACATTTATAATTTTTATACTCTTTCCTTCGAAACTTGGGGAAGCTTATGTGTGCATTATCAGTAACTTCCGTTTTCAGTTTTAAGATTAATATTAACTTGGTTTCAGTAATTTGTTCCCTAAATTTATATTTTATGGGTTATATTCATGTTAGAAAGAGATGGCTCACATAATTATGTAGAACTGAAAATACCGAGAGCATAAACTGAACACGTGTGTTTTGTCGTAATAGTCGAGGCCAGCGGTTCCCAACCTATGGGTTCGGCCCACTTGTGGGCCATGAATAGCTTATTAGTGGCCCGCGGAACGCTATTCACGAGTCAAAGTCAGGGGTAAAGAAAGTGAAAGTATACCATGGAATGAAGAAGACTCGTTAATTGAAATATCATAAGTCCAGACTCTAAAAACGTTTTTTAAACAATGTCATTTTTCGCGTTGTGGATAAATGTTTGGCAACAGTATCCTTGCACCGAAACATTTGATGTGGTCCTCGACCGCTTAATTGCGCGAATGTGCTTTCATAACTTTAGTTTTTTTTAAAACATAAGTACAGAAACAAACTGAATGTAGAAAGGGACTTGAGGTTGAGACTGTCAAATTTTAATCCAGATATTGACTCCCATGTGGGTAGGGAATGCAATCCGGAAAACCGGATCCGGCACCAGTTTGCCGGATCCGATCACCGGATTCCGTAAATAAAAAAAAAAAAAAAAAACATGAAGCCGATTTCTTGAAAAAATACTCGCGTTGTTGCAAGAGTAGGCACTTAAATGCGTTGTTTGTACGAGTCGTTCGACGCTGACCCGCCCGCTACACATATAGACATTCTTATTGTTCAATTGATAGATGAATTATGTTTATATTGCATTTACGAGTACGAGAATGATTTAAGTAGATAATTAGACTTAGAAATGAATTGAGTAACGATCCATATTTCTGATTTTTCTTTATAATACGACTTTCTTCTTACATAGTGACCGAAATAACGTTTTAAATTGTAAGTATGTACCTATTTGTGTTGCATTGCAGGTACTAGTCTAAAAGTTCTAAAACAAACATGTCACTTTTGAAACCAATTCAAAATGAAAACAGGAATATTAACATACTTACAGAATAAAAAGAAAATATGATGATGATACAAGACGAACTGATGATACATTTATTGTGCCGAAAAAAAAAGTTGTAAGACTAGAAATGAAAAATATCTTAAAGAGAGTTGTTCAAGGTGATAGCTTTAAAGAAAACGTAGTAGAAATATAGTAGAAAAAAAATTAGAAATAGATAATATAGTAGAAAATAAATTAGATTCATCGTCATTGAAAAATGATTTGACATTAGAGAAAGAATTACAGATACAAATCCAGCAAGATATGAAAACCTAGAGCATAAATACCCCCCCAAAAAAAGAGAAAGATTATGAGAAGACATTAAGAAAGGAAATGACAGCATGTGCAAGTGAAGGAGTTCGAAGAAAATACTTGTCTTCTATTCATGAGTATTTGTTAACAATAAAACCGACAAGTGTAGAAGCAGAAAGGGCTTTCTAGGCCGCTGGTTATATTTGTAGTTCTGTAAGAAGTCGATTAGCAGATGACACAATTAACACTATTTGTTTCCTACGATAATTTTTTCAAAACCAAAGTGAGTTTTTTTAATTGTTTTACTTAAAATAATAATTTAAAGTAAATATATTAAAAAATACGAAGAAGTTTTAAACTCGTTATTGTGATAATTGTGCCATTGATTAAACAGATTCATGATGACTGTCATAATTATAAGAATGAGAATGCGTGGCGTGTCTAAAATACCTAATTATTGTGATCTCAGTTGATGAGCTTGATTTAGTTAGATTTAATATAAGCTACATTACAAGTTATCATTGATGTCATTTGTGAAATCTAGTACGTGAGACTGAACTTAACCGCCCGTCATTATCTAATTATTACTAAACTAATATAACAATTACAATTTAACTAGTTACACTGTACTAAATTTTTATTGTTGATTCATACGTAAATGTTGATTAATTATAACAGTGTAAATAAAGTTGATTTCATAAGAAATTAACGCTTTTTTTCTAAACTTTGTAGTACACTCACTTTATCATCTTTTATACAGTTGATTTTGGAATGAAAAGGCAAAATAGTTTTGATATGACCGATCCGGCCGGATCGATGGGACTCCGACCGGATTGAAATTGGTGCCTGATTGCAATCCCTACATTTGGGAGACAAATAGTTCCATTGAGTTTTTTTATTTTGAATTTTGGCCGCGTGCTTCTGAGTTTTCTTACATTGTGACAGCTATGTAAGAAATGTAGTAACAATAAAGTATTTTTGTTTTGTAAACAATACATTTTCGCTCCTTTTAAAGTAAACTTTGCTAATTATTGACACATAGTGCATATTATATATATTGTGTTTTTGAGTTTTTGGCTTGTGTTTCTAAGTTTGTTTATATATATATGTGCGTGTGCGTGCATTTTTTTACTTGTATATTTAGTTAGTGGGCCTGAAAATATTTTTTACACAACAGGTGGTCCGCACAACTAGTCCAGTCAAAATAGACAAAAAAAACTTGAAATTTCGAAAACATTCGCATAGAGCTGAAAATTGGTACAGACCTTAAATACATCATTATAAATGAAATGTCAAAAGTCCCCATCTATCCCACTTCTGCTAAAAATTGTATGCAAGGTCAAAGATAAAAAAATCGGTTCATCGCAAATATATCTTAAACAGTAAATTTTATGGTAAAATAGTTCATACAAAATTTGTAGATTATGCCATTCTCTACGAATAAAGTTCTGAATACTTTTTTTCCTACGAGTTTTTAAACCGCGATATCTCATGAATGATGATTCATGAGATATCGCGGTTTAAAAATTTGGAAATACACTGGCTAAAATAAAAAATAACCATAACACTCTCCACATAATGGGTGTCATTCAAATTATTACTCCAAAAAGTTCAGTTTTAGCAGAAGAGCCTTTATCACGAACAAAACAATTTCAGCAAAAGATTGTACGGCAAAAGCTCATGTGCCAATACAAGTGTATCACAATAATGGTGTAATAGGATATAGTAAAATAATTTCACAGAATTTTGCTTATGAAAGTGATACAAGTGCTTCTTTTCTTCTGAAAATAGATATGTTATGGCTGTATGGGAAATGGAATAATTTATCATTACCAGGTTGGAACGTTTATCAAGCAATAGTATGGATTTTTCAATATCTCGAATTTTATTCTTACCATTTATTCCCCAACCAACAATTGTCTACAATACTATATACACAACTTTACTATGTGCTTTGGAGAATGCAAAGCGTTATGGCCACGATGCATTGTTACTTTTGATCAACCTTTGTATTCAAAAGCTAGAGAAATTGTAGCTGCAGCACCTCAAGAATGTGATTTATCAAAGATTGTAATAAAGCTTGGAGGTTTTCATTTACTCAGTTCGTTTATTGGAGCAATTGGTTATATTATGCAAGGAAGTGGTATCAAAGAGGTGCTTTCTTTAATTTGTGCTCCTAATTCATTAGATAAAATGCTCACTGGACATGCTTACGCCAGAGCTCACACATTACTTCATCGCACTTTAGCAACAATATCAAAAGAACTCGTTATTGATGATGATATGGATGCAAATCTTCAAAACACTATTGAAGATGTAAAAAATAACACTATTTCATATAATGATATTGGAAATCGTGATGAGAAAACTGAAGCATTACTTTATCAGTGCAATAAAAAATTAAAGAAGAAAATTAAGAAAAGAAAATTATGAAGGACGAGGCTCTACAGGAAAATTATGGATTCAATATTTTCATATGGTATTGATTGCAAAGGAGTTCATAATAGCTGAACGTATGGGAGATTGGCAAGCTCATTTGAATTGCGTTAAAGAAATGATTCCGTATTTTCACACATCATGACATTTTCCTTATGCTAAATCTATCTATTTATATCTCCAGGATATGCTGCAAATGGAAAATTTGTTTGATCGTAGTGTTTTAGGAGGTTTATACAAGGATTTCTCACTGTTAGACGTTCAGCTAAATTCAGTTGTGGAACTTCGACAGATATGATAATTGAGCAATCAGTAATGAAATCAATGCAAACAGATGGAGGTATTTCTCGAGGAAGAAGTACGCTAGAGAGTGTTATAAGTAAACGGGTTTATAGGCATGCACGCAATGAATACTGCGTGTGAGAGATTTTGGTAATGTAAAAATGGACACAACAGATACGCACGTAGATGCAAGTGATTCACATGTAAAAGGAGATACTGAAGACATTAAAAAACTTCTTGAGTGGTTTTCATTGCATGACCCTTTTCCTGTGGTTGAAAAAATTATTTCCATTGCAAGTGGAGTCGTTGGCGATGAAAAAATTAATTGTCAATAATGCTCGTGAAATTGGAATTGCTTCTATGACTAGAATGTTTGGCCAGACTTTTAATAACATTAAATTGAAGCGTGTTGATAAAGTACCAGGGTTGCGGTGATTTAAATCGCGATTTAAATCAACTGATTTTTTAAAAAAAAATCACTGATTTAAATCACTTTATTTTAAATATCAAGTTAATCTGCTTTAATGAAATAAAATTGTTCATGTGTCTTTAAATAGTGATTTTAAAGTATTTTTAAATGTATATTTAAAGAAAGAATATATAGAACATAAAATATTTTATTGAATTGATGTAACTAGAGTACTTACTATATCTTTATTTTTGTGAACACAAGCAAATTAGATTTTAACCCTTTGCGGTGCAAGGCAATAATTTTTTGAATATATGATGAGGAAACAATATGAATGGGTTTAGTTTATTGTCTAGACATAGAATCTACAAAAAAAAGTTTTTTAAAAAGCTTGCTTCATTCCGAGGGGGGGGG
>BGPR01000361.1:617608-708964 GCA_013235015.1 Araneus ventricosus
TGTCTAGACATAGAATCTACAAAAAAAGTTTTTTAAAAAGCTTGCTTCATTCCGAAGGGGGGGGGTCATCCCCCTTTCGGGTCACCCCCCTCATGAGAACCCCCTTAGGTACAGCCACCTTGGTACACTCAAAAATTATTGTTGAATCTTACAGAAAATTATAAATTAAAACTTCGAGAATATTGGAGCAAAATTTTCGAGTTACTTTGCTAAAATTGTTAAATGTCCAGAACTGAAAAATTTCTTATCTCCGAGTCAAGGAATTTTCCCAAACTTTATCTCTAATAATTCCTATTCCAAAACAAAATTTCATAAGACTGCTATATACATTCTAAAAGGAGTACTATTAGCCCTATCCTAAACTTATTATTTTCCATTTATAGTTGAATTTAATGGTTGAGAAGCGAGTGAAATTAGGTGTGCCATTAACTGGCACACTTCACCACAAAGGGTTAAATAAATCTCTAATGAGCAACAAAATAAAATGCAAAGTATGAGATGCTCCTTTTTTTATAAAATAAATAAATATTGTGAAAGGATCATGTTCACAAAGAAAGAACATAGTAAAATGCAGTGAGTTTCATTTTAATACTGGGGAAAACTAAATAGTGTTGGAGACAATAAAGTTTTTTTATTGCAATAATGTTCAAATGTAAGATAATTAAGTAATGCATATAAATGTTCCAAAAGAAATACAAATATCTACATAGTGCAATTTAAACTATGATCTATACTTATAAAAGGCAATGTTTGTGTGTGCGTGTGTGATGTCCAGACGAATCTATTGCTCTTACAGTCATGAAATTTGGCACACAGGTAGTCCTGATGGTGACTCAATGCACCTCGGAGCCTGAATTTAGAAATTTTATCTAAACAATTTTTTATTTAATGTTTTGGGTGAAACGGATTAGGATTAGAGAAAGCTTCAAAACTTGTGTTTGTAATGAAACAATTGAAGAGCTAAGTGTAAAATTCTCCAATATTCTAACATACAATAATATATCTATAGTCAAGAAATGACAATTTTTATTATATTTTTCCTTAATAAGATTGTCTTATATTTCAAAAGTATATTATTTTTATATTTTAGTTCACAAATGTCTTTTAAATAGTTGTTACATTTTTGAATTAAATTTTTTTAAGTTGTTTTTTTTTAAGAAAGTACAGCTTAATGACTGGTATGTTATTATATATAATTCTATGACTGTAGGGCTCATTGTCTAATATACAAATGTTAAATATATATATATGTAGTTTTAAAAAAATCATTAAAATAAAAAAAATCTTGATTTAAATCAATAAAATCCGATTTAAATCAAATAAATCGATTTTTTTGAAAAAAATAAAAAAAATCGACAACCCTGTAAAGTACTCCCTCTTTTAACTATCAGTAGCGCTATAAAAGTTCACGATGAGAAGGTACCAATAGATCCTGTATTATTATTTCAACGCATGAGTATTACTAAGTCTTTTGAAGTTGAAAAACATTCTTCAAATATGAATTAGCTCCTTATCCATTATCACTCTTCTATGCAATTGGAATGCGCAAAACGCAAAAATCAGCCATTTATGATTGCTTTCAATGTGTAAATGTTGAAATTGATAACACAAATACTACCTATATCATCGATGGAGGATATCTTTTACATCGTGTTGTGTAGGATCGAGAAGAAATATTCGATGCTGTTTTTGAGAAATACGTTCATTATGTACATAGACATTTTGGTCATAATGGTATTATAGTATTTGATGGTTATTCTGATTGTACGAAGAATACCAAAGTTCCAGAACAACATCGTCGGACTACTAAAATCTTCTGATGTCCTTTTCATCGATTTATGACTGTTCCAACAAACCGGCAGCAATTTCTTGCTAATACTCATAACAAGTCTCGCTTCATTTCAATGCTATCTGAAAAATTAAAAGCTACTGATTAGGACTGGGCGATGCTAAAGTTTTGGCATCGCGATGTATCACCACTCTAACATCGCGATATTTCGATACATCGATGTTTCGCGCTTACTGTTGCCTAATTTTGCATTCTTACACTTTTGAGTGTTTGATTATGGCATTTATATGCTTGTAATAAACTCAATCCTTAGTTACCTAACAAATAAAGTGTCAAAAAGTACTATAAATTTGTCTAGTTATCAACAATAAATCGTATATTAAAAACAATTAATACGTTCTTCTCTTCAACCAAACAAACGTTGAACGGCAGGATTGATAATTATACCCTTGTACTTAGAACAACATCAGAGAATTTACACGATTAAAAGAAAGCACGAAGTAATGCACGTTTCGATGACTGAGAGATTCGACAACAGACAAAACACTTCGCTTCCTCAATTCTGGTGATGAGTTATTATCATCCGCGGTCACATCGCGATTCATCGTGTCAGCACAGCAATCCGCACTTCGCAACGTATGTCTCTGCTTGATGAGCCACGATGGAAGAAACATGGGGAAAGATACGCCACGGTAATCACTGATGATCGAGGATCATCGATGCGCGATCGGGAACAATTGCTCTTCGCGGCGCGTGTAGACATCGATGTCTACGATGTATCGGGAAACATCGTATACATCGCGGGTAAATCAGAATTTCCGATGCTTCGAAAAAAAAACGACAATATAAACATCGGAACGGCGATCATTGCCTAACATCGATATTTTCCGATGCATCGAAAATCGGCACAGTCCTACTACTGATGTTTTTGTGAAACAAGCTAATAACAACGTTGATGTCCTCATAATTTAAACAGCTTTAGAAAAGTTCAATACAAACACAACTATTGTTGTTGGTGAAGATGTCGATTTGTTAATAATACTGATTGCACGAACTCCTACTGATAGGATTATTTATTTTTTAAAACCTGTCAAAGCTCAAACAGAAACAAAAATGTATTCATCACAAAGTTTAACTTCATATACAAAATGCCAAGCTCATATCTCATTTTTACATGCAATAACTGGATGCGATACTACGTCAGCGTTTTGCAAATGAGGCAAAACAAAAGTATTTAAATTATTTGAAAAACGTCATGATTTAATTGATTGCGCTGAAGTATTCACAAATATCGGCTCTTCTCCAGACATCACCCTCACAAATGGAACTCGTTTTCTTCTTTCTATGTATGGAGCCCCAAACAAAATTGATTCCATAGACAAGTATAGATATTTAAGTTTTGTGAAAAATACACGTAATAATAAACGTGTACAGTTATCCTGTCTTCCTCCAACATCTGCTGCTGCTTACCAACATTTATGTCATGTCTACTATCAAGTCCAAGTGTGTCTAAGTAACGAACTGGACCCTGAAAACTGGATGGTTATTGAAAGATAACAGTTTGGAGTCAATTCAGACTCTTTACTTCCACCTGTTCCAGAAAAACTTCTCAATACTATTTTTTGTAATTGCAAGAAGGGTTATAATTAAAAATGTGGCTGTAAAAAAGTTGGATTGTTTTGTTCACAAGTATGTAGTAATTGCCAAGGCAAGTCTTACTCCGATGTTGAATCAAGTACAACAGATGAAGATGCTTATGATATCAATGAAGAGATATCTGATTCATCTTTTTTTTAGAGCAATCTATAGAAATCCAGCAACAAGGGGAAGAAGAAGAAAGCGAAGAATAACATATCACTGTTGAAGAATTTGAAGATTATTTAGATGATAGTTGAAGAAGAATTTGAAGATTATTTAGATGACAGTTGAAGAAGAATTTGAAGATTAATCTTAACACAATTTTTTGAAAACTGTATGATAAAGTTTGTTTCATTATAATAGATATAAAAAAAAACCCTCTTTTTGTACAGAGTTGCATAATTTACAAACTGTGTATGAACTATTTTTTCGATAACACTTACCGTTTAAGAGATATTTGCGAAAAACCGATTTTTTTTACCTTTGACCTTGCATAAAATTTTTAGCCGAAGTGGGATCGATGGGGACTTTTGACATTTCATTTATAATGATGTATTTAAGGTCTGTACCGATTTTCAGCTCTATGCGAATTTTTCCGAAGTTGAATGTCTATTTTGGCTGGACTAAACCAAAAAGGTTGGAAAGCACTGGTCTAGGCACTGCGGTTGAGCAAAAATTTCTAGCGCAACGAGTTTATTGTACACTAGCCGCCTTTTGCGACTAGCTAGTTCGCCTGATTATGGCTTGCGTAAAATTTCAATAAGATCTTTTATAAGTAGCCTGGTCTTAATGGTTGCTTCACCAAACTATTCTTAAATTTCAAATTTTCATATACATGTAACTTATATCATTTTAGAAGTCTTACACCTGATTGTGAAATGCACCAACCCTGTTCTGTCTTCTCACCCAAGAAAAATTCATGGAATTCTTTTTTCCCATGAAAAATCTGGAAAACTCTTTCATGGAAAAAGGGTCGTTTCAGTAGAATATGACACCATCCGTAAGGTTTTGAGCTTCTGCTAGACCTATAAAGTGTACCAAATCGCTGCTATTTGAATAATACTTTTAAAAAATTTTAGAGATAAGCTATACTCAAAGAACCGGATGTGGCTCGCTGGCCGCAGTTTGCCGAGTCCTCATCTTGAGATTGTAAGGGACTATAATATACAGTCGAACCTCTATTTTGCGAATTTCTCTATTTTGTGAACTTTTCCTTGGAACCAAGAACATTTTGCGAATTTCTTCGTAAAATAACCTCCGAATAGCGAAGTGCATTCTCTAACGAACTTTTTACTGTGATCCAATATTTTTTTTCTCCCCATTTCTCAAAATATTTCTGACCATTTCAAGCTTATTCTTTCTTTTAACACATTTTGTGGTGATCAATGACCTTGAACTGGGTTTACCAGTCTCCTAACTCATCGAGAGCAGTAAAATCGCAGTCATTCTTTTCATTTCATCCAGGAGGTGCAAAATCTCTATTTAACGAATTTTCCATATAACGAACTTTTTTGCGGGATTTAGCGACTTCGTTAAATAGAGGTCCGACTATTTACATTTTACATTTACGACTATTGCAATTTTCGTGTGCTTTTTACTTTCTCGGATGAGAAGTATACAAAGAGAAAGTGTTGCAATCGGCAAGAGATTCGACTTTCAGAATTTCATAAATCTCCACGTTTTAGATCTCCCTGAGTCGGACCGAACACATTTTAACTTTTCGCATACAATGTATACAAAGAGAAAGTGTTGCAAATGGCAAGAGAGTCGACTTCCAGAGTTTTATAAATCTTCACGTTTTAGATCTCCCTGAGTCTTACGAACACATTTAACTTCTCGCATACGAAGTATACAAAGAGAAAGTACTGTAATCGTCAAAAATTCGAACTCGAGATGCTGATGAATCGACAAGTTTCAGACCTCCCTGAGTCCGAAAAACACAATTTTGGAATTATGTCTTATCTGTCTGTGAACACGATAACTCGAAACGGTTAGAGCTAAATTGACGAAATTTGTTATATGGGCTTTACACAAAATTAGTAGATTTCTATTAAATTTTGGAATTTTCCACGGGAAGTCTGTCTGCCTGAAAGTTAAATAGCTAGATAGATAAAATTTGGTAGACATTTTTATCATCAGGAATGTCGATCAGTATCAAGTTCTGGACCAACTCCGTTGAAGGGTTGAATGTCTGTATGTCTCTATAATGGCATGCTTGTGAACACGATTACTCCTTAATTTAATGACTTAGATCAATGAAATTTGGCATGTAGTCTTCTTACTTTAATTATAGATCTGTGTGCAATTTTGGTTTGAATTGGTTGAAAAAAAAAAGGCATTCAAATTGCATTCTTCACAATTGTACGACGCAAAAGAAAGGCGCGACCGCTTGGCGCGTCTTTCCCCATCTGTGTTAGGGAATGGCGCGTGTAACTGCCACTTGGCGTGTTTTTTCCCCGCCCGTTTTAGGGCGTATGCGCGAAAGTTTTGGGTAGACCACTTCCATTATGTCCGTGAGCATAACTCACTATCGGAATGAGCTAGACAAAAGAAATTTGATGTGTGGTCTTTACACCAAAATTGTTCTGTATCATACAGTAAACGTTTTCCGAACGTGGGTTTTACGTTATTAATACACTGCCCAAAATCGCGTTCCGCAAAGTTAAGTTACTATGGAAAAAATGTCTTGGGTATCAACAAATTAAGAAAGCATTTATAATTTAAACAAACCTAAATAGTGCTGTAATTTTAAAGGAAAAATGAAACAAATGTTAATTTGAAAGTGTTTTTATTGCTGCTTAAAAAGTAGGTTCTCGGTGCAATTATTTTTGCTTGGAACAATGATTGACGCAACTTATTAAAAGTGTTGCTATAAAGAGTTTTTCAGCGCCTCTTATAAAGTGTCCTCTTCTTTCTTCATTTGAGTCAATCTTCTTCACAAAATCGTGCAGTTCCTGTGCGTTTTTTTGTTTGTTAATTCATTCAACTTCTTTAAGTTAAAGACGATTTGTCTTCTTCATTATCGTTGCTTTCACTGTCGATTTATATTATAAGATCATTCATTTCTCGGTGGTTCTTCTCGATTAAATCTTTGCCTTCTCTTCCTTCCCGATATGAAAATCCTTCATAGCTAATTGCTTTTCCAATTTGTGCGATTTTTTCCTCCATTTGCAATCGATGGTACCTCGTATGACTGAAATTCGCGTTCTGATAATCCTTGCTGTGCAAGGGTTTACTTTTTTTGGAGAAATGAATGTGTGCCTTTTCTTTGAAAAATGAGTCAAATGGCAGGTAATGTTGACTTGTTTAACCTGGGACATATGGAAGCCACAATATTTATCTACTTTCTAAAATATTTGTGCAGAGATTTGGTTGCCAAAAAGTACTGATTTATACTTTTGGATTGAAATACGCTGGATTATTTTCTTGATTAATTAAACCTACCTAAATAACCTTTAAATTGTAATTATTTTTAGATCTGATCTTGAATGCTGTTTCTTTTTGTTCTGTTTCATTTTTGCTCTGAAAACGAATTTTTGTTACTTCTGAAAATAGAAATGATGCATTTAATACGAATCTACTGATTTTGTTACTTATATTGAATTTTTACAACTCTGCTTGGGTCGATTTTTTTATAATATAAATAGAACAATGCAATATGGACAAATATCAGAATACTAGCAGTACGCGCACGTCGTTGCCCGTGAAATCAGGACTTCAAAATGAGGGGAAAAAAAACCGCCCACACAATGACATGAAAAAGTTCTGGAAACAAAACAAAAGATGCATATTATTGATTTTCCCGCTTATTTTTCTTCGCTATAATGACATTTGAACTGTAGAAAAACAATACTGAGTACGTTAATCCGAAGCAATATTAAAAAAATTGCAACGTGAAAATGATTATTATTCAGCAAGTAAAATATGCGAGACATTAACACGTTAAGGCACTGCCGAAAATAATAATCGAAGTTATTCAGTTGAAGGTTATGACGTATCCTGCACTCTGCACCGTCAACCACTGAAATTGCAACAATGCATGTTGGGAAGACTCGGGAGAAACTTCCGCTGGAGAATGTTCGCTAGAGAAAAATATCTTTTAACTGACCAGGAAAAAATAATTTAAAAAAAAACGGAAAAAGCTATTTTAACAGTTCATGTTTTAAATCCGACAGAACTGTTCCAGTTATAAGCTGAAAAAAATTGAAAATAATGGTATTATTAGAACATCGGATGCAGCAAATTTAAAAACAAAAATAAAATTTCAATGGCAAAACTGACTATTTTTTAAAAATTTCTCAAAATTCAGTATATTACGTTTGAAGCTCAAAACAAACTTCATTAGAACGAAAATTGTTTGTTCTATCCTATGGTGCATTGATTGTTTTTCAACGATCATTAGAAAAGATACTACAGCTGTAAACGTACCAAAAATGACCCAAAACAACACAAAACATTAAATAAAAAAATTTCCTAAATTAAAATTAATTATTTTAAAATTCCGGCTTCGAGGTGCATTGAGTCACCATTACGACTACCTGTGCGCCAAATTTCATGGCTGCAAGTGCGATAGATTCGTCTGGACATCACACACACACTCACACACTGTAGTTTTCCCAAGATTGAAATGGGGTCGCAGTGTCACCCTTCCATATATCTTAATATATGTGACTAGGAACTCTAAAAGACTTTATGTTTTGGTACACTAATTTTCAGTTACAAATTTCAAATCACATCAATAAGTTTATGTACCACTATTTGTGGAATAATGTATGTTTTTCCCCCAAGAGTCTTTGAAACAAAATTATACGTAATGATTTTTTTCTCTTTTACAGTCGGCACAGGACTAGCTCGTCTGCAATCCGATAATCCAGTGCAGCCATTTGACGTGTATTTTGAAGAACCCCCCAAGAACCCATATTACAGTTATTACAGTGTGCTTGAAGTTGAAAAATCTAAAAAAAACATGTCTTGTGGAAGGCTTGGCATTGACGAATCATGCATTGTGATAAATTCAAATGTCGATTTTGTGGTGAATTTTCTGTATCAAAGCATGGAGTGTGAAAATGCAAGTATCTGTTTCCAGTAATTTTTGCTTATTATTTTGGTAAACACGTTATATATGTTGGCTTTTTGATTGACATTCATAATTCTTCTTCTAAGACTAAACAAACATTTATTAGAACATTAAAAAATACAACTATTACATTCTGTATCTGCGTACATCGTAACTTTATTCAACCGGACTCGTCTCATCTCATCTCTCATTTTAAATCAAATTCAAAGTAAGTCAACATCTGATTGTTGCCACTTATCTGAAATCATACACTGTTATAACAATAAACAAATTGAAGTCATGCTTTTGTCAGGCAATAATATTAAATATGCTTACATTTAATACCTCATTTTTTTTTGTTAGGTGACTTTTTTTTAAAATTATGTTTCTTCGTTAATAGCTCATAGGTTGGTTGAATCCTTGAAAAGTTTCCGTGCTTCCTCCATTCTCTTCTGTGCAATTAGGGATATTAAAGGTAATTCAGCAGTGGCAGTTCCTGTTTTCAGAACCTAACGATTTTTCATTCTAGAGCTTTAAAATACACACATTCAAAAGAATACACCTATTTTCTTTTTATTGTATGAAAATTCTAATATTTAGTGCCAGATGTTAATTTATTGCATCCAAACGAAAATGGTTAAGAATAATTAGGCCTAGGAAAAGAAGTTGGAAGATGATCGGGAACAAGAAAAGAGTTGCCTGCAAGAATAATCTGAATTATTTGCAGTTAAAACGTCCCTTTTCTACTTAACATACTTTATTTTACCATGCGTGCTAATGAATTTAGGTCATAGTTAGGAACTGCAAACTCTCTGGAATTCTGGAAAGATATTTAATATGCTTATCATATTCATATCGAAATCACCTCGACCAAGAGCGATGCCGTCTGGCGTATCTGAATGATGGTCACTGCAATAACTTGAGTGCTGAAGCCGGAGTCCTAATGACCATCACTGGCCACGGTCCCACCCCTCCTGTCACTGTCAGAGGGCAAGCCCCTACCATTATTGTACCCACCAGGGAAGTGAGACCCCTCTTAGTTATCCAGTGGCTTCTCGTTCATGTACTCATGGTGCCCTCCAGTGAGACAACTTGCTTATGATAGTTATTTGTATAACTATTATAACTAAACTACTCTTATTGAATATTTGTTAAATGCCTAACACTAATTAGCATGCAAGTTTTCCCTCTATCAATTTTTATCTAGAAAATTGTTTAAATGAATTAGTGTTATTTTATTTTTTCAACATTTAAATAATCTGTGGAAAGCTTTATATAGATATTTTTAAAGTATAATTTTTGTTTATCTAGTGTTCTATGTTAGCCCTCGAACCACTGTTACCTCATCATTCTCAGCAACTTATTTTAAAGCTTGCGTCCTTCGGCACAATCTGGAAAGTTCAAAATGAACATAATAAAACTATATGTGGGTAAGTGTTCTATTCGTAATGTGATTAGTTAGTATATATTTTTTTAATCGAAATCATAGAAAATTCTTTATAAACATTAGTTTTGATAGTGCTTATTTTGTGGAAACTTGATGATATTTTTATGATAATGTCACTTACATACTTTATCCAGTGTAATTTTCAGTTGCATGTTCTGAAGCAGCTCAATAAAAATAATTTCTTTTCTATAAGAAATAAAAAGAAAATTATTCCAGGTGGATGGGAATCATTCAGTCAAGAGATTTTTCTATACAGGAATTTTATTTTTTAGTCTTTCTGCAGTTAAAGATCTGCATAAGTTCAGAATTTGTGTTTCCCCCTCAATTCACTAGAAAAATTATAATCCTATTTTAGGGATAGCTGAATTTGGCACTAGCTGCAGAAGGATGCTTAATATAACCTGTAATACCATTTTTATCTCATATGATGACACAAAATGTCATTGCAGAAAGCTTTGTTTCATCATTGGAGACCAGCAAAAATCACAGGGTGCTGAATCTGGTGAATAGGCAGTTTGTGTAAGATTGATTTCTGATTAGGAACTCTATGGACATTAGTAATGATTAAACGAAACACGACAGTTTCATTATATCATATTAAAAGAATTTAATTTCATGAATGTAATAGTATATTAGTTTAGATGAGACATTTTAGTGAAAAGTGTTAGGTAGTATTTTTGCATGTATTCTTTTTTTTTTTTTTTTTTGAAGAGAAGAAAACAACAATGGCAGTGGTTTAATACTTTAATAATTTTTTTTGTTGTTAAAAAAAACCCTACTTTTTTTTAATTTTTAAAATTATTTAAGCCTAGTAATTTCAGTATTTTATGTGAATTCATTCAGTACTTTGTTTCATCTGCTTCACACTTATGTGCATTTTCTTTTATGAATTGTGATTCTTCAATAACTATTAAATGTCAAACCTAATTCTTTACATTGTTTGCTTATAATAATTTTGATAAGAAAAATACAGTTTCCGTGATTTTTCACCATTATTTCTAAATTTGGATTGTGAGTTTTGTGTTAAATGTAATTAAGAGTAATAAATTAAATTGCTTGTGAATTACAATTTTATAAAATCATGTTATTTTTTCTTTTAGTTTGACTAGGAATTATCTGGGTGAAAATGCTTGGTATCATATTGATGTCAATCAAACTGGATGCTCTCTTATTTGTGATAAGGAACCTGAAGTTACTTACTATCGTAAGTATTCATGAAAAATAAGACCATATTAAATATGTATTTTTTCAAACACCGTTTATTAGTTTTATCCCTATAGAAATATCTACTTTTGTTTATAGGTATGCCATCTGGATTTACTTGTTCAATAAATGTCTATTAACATTTATGTTTGTTCATTATTAAATAATTATTATTTGAGAATTTTTTTTTCTAAATACAAGTTAGGTGAAACATTTTTTATATGTTTGTAATAAAAAAAAATGTAATCCTAGATCTCCCTCTTTATATTTTTAGGATTTGAAAATTATAGATTTTGATATACATTTTCATTATTCATATGATATTAATGGCTATTTTATTAAAAATTAAGACATTTAAAAACATCATATATATCTTAAAATCTAAGCACATTTCAATTAAGGTTTTGCAATGCAATATTATTTCATAATGTCTGTGGAATCATTTTCATCTTGTTAGTATTTGTTGTTGATGTTCTAAGTGCAAACTATGAGCATGAATACACATTTAAATAATATTTAAATACTTCTGAAGCAGCTGTCATTTTGTTGTAACTTTGTTATTATTTGGAAAATGAAACTGCTTATTATTCTAGATGTCATTTTTCATCCTTAACTTATTATTATCCTAATTATTTCATCTTTTATCCTATTATCATTATTAAAAACCTTTTTGTATTCAAGCCACAAAGATAAAAGTATTATTATTTTTCTTCAAAGGTCACTGGGGGGCCCCCCCCACACACTCTGGTTAAAGAGTTAATATTCTGGCACTACAAATTTGCTTGAAAGAGATTACATTAAAAAATAGTTTCTTGTTTCATACACTTTACAATATGTGTATTGACAGTTAATTCATAAAATGTTGTGTGTTTTTAGCTGGAAGGTAAATTTGATATAATAGTATAAATTAATTCATGAATATAATTTTGTTATGAATTATTAGACTGGAAGTAAAATCATATTTATGCAAATAAAACTTACTATTCATAATTTTTGCAATACATTCAATTTTTACCTAATCAACAGAATTCAGAATTGATTTTTTTTTTATCTTACAGCTGTGATTTTTGCTTTGTCACTTTATGGACTTCTTTTCATCTTATATGCTCTAGGAGGACTTGTCTACAGGTAATAAACACACAGCCTATAAAATAATTTTACATATCTATAAAATGATCTGATATATTTCACTTTTAGCAGTACATTCAAGTTGAGGAGGTAATATTTTAATGAATTTATCTCATTCCAAATCATGCGTTCTTTGCATCTTTTTATACAGGGTGCAGCAGAAAGGTTGTACCAATTTCAAAATCTAATAAAATCTAAACAAATGAAATTCACAAAAAAAGATTTTTATATCTGCAAAATACATAAAGTGCCATTGTGATTCTAGATTTGTTGAAAA
Source organism: Araneus ventricosus (assembly GCA_013235015.1). Classification (NCBI taxonomy): domain Eukaryota; kingdom Metazoa; phylum Arthropoda; class Arachnida; order Araneae; family Araneidae; genus Araneus; species Araneus ventricosus. Next base: position 630,147 of record BGPR01000361.1, read on the forward strand.
TTACATCACTTCCATGATGGCTCTAATGGTAAGTCTCTTTCATAAATTCGCCATAACCCTTGGAATCATGTCCTGAGGAATCGCATTGATTTCTTAAATTATTGTTACTTTTTAGATCTTCTAAAGTCATGAGGTATGCAATATGGCACTGTCTTGTTGAACCATAGATCTTCCAGATTATTAGTAACTCAAGAAGATATGGATGGAGAAAATCTTCAAGCAGTTTGCATTAATGATCTGATCTACAGAGCAGATGGAATGTGATAAAAATAATGATGTTTGAGAATGGCATGATCTCCCACATCTAAGGTTACCATGCCCACTACCTTATCCCCACTATAGGTCGAGCAACTACTCTACCAAACCCCTCAGAACAACCTTTCTGCTTCACCCTGTACTTTTTAAATAAAAGATAATATCCATAGATCGTGATAATAATAAATGAATTTATTAATAACACAAATAAAACGCAACATTTATTTGAAAAAGGAAGGGCACTGGTGGCAGATATTTTATTTTTAACATAGGACTACGTTCCTTCCATTGGGGTCTGAGGAAGGAATTTGATTCACATGCCAAAACACCGCAAAAAACGTTGCATGGGAGATCCTTTATATCTCGGTAATTACATATGTTAAAAACACAACTAATGTCTTATTTTAGAGATAAAGGGTGACAACAGAAGTTACAAAAAAAAATTTGAAAATCGAAATTGTAGATCAGCGACTACTGAGTCACAAAGTTGGTCAAAATGCGCATGAATTGTTGACGTCACATGCCATGAGGTGTAAGTAGTCCTAAGCCTCTAACATCAATGGCTGTTTGAAAAAGACAGCCTCCCGTCATTTTTTAAAAATAGTTCTGCATCTTCTGTAGTGCACAAGGCTTAAAATGACTAAATTTTCCTAAAATTGACAGAAGTCAGCATCCATTAAATATACTGCTGATATAATTATGACATGGTATTTGTTGACAAAAATGCATGCTTTTATACATGCATTTTGTGACAAGAAAAATCAGGGAAGTGGATCAAATTACCAGTATCAAAAATTTAAAGTTGAATTGCAATATGTTTCAAAATATACAATACTGAATTACATCAATGAGTTATTTTATAATGTTTTTGTTTTTCAACTAGATTTTTTTGTTATGTACTGTTTGTTAAAGCATTATAATATACACTTAAAAATTAATTTATAAAATATGAAATGTATGTATAAATTTATGTTTTATAAATATAAATTTAGTTAAAGTATTGGCTAAAGAGTTGTTAAAAGCAATTTATTATGATCTTGTAAAAAGTTTTTTGCCTTAACAAAAAATTACTTTTCTTCTAAAAGCATATTGAGGTGAGTTGTGAACCTATGTTGTTAAAACGTAAGTAACTAATGGGAACTGAACTAATTGAAATATTTTTTTCATAGGACCTATTACAGTTGCAGATTTTGAGGTAATTGGAAAACATTAAAATTTGGATAACAAAAAAGTTTTATTTTAAATATTTTTGGAAATAAATGATTTATTTCTAAGTTAATCAGTTTGGCACTGGAACTCATATAGTAAAGAATCTTCCAAAATATTTACTTGGATGTATCCCCCCCCCCCTTCTCTAGAGTTTAATATCTTCAGAAGTTTTTTGCATCATCCATATTTTATCCTTTGAGTTTAAATTTTTTAAAACTAATTATCATTATATGCATCTAATTTTTTCAAAGATTTTCTATCATTTTATTTTTTCATATATTTAGTTTTTAATTTAAAAAAATAAATAATAATAATTACACCTTTTCCTCTTTCTTTGCAGATCTGCTTTCTTTAATGATTTATTCCGCCGTAATTCATTGGATGTAAGTACTGTAAGTTAACGTTCTTATTTTTATAAATGCTTGCATGAACTGCTTTAAGCACGAGGAGCTGGTTGCTTGCAAAGAAGCTTATGCTTAAAAGGTGTGCAGGTATAATTTTGTGGTTAATGGGCTGCTTAATGCTTATCGGGGAAGTATTTTTTTAGTGTAGTTTTTTGTTGGTAAATTTGCCTGCTTTGTTCCTTTCATCAATATGCATTTTGTGAATTTTTAATTGTATCGGAACCAAATGGCTGTTTATTAAACATAGTAGTTATTTTTACTACTTTGAAAGACTGGTTTGAATTATGGTTTAAATAAAATCAGTGTGATCAGCTTTTATATGTGAATGAATTAAATAATATCCTGAATCAAAATCTATTTGGGATTGAAAATGTATTTTTGTGTAATTTTTAGCTTTGAATTGTATGTTAATATATATATATGAGCATCATGCTGCTTTTGTATAAAAGGGTGTATCTTTCATTAAACTATTTCTGGACAGAATATTTTAAAATCCATCATTTATTTTTTTGATTGTCTTGATTTTTTTTCTTTTGTTTTGCCTAACTTCCTGAATGTTTATTTACTAGACTTTATATGCATAATGGTTTGATTAGTTCCCTATGTTAGTATTCTTTTTTGAATTTTATGTACTATTCTATGTAGTATTGTTTTTTGAATTTTATGTACCCAATATGCTAGATATTTAGCATCATACAACAATAACATATCTTACTATTCTTAAATTTAATTACTTAAAAATTTTCAGTTATATGTTGTGGTCTTTATTAAATTGTACATTATTTGCAAACATTTACATCATATTGTATAATATTGCATCATTGCTATCAAGAACATATGTATATTGAATGCATTTGTACTATAACTACCTCTCTGCAGGATCTTAAAGTTTAAAATCTGTGCAAAATTTGCATCATTTGAAAAGCATTTTGGGGGTGAAATGATTGAATTTTTGTAAATTATTTTATCACAGAAATTCTTTTTACTGGTGATTTTAAAGAAAATGGTGTCGTGTATTTATTTGAAAAAAAAAAAAAAAACATCCATACAATGCAAAAATATTTTGTTTTGTATGCTTTTTATGGCTTAATAAATATTTATTGTTTTCACTCATTTTAAGGATTTAGCCGCTGCGTTTTCCTCCAGCACAACTATAGATGATAAAAAACAGAAATCTGTTCAACAGAGATTGAGATCATTGGATACAGTGAGAGGGTAATGATTTCATAAATTTTCACTTTCACATTAAACTGCCCATCACACTATTAGTGTCCGTAATTTTAATCTTTTTGCTCTACATTTTATTATGTGAATTACAATAGTAACATGCACACAAATAATTTTTTTAAATATGTGTAATGGAAAACAAAAAAGGGCAGAGGAATTTCCTTAAAATGTAAATTTATATTAAAATATTTCCTACTGATTTATCTATTTAGGAACTAGATGGAATACCTGATAATTCAACATGATTGGTTTTGAATGTCGGATTTTGTCTTGCTTCTCCTGATTTTAAACTATTGATTTTAAATATAAGAAACGAGCATTAAATATGACAGCTAATCAAAAGTAATATCAGGATATTATTGTCTTGTATTATATTTTCTCCAATATTGCTATGAAGCCAGTTTGTCTTAGCTATATGATAGGAATTAACATTATAGTTATGACTAAAGCATGCATCTGAAATCAGTATTAAAAAGCACATACCTGATTTGTAGATAATTGTCATTGAAGAGGGTGTTTCTGTCACATTTTGGCTAGAGACTTGGAATAAGCACATCGGTATGGCTAGGAAATTGGAAAGTAGCATCTGATGACGGTTTTAAATTACAAAATCTATTTCAGAACAACCCTTATGTAACATAAAATTAGGGCTTGCAAATAAAAATAATACAGGTTTCATAAACAACTAACTTACCTGAAGTTCAGAACATTTTCAGACTCAGTTTAAATTAAAATTGCTATCTTTATTAATTTTTCAACTTGATAGCTCTGCATTCTCCCTATCCAATTCTCGGTTACTTAAATTTTCTCAGGATTTCCTCTTTTATAATATTAGTTAACTGTTTCTTTTTGTTGTTCTATTTCGTTTGTTGTTACTGGAATTTCTTTTTTTTTTTTTATCTTTCTATCTTAACTAAATTTATGTACTTTGTTCTTTATTATTTATGATTAGTTTTGTTTGCCTACATTGATATTTTGAAAAAAAAAATTAACATGTTTTTAACACAAGGAAAGAATTTGTTTTTCATTTTTTTATTATTATTATATGTTTTACATAAAAAAAGATTTTAAGTGGCCATTCTAAATAAAGTATTAACAAATGTAAAACTAAAAATTGCATCATATTGAATCAATATTTTCTTAAATTTAATTTAAAAATTCAGTGGCATATTGTTAAATTACTTGGAGCACTAACCTTAAGATGTAAGTATGTTTAGTAATTTTGTTTGCTAGAGTGAGCTATAAACTTCAATAGAAAGGAAAATTTTTTTTAAAGTGTACATTTTTTTCTTTATTATGGTAGAACTACTTCTTTATTTTACAACTTCCATCATATTACAGTATAGTAGTTATTTGCAAGTCAAAAATATTAAAAGAATGCCATTTTTGACTTACATTTAATTATTGCACTGTAATATGATTTTTGTAAAATAAAAATGTAGCCTATGTGTGATAGCTGTATTATTAATCTGTTGATGGATATAATTCTTAAAATATTTTAAAATAAGTTGGTTGTTTGTTTAACTTTTTTTTGTTTTATTTTAAAGAATATAGTTTGTTTTACTAATTAACATATTTTTATATGGACTATCTTTTTTATGTTGTGTATAATGAAGTATTCAATCCCTGTTTGTATGTATGCTTATCTGTTCTTTTTCAGCATCTCTCTTGTAATCATGATCTTTGTGAATTACGGTGGTGGCAAATACACATATTTTCATCATGCTCGCTGGAATGGTTTAACAGTTGCAGATTTAGTTTTCCCTTGGTTGGTCTTTTTTACTACTTAAAATTTTGCTATGGGAAAATCATCATATTCAGTGTGTTAAAAAGTTGTTTTTAGGATGAATTGCTGTACACACAAGTTCACACACAGTTCTTGCTTCCAACCATTAAAATTTTAAACTTTAATTGAACTCGAAACAATTCACTTCAACTTACCAGGCATAATTATTAATTTTGTTTAAAGTAGTCTTCAAAGTCATAATTTATCCTCCACCTCTTATTTCTGATCTGCTTGCAGGATTTTCTTCTCCTTCAGTTGCATGCCTTAAAGATTTATTTCGTATGCATGAAAACTTTCACTGTTTTTTTATGTTACTTTCATCTGTCTCTTTGTATTCTTTATTTTGCTGAAATCAAAGATTGATGTCAGTAAAATATGCATGGTTTTCTTTCCTTTTTTTTTACAGCATGTTATCTTTTGTATTTTTCCTCTAGAATTACTATAGTAGTGATGATTTTTGTGAATTATGGCGCAGGAAGATATTGGTATTTTGATCATGCCCACTGGAATGGTTTAACTGTTGCAGATCTTGTGTTTCCTTGGTTTGTATTAATTAAAAGAAAATCTACTTTTAAATTTAGTGATTGTAATTATAAAAAAAAAAAAAAAATATTTGAATGTTGTTTCATTCAGTTGCCATTTTAAAAGTATAAAATTGATCAAAAATTTATTAATGACATTAAAACTTTGTAATTTTTTTATTTTGCCTTTTTACTGAAATTTAAAAAAAAAATAATTTTTATAAGTAAGTGTTGAAAAGAAATTGTTGGATTGATTCATGTTTTATTTATTTAATGTTGACAGGATGAAAACATTAACATAAGAATAAATGATTGAAAAGTCAAATTTTGTATATTTTCAAAAGGAAACTGAAATAAATTGGATAATATTCATAAAATTTAATAAAAATCAATGCATAATGCTAATAACTTTTATTGAAGATGAAAACTTCTTTTTAAACTTTTTTTACGGAGTGTTTTAATAAATCATGTTTTGTATTTTAACAGTGGGAAAGATGAAATTATATCGTCTGACAAAAAGCTTATGATATATTTCTTAATAAAAATGCCAAAGTGACAGAAGATAAATTTAAGTTAAGAAATATTTGTGCAATCTGTCCAAAGTATTATTTTTATATCAAAAATATTCAAGTAGGGAAAAAAAAATTGGTAATAGTTGGGGTTTCTTTTTTGTTTTCATTCATTATTTATTGATCATTTTGAAATTGCTCATTGAATTTCGTTAAAATATTTTGCATGTAGTTTTTTTGTTAAAATTTTATCAGAGCTTTTTAATAAGATATAATATATTATAAGCTTGATCCTGTACTGCTTTAAAGGAAATATGTATCTTCAATTATTGTTAATACATTGCATTTCATTTGCATGCTAAAATATGTGAAAGTGCATTTTTTGAGTGTTCCATCATAACATAATTCTTGACATATTTTTATTTTGATATTATGTTCCATATCATATCCTAATTGTAAGTGTTGCAGTTTTATTGAAAATTTTTAATTGATACTATTTGTAACTGTAGAGAATAAATACATTCTTCATGATTTCCATCACTATCCCATGAATAACAAAATTAAATACCTTGTATACTGTCGAAAAATATTTATATCTTATTCTTTAATAATATATATAAAAATAATTAAATATTGATATCCTTTTATTTTTTGCATTGGTCCTTAACAATTGCATGTTTTATGTGTTTAACTTCTACAAATCTCCTTTCCTGTTTGAAGAGCATTCTGTATATTTCTGCAGGTTTTGTTCTGTTCATAAATTATTTAATAATTTTGCTTTTCTCTCTTAATTTTGCTTTTTCCCCTTTTGTATGGTAATCATTCCATTTTTTAAATGAAGTAATGCTTTTTATGCATTGGGCATTTATGTAATCATTACAGAATCACACATAAACATGCCTGGTGTAGGGAAAAGTTACACATTTTTAATAAGATATTTAATTGTATTATGTTATTAAAATGCATAACTAGATTCCTAATTTAAATCATTACAAAAGTCATAATTTCATTTACATAAATTCAGACAGTGGTTACTTAAATAGAAATAATAAGCAGTACCAATGTTCTGTTAATGTCCAATTTTTGTAAGCATATTGATTCTAAAAGTCTAAACAAAACCATATTTACACTTGAAATAATAAATTTCAGTGCCCTTTGATAAATTAAAGCATATTTGTAATAATTAGATTATATTTTACATTTATACATTTTTGAATACTTATAATCTTTAATGCTCTTGCTATTTACATAAATTATTTTTATTGTTTAACAAGTTGTAAAAATTAAATAGGCATAAACTAATATTAATAATCAAGTACTGAATATTTATATAAACATTTAACCTAGTTGTAGGAGATGAATGATTCCATTTTATTTTATGATTATTAATATTCTTTTTTACCCATCTAGGTTTATTTGGATGATGGGCATGTCAATGGCCTTCTCCTTGAAATCTCAGTTAAGGAAGATTGTATCTAAGAAGAAAATATTTTGGCAAATTGTTAAGCGCTCTGTGAAATTGTTTGCACTTGGAGTGATGTTAAACACAATTTGCTTAAGTAATTGTTTTTCAATGTTTGTTTTAAGTTTGGCACTTCTATAGTTTTAAAACTCTTATTTTTAACATATGTTACATGAAAGTAAATCAGAGTATCTGTGGATCCTTTAAATTATGATATTCAGTTTACATCACAGATGTCATGGAAATAACTGTAAATTTTTGTTTACGACCATGAATTCTTTTCAGTTATAAAAAACTGTCACAAAATTGAGTCTAGGTTAAAAATAAATAAATAAAATAATACCAAAAAAAACCTTTCCAGGCCAGAGTAAATGCATAGTCATATAAATAAAATGTAAAGTATATGCAACTATGCTTTAGAAAAGCTGTTCGAATAACAGGAATGTGTAGAATGTAAACCATAGGGCATCTCTATCATTCAACTTGCATTGAATAAAGAAAAAAAAAAATATGGGAGTTGTGTTTGCTGTTGCATCAATATTTTTAATCCTGTGATGGTTCATGCTTGTTATTAAACATTAGTGAGCAACTTATGTGATGGTTTAATTTATGCTTCTTTTAGTCTTCTTTTCAGAATTTTTTTTCTTCAAGAAGTTTCTCCCAAAGTGGAACTATATGTTATAGAAAGGTCAGTCGATCGAACAAAAGATGGGACAGTTTGACTATTTACCACTACTGTGACCTTGTAAATATATTCAACAAAATACATCATTATGAAAAAGAAAAAAATCTGTTACAAGCCAATTTGTCAATGTTACAAAAAAGTGAGCCCTACCATGCTCTTTGAAATTCCCTGATTTCACATTTCCTACAGTTATTTAGAGACCTATTCGTAGATTTCAACCAAGTTATCATAAATATTTTTTTTGACACTTTTAACTAATAGCTGAAAGTTCAGTTCAATAATTCTTCAGTTTTGCACACTAATGTGTAAATAAATACACTTATTTGCCTACCATGTTTTTTTATTGCCAGCATTTTAGATTATGCATTGAACAATCTAATTGGTTAAAGGAAACAACTGCGTTTTGACTGGATCTGTTAAACGTTTTTTCTTCACTCTAATTTGCCATTATTCTTGGAGCCTACACAAATTTTCTAGAAATTGATGGATTATTTATTTTAAATCTAAACTATTTAGCATATGTTTTTCTGAAAGCACCGGAAATGATTATTTTAACAATAAATTGGTATTATTTGGTTGTTTTCTAATTCTAAAATGGTTGTTTTCTTCATTCTATTTCAGATGTGAACTTGCATGAGCTTAGAATTCTTGGAGTTTTGCAGAGATTTGGCATATGCTATTTTGTTGTGGCAACTGTACATTTGTTTTATGCATCTGCAGACGATAAAGTAAATGCTTTTTACAATAAAATTGATTAAAATTTAATAGTACATCATAAATTTTCTACTATATGAATTATCTTTGATTTTTATCAGTATTTTCAATTTTTTATAAGTTTTCTTAATGTTGTTGTGAGCTAAAATTAAGTCAAATTTTGTGATTGTGTTTCTTCTTTAAATTTGATTTGTATTCATTTACTTGTATTGTACTGATAGTACTGAATTCGTTTTCTCTTTCTATCTAAGCAACAGAAAGAGAAAAGAATTTTCCAGGTGGATATATGCCAAAAATCAAAACTATAATTTTGTAGAATTATATGAATATATATTAAGGCATTATAAAAAGTTTTTAAATGTGTGATATGAGAAATACTATATTTACCCTAAACTTGTAGTATAAAACTGTACTTTTGATTTCTTCATCTTCAAAATTGGAAGATTGAATTGAAGATGAAGGATGTGGCATTTCAAAAAGTAAACAGGAAAATAAATTTAAAAAAAACAAAGGGATTTTATTTGTGGAAGAGTTAAAAATACAAAAATAATAGCAGACAGCAATAAGAAGTAGGAATCCGGTAGATGACTTCATCAGAGGCCATTATTCCATGCAGATTCAAAAATGGAATAGGTTTTCTGTAGAGGAAAAAGACTTTAAGGTCTGAATTTAATATTAATTTCCTCTAAGGCCTGAACTCATTCCGGAATATATTGTGATGAAAAACCTTTATCCACACAGAAGAAATTAAAACCAGTCTTTTAAACAAAGTATGAAAAGAACGGCTTAAAATCTTACCTCTTGTAAAATTTGTGGAACAAAAGAAAAGATGCTGTTACTAAGTGAACAAAGTAAATAGATGTGTGCACCTATCTCCATCTATTGAGGGAAACACTAACTATAGACTTGAAAATTTTTTGTACATTTTTCATGAAGATTTTTTTAATGAAAAATATACAAAAAAATTTTCAAGTCTATAGTTAGTGTTGCCCTCACTAGATGGAGATTGGTGCGCGCATCTATTTACTTTGTAACACATGCTTGGTACGATGTTCTTTCTTTTGTTCCACACTTTTATAAAGGTAAGATTTTAAGCCCTTCTTTTCATACTTTGTTTAAAAGACTGTTTCTAATTTTTTCTTTGTGGATAAATATTTTTCTTTCCGATATATTCCGGAATGAGTTCAGGCCTTAGAGGATATTAAATATCAGACCTTAAAGTCTTTTTCCTCTACAGAAAACCTATTCCATTTTTGAATCTGCATGGAATAATGGCCTCTGATGAAGTCATCTACCGGATTCTTACTTCTTATCGTTGTCTGCTATTATTTTTGTATTTTTAACTCTTCCACAAATAAAATTCCCTTTATTAGTTTCTTATTTATTTTGTACTTCACAATTTTTTCCTGGATGATGCTGCACTTGCACACACCAATTAAATTGCTATTATTAATTATTGTCTTTTTAGATATTCAATCCTTAAAAAGGAAAATGTAATTTCTAAAATTTTATTATTTTATTTTCTGATTTCATGTTGTTTCTGCAAGGATTGGTTGAAAGGAACTCATCAGATAAGATTACTCACTTCTTAACACTGTAGAGACACATTTAATTTTATTCCTGTATTTTTAAGTTTCTGAGTCAGGGTTTCTTTTTTCTTCATTACTTTTTTTTAAGACCATGTACACTGTTTGAATTATTTTTTAGTTGTCAAATAATTTTAGTGTTAGTTTTTTCCTCTTGCATATAAATCTAAAATGTCTTTTTATTTTCTTCTTTAGGGTTATTCTAGTTCTGCCTTCAGGGATATCATTTCCTATGGTGGTGAATGGTTGATTATGTTGGCATTTTTAACCACACACATTCTTCTCATGTATCTTGTTCATGAACCTGATTGTCCAGAGTAAGTTTTGTATTTGTTTCTGATATATCATTTTATGAATTAAAAGAATCAGTAGAGTAAAACCATGGTCTGGGCATTAATTTTCATTATTTTAAGCTGGTGTTGGATCTAATATTAGAGCTATTGTTGAATAGTTGATGTTTTTAAATTTCTTAAACTGATAATCATCTGTCGACTCCTGACATGCTTTACACCCTTTGGGTAAGCAGGGCAATAAATAATAATAAAATAAACTGAAAATATTTTTTTTTTATCTTACTTATCCATTAATATTTCTCATTGTCTATATGTAAGATAACGAGAAATATTTTCAGTTTTTAATTTATTTTCTTTTATTATTCGGTGTATTACACCTGGAAAATAATTATAATTACAAGAGAAATAATTAAGGCCACAAAGAAGCAGTATTTTTTCCTTAGGTTCGAGTATATACAAGATTAGTTTCTAAAATAAGACCAGACAATTTTTTAAGTGAATATTTTGTAGTTGAAGTGCATCATTCCAAGGTCAGTGTTTGAAATTTTTTGAAATAAATTATTTATAAGCTTATGCAATAGTTGAATTATTCCTGATCCATTCATAAATTGGTGTTTTTTAATCTGTTGAAAAGATCGATTTATCTAGTGTTGCAAATTTCAGCTTTAAATCATTTAAGAATCTCATCTCATTTTTAAAACTCATAAATCTCTCACTGCCTTATTTAGTAAATATTCTTGTAATTTCTTTTAAGTATCTGCTCCATATTTTGACTATGGTTGGAGGAGAGTGGTAGGATTGTGTGTGGGATTAAACCCTTCATTTTAAATATGTAAAACTACTGATTTCAAAGGAATGGCAGTACAAAGTTGTACTGGGCTCCTCTCTCAGGGTAAGGCTCTCACACAGGCTGTCCCCCCCAAAATGTATACACATTTTAAATAATTATAAAGTTGGTGTTAATTAAAATGCATTTCATTTTCAAAATGTATTAGAATCTACAGGCATTAGTAAATTGTTTTGTCAATGCCTGTTTTCAAACTGATGTCTGTTCTGGTCCAGGCATTGCTGACAGCATGAAGCAATGGAACCTCAAACATCAAGGAATGTTTTGTTTGGTATTTGTGTGCATTCTTGCTCAATGGCCGCTCTCAATTCAGGGGATACTTAAAAGACAAAGTCTATGCTGTAAAACTATAGTCTACAGTGCAGTCTTGTTTTCTGCCATTTTTTCTTGGCGCAACTTTGAGTGGCGTCGCCAACTTTTGTTTTGGGTGCACAGCAGTCTTTTTATTGTTCTCTTGCTCAAGCATTTCATGCAGCATCTGAAGTGGGTACCAGGCAAATTTTTTTAACTTAAAAAAACATCAGCGGCTTCACTTTCAGCAAAGCGGGAACTTAATAGCTACACTTGTTCATTGAATGTTAGGAATCTATGTTTTTTAAAATTCCAAAATTCTCACCTCAAAACGTTCCTTCGTCAAAGAGTCAAAAGGAGTAAAGACATTGAAGCCATGGATATCAAATGAAAGATTTGAAAAAGATAGCAAGAAACAAAACGAAACAGGTTCCTTCCTCAAAACGTCAACACGAGCAAAGAGTCCATTATTCTATAAAATGCAATTGGGAAATGATCACGATTTTCAAAATTCAAAGCAAATTCGACCAATTTAATCTGAAGAAAGCAAAGAGGAGACCAATTAAAACAAGGCGTAAGAAGCTGTGATGCGCAAGAGACCAATATAAAAATCACTGCGCACCCAAAACAAATCAGTGTCGCAGTCAAGGAGTACATCTCTTGGCGATTAACAGTTGGCAAAAAGAAGTGGCAGGAAGCAAAACTGCACCATACTCTACAGTTTAACCATCTATGCTATGAAACCTACATCCTGTATTACATACACATACAAAATCTGATATCTTCTTTTCTTTGTGTGTAGGGGCTATTTTGGACCTGGTGGCTTACATGATCAAGGGGCATTCTTTAACTGCACAGGTGGAGCAGCTGGCTACATCGACAGGCTCCTTTTGGGACCTTCTCATTTGTATCAACATCCAGGTTTGAGAGTAAGTGTGGATGCATTTCAATACTTTAAACCCTTACTGCTGGAAAGATGAGCTAGACTTTTCATTTGTTTTTTGTGCCTAAATTTTAATGAAAGTTAATTTTGAATAAAAGATGTATATGCATTTGATCATTTTAAAATGGTGCCTTTCTCCAGCTCTGTAAATCCTAGCATACTGTTAATATGATTGATTATTTAATAATACTATGAAGAAACCTTGAGAGTTACATTTTTTTTCATAAATAAGAATGTGGAAGAGTACAATTCATTTCATTATTTGCAGGCAATGCCCTTGTTTACGTTATAGATAATTTGTGGGAATTTATATTTATGCAGTAAATCTCATGAAGCCAAATTATCTTAAAAGAATATATAATTTTAATTGTGTATTATTAGTTTGTTTTATGTTTTACTCACAATTAATTTTAACTTATCCTGTTATTTGATCCTTCATCCCAATTTTAGGTTTTTAGAAAAAATGTAATCAGTGATCCTAAGCCATGCCCGAAATTCATATGTTATTTTTGAGTAAGAGGGATTTTATTAATAAACTACTCTGTTAAATGCAGGATTTGCAGATTGTTTTTTTCATTTAAAAATGATGAAAAGTCATGCTCTATACCTGACAAGTACAATATAATATCAGATGGCATAGTAAATATTGGGTGGAAATTTATAAAAATAAATAAATAAAATTAATTAAGTGAATCAATACAAAAAAATTTCAAATTTTGTCAATTTTTATTGTACGTTTATGCTTCATTTCCAAATTATGTATTTAATAAATTTAAGTGCTATTTATATGTATTTTTATGTTTAAAAGGATGTTAGCTACATTTAAATAATTAAATGAGAATATACATCACATACAAAGTTTCATTATTGGAAGCATCTACTGTAATAGTAATCAGTGTCGGATTTAGCCTTTGAACGGCTCTGTGCAAAAGTAAAAAATTGCGCCCTTATGGAACTTCAATGTAAGCATTCTAAAAATGGTATATTGTCTTTTTTACATTTTTTTTAGCGAACGTTCAAAAAACAATAATGTAACAGTAATTGACATGAGTACTTATAATAACTTTTCACTTGAAGTACTTCATTTAAGAAAAACAATTAGCAGGAGTATAATTCAGAAAAAGAATTTATGAACTTTTAGTTCAGAGAATTCTCTAATCCAGAAACATCTGAACTGTCACTCAGTTCATACTCAAGTCTTAATATAGCGAGGTCTGACAATCTTGTTTGAGATGCTGTTGTTCACAAATAGTTCTGGATTATTTTTAGTTTGGAAAAACTACGCTCCCCAGATACAATACTTACTGGAAGAGTTAGTAAAATTATTAGAGCAATGTAAAGTTTGGAGCAAAATTTATTTTTGTTAGCAATTTCAAAACTTCCAAAGGTGGTAAATCTTTTTCCAATGGAGAACACACCAGTTATATTTCATCACAAAGTTCCAAGCTGATTATATCTGATGATTCTCCATCTGTTAAAATGGTTTCCAAATCTTTGCAACTGGCCAAAATTACAGAAGAAATAACATCTTTTAGTTCATATATATAATACAAAAAACAAAAGTAACTGTTGTGATGTTGCACCTGGGAAAATCTTTGTTCTAAAGAATTGATTGCAGTATTTTTTTATTGATTTTCATTAAATCTTTCTGCGTATGCCCTTTCAACTCGCAGGGAACCTTCATGGTTCTGAGTTCATAGGCATACTGCGGCAAAAAGAAAGTGTCAACCAAGTGGTAAAATAATTCAATTTTTTATTTTCTCTGTGCATTGATTATGGGCTCATCCTGATTTTCATAATCAAATTATCTTTTTCGCCGATGAACTCAATGTTTAGTTATTGATTCAAAATTTTTATCTGCATCTATTTTGGATGCTATTTCGCCAGCAACAACAAGGATGACATTAAAATGATTATCCGATTTCAAATTCCTGAAAAAAAGATTATAAATATATAGATTACTGGAGACTACTCCAGCCTTGAAAGTTTTGTGGTCATTAGTACATAAAATTAGATTGTTTTATTGTTTTTTAGAATTTTTTCAGAAAATTTTGAAATTAATTCAGAAACTCTGTTGAGATTTTTTTCTCATTTCGTTTTTGCAACTTTGCACCCCTCGATTTTTGTACTCCGTGCTGGGGCACGGACTAATAGAGTGTAAATATATAATAAGAAGCATTTATTTTTTTATAAAATGATATTGGTTTTTTTTGCAGTTGATTGTAGCAAAAAGGAATCTAGAATTTTTCCAATAAGCTTTTAATATATTTATATGTTTTACATGGTTACAAACACTCAAGTTTACATTTTAGGCTATTTATGGCGGCACTCAACCTTATGACCCTGAAGGAATACTTGGATATTTTACTTCAATTTTCCTAGTTTTCTTAGGATTACAGGTGAGTTTTATTTCATTCTGTTTGCAATGTATTATCCTTAAATTTTTGACTAGATATTATGTAAACTTTTTGTCTTTTTTTATTTAAAAAAATTATCTTATTTTTTGCAGGCTGGAAAGATTTTATTGATGTTCAAAGAACCTAAAGCTCGCCTTATTCGTTGGATGACTTGGGCTATTGTTACTGTAAGTATTGAATATTTGAAATGTAAAAACAATATATTAACATATCTTGATGATTTCAAAATTGTATATAAGAGAACATAAGAATATATCTTGATGATTTCTTTAAAATGTTAATTTCTTTGGAAGAACTATTATTTTACAATATCATTAGATTATTCTGCATTTTTATTTTTGAATATCTATTATGAATATTATTAAATATATTATATGAATGTGAAAAATAATTTTTTAAATCAATTTTTATCTTGCATTTTGATGTTGAAAAATATGCACACAATTAATTTTTGTTACAACTACACTCCACATCCATGGACTTCCACCACAGCATTTAGAAATTGCCGCATTAAAAAGCAAAATAGATTTTTGTTTGATTGTCACGAGTTTTATTCCATACTATAACTTCCGGTAATTCTATCTAGGCAGAGGCTGCCTGGGCAACTGCCAGTGGTGTCAAAATTTGGGTTGGTGCCACAGGCACATCATGTGGCATCCAACAAAGCGGGAGTATGAAGGAAAAAAAATGTTTCTATAGATTTGAGAATCTAGTTATATTTTAAAAATTTGTTAGGTATATTTTTTTAGTTTCAGTAAAACGACTATATTATCTTAAAGGTAAATGAAGTTTAAAAATTCTCACCATAATATTATTAAGTCATATTTGAAGGTAAAACATAAATATTTTTAAGTTAAACTTTGTTTGACATTTAGAATAGATGCATTCTAGAATTAGAAAAAATGTATTTTTTTTTGGGGGGGGGGGGCATATTGTTGCCTCGGCTGGTTGGTAGGACTGCCGATTTCCGATGCATCGGAAAATATAGATGTTACGCAATCATCGCTGTTCCTATGTTTATATTGTTGTTTTTTTCGAAGCATCGGAAATTCCGATTTACCCGCGATATGTACAATGTTTCCCAATGCATCGTAGACATCGATGTCCACAAGCGCCGCAAAGAGCATTGTTCCCTATCTCGCATCGATGACTGCAAGCGCGCAGCATTTCCCCGATCATCAGTGGTTGCCGTGGCGAATCTTTCCCCATGTTTCTTACATTGTGACTCATCAAGGAGAGTTGCACGTTGCGAAGTGCGGATTGTTGTGCTGACACGATGAATCCCGATGTGACTGCGAATGAAAACAATGAAATACTCATCTCGAGAATTGAGGAAGCGAAGTCTTTTGTCTGTTGTAGAATCTCTCAGTCATCGAAACGTGCATTACTTCGTGTGGCTCGTGCTTTGCGATGTATCGAAATATTGCGATGTTAGAGTGGCGATACATCGCGATGCTAAAACTTTAACATCGCCCAGTCCTACTGGTTGGTAAATTTACTTCTGGCTGCTTCTGCATCTAGGTATACGTTAATAAACTGGACAATCCCATATTTAGAAACTATCGGGAAGAATGCTTTTTCAAACAAAATTTGTTGTCTTGTGCACCGCTATACTTTCTGCTTTTGCGAAACTGTCCAACTTATTAGTTTTAGAAGACAAATATTTCATAAAAAAAAAAAAAACCCAAAGAACATTTTCTTCAACTGGAAGCTTATTTGATGCAGAGATAATCGCCTGATATAGGACATTTGAATATCTGTCTTGTGATAATTTTCTTAGATGCAGCTATAATATGTGTACTTCACAATGCGACTCCAGAAGTCGTAGAATGCAGCTGTTAAAACAATAAATGGCTATTGACAAAGAAAAGACATGATCCATAATGTTGGGCATCAGTTGAGAAAAAAAGGCGAATGGCCCCCCCCCCCCCCCCCCCCCGGTCATTGATTTATTTTCAATTTATTACATAACTTCATAGTTTGATCTGCAACCAAAAGGCTTTGGCCGATTTTCATTTTTATTATTATTATTAGTATTTGTAGGGAATCAAGTACTTGGCAGTTAGAGCTACAATGACAAAATAGGAAGTCTAAAAATTCCAAAAATTGACCAAAAAAAAAACACTTTTGCTCATTTTTATAAAATTTAAGGAATATGTGCAACTGGGAAGGCATTAACAAATTTTATTGTTTTATTTATTTTTATTTTTTTTCTTAATTTTTTTTGCATCTTTTTTTATAGTACATTTGTAAAGAAAAAAAAATTGCAATTTTTTTTTTTTTCACTTTAATGCACATGCCTGACTAATGCTATTAAAATTACTTATTTTCCACTACAAAATGACATCTGCTGATGAGAAAAATAGGTTAATTTATGAATTAGGATGTAATACTTATCTTAGAACTGTGCAAATTTTGAATTGTAGGGCCTAAATATGAATGGTTCATGCATACAGTACCACATTGTGTAAGGTTAACAAGTAATTATTTGTTTAATATATTTTTGTTACTGTTCATTTTGTAGGGCTGCATTTCTGGGATTTTGTGCTGCTTTTCTAAAAATGATGGATGGATTCCTGTGAACAAAAATTTATGGTATTTTTTTTTATTGTTTTTATACTGTGGAAAGTGTGCATTAATATTTTTGTAACTGTTATTTTCTTATTAAATTGGTGGCTTGTTTGAACTATACTAATATTTGCACAATTTAATAAGTCCTAACTGTTTTAGCATTAACAAAGGTTATTTTTTAGAAGATTTCTGATATTGAATAGAGTTATTAATTTTTTATTTTAAATCTATTTCAAAATTTAAACAAGTGCTAATTTCTATAAGAATAAATTTCAAAGGAATATCCATTTTAAAACAATATAAATTGCTAATGTACAAGAATGATTGATTTTGCTTGTTGCTTTGTGACAAGCTCTTGAATTCAAATACAACAAGATTGCATTTGTGTTTAATTAATTTCAAGCTCACAGGCTTGAAATGATTCTGCTATTATATTATTGTAGTTTTTGATTTCTGTTAAAATTTTACCCACCCCCCACCACCCTGGTCTTCTGAAAAAGACTATTTCACTTTATTGTATCTTCAAAATTATTTGTGTAGATTTTTTTAAAATAAAGACAATCATTTAATAGCAACATCTAGTCTCTAATACAGGGGTTCCCAATCTTTTTTTCCTTGCGTACCCCTTGATTAGTCTTTTTATTTTTGCGTACCCCCTACTATCTCCCCCTCCAACCGTCCGTCTACACAAAGAAGTTTTTATCAATAATGTTAAGGGCCTATGTGAGTTAAAGTGTCAAAGGTCTGGAATTGATAACATTTGCAGGATTTATTTTTGTTTTACATTTTATTGCATTTTTACAATAGTATTAGTTCAACGTGAAAACAGATGAAATAAGTACTGTAATAATTTCACATTGACATATAAGGATAGCTAAAAGTTACATTTCCTTTTCCTTTCATTTTTTTCCCTTCTTATTTTGAGAGTAGGTTTAAGACTTGCACAACTTTTACTTTTCACCTGAACTTGGAGAAACAAAATCCTCTAACAATTTTAATCCCTTATATCTTGTTGTGTCCACCATTACCGACTTCGATTTTGCATACCCCCAACTGGTCCTTCGCGTACCCCTAGGGGTATGCATATCACAGGTTAGGAACCTCTGCTCTAATACATGCCTAGAAGTTATTTCTCTGTGGTTCCTTAGAACTTTTAAAAACTTAGTTTTTGGAACCTTAGGAGTTTTAAGCTGCAATTTTTGTTTTTTATTCATTTCTTCATCTGCACAATAGAGTTTTCTGACTTGTTTTTTAAGAGATTCTGTAAATTGAATTTTTTTCTGTCACATATAAATTTTAATTTAAATGGTGAACTGGATGACCAATGAATGATTATGTTTGGTGCAGTATGGTCGCATTTGGCTCTTGAGCCATTAAACTGAAATCAACCAACTAACCAATATGAATGATATAATTCTCACTGTTGAATTTCTCTTACAAAGTCAAAAAAGTACTATTAATTACATAATCCTATTTTGAAATGCAACTTTAGCATAGGATATTTAAAATATAATATATATGGCATTTTTCTTAGTTTTTTTACTGTTAAAATATAATTTAGGGTATATTTTGTAATCATTGTTTTTGTTTCATTAGGTCTGTTTCCTTCATATTTGCAACTTCTAGCTTAGCTTTTGTGTTGCTTTCAATATGTTATGCTGTAAATGATGTGTATAAGCTCTGGAGTGGGGGACCATTTTATCATGCAGGTAAATCCTAATATTTATTAATTACTTATAGAATATTTCTATATTTTTGAAAACTTCTTCTTTTGTCGTAATAAATAATCGCTTGATTATAGTTTTCTGGGTTTGCCTATCAATTGATTAGTGCATTAATTTTGTGTTATTAATTTTGATTACTAAAGTCTTTAAGATATAGCAGTAAAATTTTTTTTTCACTGCAGTTTTTGTAGGAGTTATAAGAGGTATACATTTAGCTGTTTAGTACTTTTTGTATCATTAACATTCTGCTGTGTTCATCATTAATATTAAATACCTGTTTTAAATATTTCTTTTACTAAGTAATGTTTGCAAACTCCAATATCAACCGCCCTGAAATGTTTCTTTGTAATTTTTGTCTTTTCAGTTTCTGTAAGTACAATAACAATGGTATTTAAATGAATTTTTTGAGTTATGAAAGTATTGAAATTGAGCATATAATTCCTACAGTTTGAACTACTAATATTTTCCAAAATATCAGAATTATGTTAAGAATATTTCAACATCAGTTCTGCATCCAAAATTCTGTTGATTCCTCCCATCAAAAAATGTTGTTTTAGGAACATTATTTGTGTTTGCATATTTGAAGATTTACTTTATAATAACAAATATTACATGAAGTATTCCATTGTATTAATATTATTATATTATACTAAACTATTTTAAATGGTTTTTTTTTTGTATCACTGGAAACCTGCCAGATTTAAAGTGGTAATTGACATTCTAACATCGAATGAAATTAATTAACATAGCATGCTATTGTTTATTTTTGACTTTTTTAAACTATTTGTCGAATAATTAGCAAACCATGCCTTGTGCTTTTGATTTAAAAAACAATGTGAAATTCACTAGAAACTTTTTAAAAACTTTATCAGAAAGGTTGTCAATTTCCCGCTGTTATACAGTTCAATGCAGAACTGTCCTTACTTTGGTGAAACAGAGCTCGAACTACTTCATAATTTAACTCTTAAACATATAGCATTGTGTTTTTGAATTAAATTTTTAAAAAGATCCATTTTTAGAGCATTCTTATGTGAAATTCTTGATTATTTTGAGACAAGTAATAACAATGAAGAACTTTTTGTTTCCAACAAACATAAAAAGTTTTTTTTAAAACTATATATGCTTACTCTTAAATCAATATTTTAATTATGAAACCTTTCACTTTATTTTTGTGATTTTCTGGATAATTTTATTGTTTTATAATATGTATTTTGAATGTAAAAAACTATTTCATTTCGTAAGAACATGTTTCCATTTTGTAATATAATAAATTAAATGAAAAATTAGGTCTTGCTTAAAAATTACAATGTTTTAATTTGGAGGAGCTAGTTATTAATTGATGTGTTATTCCTAATAGGATCACATGTAATTTTCTTTTTAAAAGAAATTCTTAAGATACAAATTTTAAAAAGTTAAACGCAGGTGGTTCATAGTCAAAGTGAACCATTTTTTGCCAATTTTGCACTAACACTGCCATTGCAGTGTAGAAATGTTATATTGTTAAGTGAACCATGATATTTTAAAGTGAACCATGATTAGCCATTTTGCACTAACACTGCCATTGCAGTGTAGAAATTATATATTTTTTGTATAATGATGATTCAAGTGCATAGTTCATTTGTATCAACCAGGCAGCAAGAAAAATTAGAAGTCCACAGTTGTTTGAAATGCAGCTATCAACTTTGAGATCTGTTTTCTCAGAAATGAATCTCATGGACTTATTGTTTCACTTTAACTCTGAACTCTCATAATAAACAGATTTTTAACCTACAGATATGTGAAGTTTTTATTTATTTTTAACAGGTATGAATTCAATAATGTTGTATGTTGGACATGAACTCACTCATAATATGTTTCCATGGAGATGGCAAGTGCATCCAACTCATCTGAGCGAACTCTTTATGAATTTGTGGGGAACAACATTGTGGGTTATCATTGCTGTGTGGATGCACCGCAAAAATGTTTTTGCTACTGTATGAAATGATATGACCAACCATCTTAAAAAATTTACAGTATAAATATAACCGAGAGATGATGTCTGTATATATATTCTCTCCAAAGTGCCAATAAAATGTATCTGTTCACTGTACTTTAAACATTTGAGCTGTCAGGAAGATTGTTGAGCAGTGTAAAGATCTCATCAGTTTTAACATTTTTATTCCATGCAGTTTGTGATGTGAAAATGATTGCATGTGTTTCGATTTGTATAGATCGAAATCAATGACAGATCTTTTATATATTTTTATTTGTATATTATGCCTTGTATCACTCCTTAATTATTTTATGTAATGAATGAATAAAAATATTTTGTTTGTTAATTTAATTACAGAATATGACCAAATATTTTGAAAAATATGTTGGAAGACAAAATAAATTTGTATTTTTGATCATTTGCCTTTCAAAAAGTAATTAGATGCACAATCACTGAATATAAGGGCTCATTTCAGTGCTCTACCTAAATATAATTGTATTAGCCGATTTTTCCCCAAAAAATGAATCCGACTTCTTCCAACTCTGTAGGTATTTTTTTAACTATTGTAATCAAGAAATGTCCAAATGGTGCACCATCTAGAATTTCACCTTTTGGAGTGCAAATTGTTGAAATTTTATATTTTTTCTTATCTCTTTAAAGATATTTGAACTAAACAGTGCCAAACACAACAAATGTTAAAAGGATGCCATTGAATTGAATGCCATTTAAGAATTCTAATCATTTTTATACATTATGTGAACCTAGTAAAAGATTCATAAATTCAAATAGATCAACTCCTAATTCCCCGTCCCATTTATTAATTTACTCGTTTTGCATATAGTATTATATTCACTTTTTTTGAGGAAAAATAAATTATATAGAATTCCATTTATAAACAAACCATCACTTTTAAAAATTAAACACATTCATCTAAATGAATGAAACTTCTGAAAAAGATTCAGTTTGATTCTATAGCTTTTTTTCTGATTTTTAAAAGTTTTGATAATTATTTTTAAAGATATTTGAACATTTAATTTTTAACAATAATCCCTGGTAATATTAGTCATATTTAGTAAAAAAAAGTTTTACTTGGCTTATAACTGACACACTTCAAAAGTTTCACTGTGACTAAAACTTGTGTTATGAAGCTTTGGCCAAAAATAATGAAATTCAATCAGTGGTTGCCACTTTCTCAAGTCATCCACTGACTGGCCGACCTTCTTCAAGACACCCACTGAAATGTTCTAAAATCGTCAAAAGTAACAATATAGTTTCATAACCTGATCAATTTTAGTTGCAAGAGTAGAACCTTTTTTATTTAACATTAATATGTCAAAAATGTTTCACTAAATAGGACCAAGGAAATGTATAAAAATTTAATTATTAATGTATAATTATTTTTTAGCTATGCATTTATTGACTCAACATTAAATATATTAATATGGCTAATTACATTTATAACAAAACATTTTAATGTAATACTCCATGTTTATAATGTGGATAAATAATTTCCTCATTAAAACAATAGTAAAATGTTGTAAATCTTTCAAAGTAAAAATATGAAACTCAAATAGATTCTTCAAGGACAAACATGAATGTTTCTTTATTTTCAATGGAAAAATATTAAAACCCGATTAAGAAGCACTCAGAAGAATTAACTCAACCTTTTCTGATGAAAAAGAATAAAATGTAATGAAATAACTTTTTTTTTTATTTAACTGTTGAGGGTCATTTCAAAATGAGAACAGGAAACAAATGTTTCTGATAAAGTTTTAATAGAAAATAAAAGAATTTTATTACCAAATTGTGTAATCTCGAGCAATGTGTCAATTCAAAAAGGATGTATTGGAGTGAAAATCGAATATTTTCAAATAAAAGATTCACGATCTTAATGCAACTTAATCACTGCAAATTGAAGACACTATTGCCAAAATAAAGTTGGAGGGAAGGGGTCCAGAAATGATCTGTAATAGCTCCAACTTTTGAGAAGTTTTAGAAAAGATGTTAACAGTATTGGAAACAGGGACATTTAAAGAAAGTTATCTATAATTCTTTCTCCACTTGAGAGCTGAATATAAATTAACATTGTAGTGTGGTTTGAGAACTAAAAAAAAAAAAAATCGCTTCTGTCAGAAAGCATGACCATTGAGATATAATTACTACACCACTTACTGAATGTAAAGAGTCCTTGTTGGTCAGTAATAACACCATCAAAATGGTCAGCGATTTTTTTTTTTTTGAAACTCTGTTCTTGTTTTCAATTATTTAGTTTATATTATATTTATTATCTGATCCAAAAGGTTAAATAGAATGAGAGCATAACAGATCAATTTGTGACTTATTGTCTAACTAGCTGATACACCTGGTGTTACTCAGAATAAAAATATTTTCAAAGTCTAAGTACTTGTATAAGTACTAAATACTTCATTAAACAGTTTTTTGCAGCAGAATTAATGTTTGTCCTCCCCCATGTCCGTTTGACCCCTCGGTCAACAGCTAAATTTTTTTCTCCATACTTTGAACCAATTGGCACGGGACTTTAATTTTGCTTCAGTATGTTTAGTTTAGTTATATTAACGTCCCGTTTTGAAGCAACACGAGGGCTATTTTGGGACGGACCTCGTAATTTTGAACCGCTGCCAGATGACGAGGACGACACCTGAGCTGGCACCCCCCTCTCCAAACTTCCACGCCACACCAACGGGAGGACGTTTGACCACTACGTATGATTTAGCGTGCAACAGGCCCCATACACGGCGGATCTTCAATGGAATCGGGTCTCGAACCTGGAGCCCTCCGGCCCCAAAGCCGAGACCTTACCACCAGCTTCAGTATGAATTGGCTGAGACAATACCCAAATCTGACTGCAAGTGTGCAGAAATTAAGTTTTCCCCTTTTTAATAGGGAGATCACATTGCTAGCTGTAGTGAAACATTTAATGAATGTAATTATCACTACAAGAAGCTATGAAGAAATGAATTTTTGTGAAAATTTTTCCTATTGGGTTGAAGGAAAATATTTATGGCCATCTCTTTTCAGTTGTTGTTTCAATATTTCGTAAGGAAAATGTTTTAAATTATGGTTTGTTTGATAATATTTATATTACAAAAATTTATTAGCACCTTCTTAAATGCAAATGTATTGATATTGAATATAATAGGATATCAGAAAGGTAATTTACTTTAATACCAACTAAATCAATTTCCTTTCTAATTTACTTTATTTTTATGGGTATTTAGTCCCCATATCTATCGTCGCCTTTAAAAAGCTTAATTTATCAGTAATTATTAACAATAACAAATATTGACAATTCCCTATATTTTTAAAAAACATGTTAAATACGTCAAGTGAACAAAGTAATGCGATTTAACATCTTAAGTTTCCTTCAACTCACCCATTTTGATGACATATTAAGATAACGCCTCAAAATCTTGGCCGGTTTTAAAGTCGGGAAAATAATACAGACTCCGAACCTAAACAGGCACATTTTCTGTCGGAACCAAAATATTCTTTCACTTTTTCGAATTTACCAACAACACTATTGAGATCCTTGTTATTAGATTACTTATGCTTGTTCATTTTAAAAAACTTACTGCTGATGATGAACTTGAGCATCATACAGTATTAGCCAATAGCATGTTTGCTTGAGTTTTAAAGAACTATCACAAAAATTTAAAGTATCTGGTACATGAACAGTAAAAATATGAAGGCCGAAAATTGTCAAATACTAGGACTATTTTGTAGCTGTGGGCAATATGCTGACACTTGTATAAGTCTACAATCTGAAAAATTTTCCCTATTTCTTTGAATACTTATCTTTGTTGTCTTCATCAGCATTCATATTTAATATATTAAAATGTTGAAGCTTAAAGATTTTACAGAACAATATACATTTAATGAAAATTTTAAAATCTGGTAGATAGTCTTCTATTATCAATACAGGGGAAGGCTGCCAAATTAGGAGTATCTGGATATTTTTTAACGTACAGTGATAGAGAAGCAATTTTGAAACAAGTAGAATTTTAGAGTAGAAAAACAACTAGAATTTTTTTGTAGTTTATTTATCTTCAAAACAGTGTAATTAATTTTTTTAAAAACAAACTCTTAAAGTAGGAAAAGAATAGCTTAAAAAATAATGTCTGATCCAATTAAGGAAACTGGCTTACTAGGTTAGACTACCAATTTCTTTAAGCACAATTAAAGCAAAAATGTTTTTTGATTCTGAAATTCACACAAGTATGACATTTTATGTAATGTATCGCTCCTTCTTGCTTTGTTAACCAACAAATTATATGAAACTACTTTAGTTTTTTTTTCTTTTTCTAATATTTGATGGGATTAGTGAATTTTTTTTTGCTCGTTCCAATTCCAATTTATGAAGACTACTGTGGTGATAACTGCTTTCTGAGCTATTCCTACAGTTCAAGATAACAATCCCACTGACTTAAACAATCCAATTTAGGCAACTGTTTGTGATCCAATCCAGACAACAAAAAAATTCATATTTAACTTTATTTTTAAAGTATTTTAATAAAATTTTTACAGTACAAGGCAGCCAAATAAATTTCCTCTCCAAGAAGAAATAAAATATTTCCCTACTTACTTGAAAACCAGCTTAAGAGCTTTTTGTTTAAATAATTAATTGATAATATACCTAAATCTAAACATTTGTTCTCTTAACTAATCATGTAGCACTTTCTCTTAAAAATTATTTCATACACCTCATTTACATCATTACAACAAAATTTGCCTATTTTATGGCCCACATATTTAATATAATGGAAGTTATATTGGTACAATATAGGTTCTGGTCCAAATTTGTGAGTATAGGGGAGAGTCACCAAATTTTCCATAAAAAAAATCTACATATTTGAAATAAACATTGAGACAAACCTTGTTTCATATAGAACTTTATTTACAAATAATCTTATTGTGTATACAGAGATAAATATTAATGTATTTCATTGCTAATTAAAGATTGAAATAAAATGCTCTTAATTTTAATTAAATTTACTACATAGAGTGCCTATAATATATGTATAAAAAAGATAGTGACTACACTGAAACTTCAAGTCTGTTATCGTGCTTGCTGAATTTTACTAACATTCAAAAGGAGTTCACACTCCAGAAAATAAATTCCTGTGGGTATTTTAAAAAAATTATGTCACAGTTACATACACAGTTAAAAACTGCAAAGCAAAATACGGAGAAGCTTGAAAGCATCAGAAGCAATTCTACATAAAATTTTGATTGTGTAAAGGCAAAATACTGTTTCAGTACTGTCATCATCATTATCAAATTTCAGAATTCATTGAATATATCTCTTAAATTAATTTAATTTTTCAATAAATAATTTCAAACAATTCTTTTAATTCATAAATATATGAATTGCTAAGAAACCAATGCGTTAAGTCCATTATTTGATATTTTTTGATTTTTCAAATTTTAATGGAATTAATATTCTTGTGTTATTAAAGGATTTACTCATTGCTTTGTTAGAAGATTTTATATACTTTTCTGATCACATTAATAAACCAAAAATTTTAAAAATTAATGCATTAAAAAATATTAATTACCTCTTTTTTTCTGGACTTAACCGCATGGACTTCCGAGTGACTCATATAATGATATGAATATAGCACAATTGTAACATTCCTTTAAAAAAAAGTTGTACAACAAGTTTATCACAACAAATGATAATTGATTCAAGAAACATAATTTCCATTGCCTTTGCACAATTTGCAAAACCAAATTTAATCAAATCAACAAAATGAAATTCTTAAAAAATAAATCAAAGAAGCATAAAATGAAAAGGAAAAATATATATATATATTTCACACAAAATGTGGAAACAATTGCTCATGAGATCAAATACTGAAAAACGATTAAAATAATACATGGAATTAATTATCCAAAACACGCTCCAGATACATTCAAATGTTAAAAGTGCAAAGCATGACATTCAAAACTCAACATGATTCAAACAGCACAAGACAGAAACACTCTAAATAGATGATAAACAGTTTTCCAGTTAGCTTCCAAAGCAATATTTTCCATGCAACTCTTTATTGTGTAGCTTCTAAAGGCAATATTATTCATAGCAAAAGATTACTGTCAGTGAGAGAGAAAAAGAGAACCTTTGCTCTTAAATATTTCATACAGAAGGTTAATGGTTATATGAAATATCTTTCGGAGGAAGTTTACAGGTTGAGCTACGGTTGACGATAGAAATTAGTAAAATTTGAATAAAAAATCACTCAAAACAAACTGAAAAAACAAGATATTATTTGCCACTCTCAAAATTCTTAAAAATCTAACAGCCCAAATGAATTTTAAGCTAGAGTGTAACAGGATTTGATTGAAAGCCAGAGGGAAAGGTCAAGATTACACAGTATGCACTGAAACAAATTATATTTTCAAATCTGACAGACGATTGCTCCTTTTTCATGTATAAGTGTTTATTATTATTCTTCCTTAAGATCTAAAAATTTAGCTAATTTAAACACATGTTATATTAAATTATTTAAAAGAGAAAAAGTAAAATTTTACAGAAAATAATTGGAGAGATTCCTTCTAAAGCAAATTTGATTTCATCCAAATTTTTGCACCATTTGATTGCACTAATTGAATATTTTCCCTTAAAAAAATTGATATTTTTATTAAATTTTGTTAATATATAATTACCTTCTTATGTGCAAAAGAGACTAGAATTTCATCATGCAAATTCTAGATGCACAAAATAATGTACTGAATAAAGTTACTGAAAGAGATTTGCATAGTATTTTTTACTCCATATACAGATAGATAATTTCTTATAATAAATATATTCTTTTAAATTTCTTCGAGTCTAAATAATTTTATGTACATAACAGATAATTTAAACAACAAAAATAAGGATATTACCCCAAAGTGTATAATTTTGCGTTCTGTTAGGAGGTTTATATAAAACTAATATCTACATACACAGTTCAGTGCATAGACCAAGGCAGCAATAAAATCAACTGTACATACACTATCTACAAATGAGGAGAGATGTATAATAGTTTTGATGAAGAGGCAATAGCACATGGAGGTACTTCAGACATCAACAACCATCTTCTTGTGAATGTCAGTATTGCCAACCATCTTAAAAAGAATGAAAAAGATTAAAATTAATAGAGATTTCTCAACTACAATTTTTCTACTACTATTTCTCACATCAATAAGAATAAAAAAATATTCAATATTGCATGTAATGTGAATTTTCTAGAAATGAAGCATCACATACTCATAAGTTTAAGTCTATCCCTGTTGTGGTTACTAACTAGAAATTCTGTGAACAATAGACTTTGTGCCCCCCCCCCAACAAAAATCTAAGATCTGTTCTTCATTGCAATCTTCACAGGTTTTATCCAATGTTGTCATTCATTATGAAGACAATATTGTTTCAAGTGACACCCGACAGCATAATGTCTCTGGAGGAGGCACCTTGTTTGCCCCCATATATACACCATCTTACAATCAGGGTTCATACTGTATATATGATAGTAAAATTCAGGAGTTTCTAAGGATTTTTTCAGGAGTACAGTACAGAAAATTCAGGAGATAACGTGAAAAAAAAATCAATTGGTAAGGGAGAAGGGGGTAGTGTGGACAATTTTTATAGCATTGGGAGAAAAGTATACTAAATATCAATTCTCCTATCTTTTCCGACTGCGGCGACTCGGAACATGCGCGGTAGACTGTTTCGGCGCTAAGTAAGGTCAGAAGTAAGAATTCCAGCGACTTTCTATCAATAAGAAAAAACGGAAACGTTATATTTTTATGTTTTATCATATCTTCTGTTCTTCGATTGTAATTTTTCAGGAGACAAAAAGAAATATCAGGATAAAAAACACAATTTTCAGGAGTTTTCAGGGCTCTTAGAAAAAAAAAGCAAAATTCAGGAGTTTTTCAGGAATTTCAGGAGGAGTACGAACCCTGTACAATGCTATATTTACAATCTTAAGTCAATGCGCAATATTTCACAATAATGAAATTCAATTCAATCAAAACAATTCACAAAATCAATGCACAATATTATGCACTAACTTTACTTCCTGCATTTACAAAACAAATGCACTAACTTATTAATGAAGTTACACAAAAAATATTGGAACAAAATGGTAGAAAATTTTATATTCAAGAGGGGCAATAGTCTTCAAATTTTTTATAATATGAACTGTTTACTTAGAATTGTTGAAAAAACATACTTGCAAGAAAAAGAGAAAAACAAGATTAGATGGAACAAGAAAAAGTGACTCTCAACATGGAATTATGATCTTATATCTCTATTTTTATGTGAATTATTTATACAAATCTTTGCTTTTATCAGTATGAACAAAATTACAATTAAATGTTTCTCCTTTGCCAAAATGATTAAAATGTTTTAAAAGTGCCAAAATATTGAAACCATTAAAAAAAAAATACCAACTTGAAACAGAATCAAAGAATAAAAATTATTACATAAGTATACATTGTTTTTCATGATCTCAAGGAAACCTAATGCAAATTCAAAGAAAAGTGAACAAAGCATTTGGTCATGACTGTATAATAAACACAATTACAGACAAAGTGCTGAATGGACGAGTTGAAACAGCTTATTTTTGGGAATTTTTCAGAGGCAAATTTACTTATGTCTTGAGGAATTTTTTACAGGAAGGAGGGCAATATTGTATGGCACTACATAATTATTTAACTGCTCAAGGACTAAATTATTTTCAATTATCTGCCAAATCTAGGCACATAGAATGAATCAACTTGGATTATATCCTTAAGCAGTTATTAAAATAGAACAGAAAATGAAAAATTTCAAGTAATTTACCACTTCTTAAATTAATAATCACTCACAATAAAATATCAGTGCTAAGCAATTATTGTCAAATTAGAAAAATTAAGTGAAATTCTATATGACACACAGACAGTGTCAATTGAAGAATTTATAGATCAAGTTTAGACTTAACTGCAATATGCTCAGATCAGGCTGAGTTGACAACTTAAAATTTTATAAATTATTCAACTATACAGGGATCTAAGGATCACAGTTTTTGTTCTGCCAAAATCCATCAGACATATTTATTTACTTGTATGACTTTTACAATTTTCCTTCAAATTTATAGTAGTTTGAATAAACTCAATTTAGCTGAAAAAATTGAGAGTTTAGGCAGATAAGGCAAACAAATCTCCTCTTCTCCTCAAGGTAGATGTCTAAAAATCAGGCATGTGTAAGACTAAAAAATACTCGAAATCATTGACAATATTGAATTCTAAAAATCACAAAACTGTTTGTATAAAAAAACATTAAGAATCTTACAGCACAGAACTCTTGGAATGAGATTTTTCCATCTTCATCTTTGTCAGCAAACAAGATAGTTTTATCTACTATTTGCTGGAGCTGAACATCTTTCAAATTGCTTCCAACCATCATTTTCAAAACTTGAAACAACTCACTATTTGATATGTATCCATCATTATCCATGTCGTAGATTCGAAAGGCAACTGAAAAATTCAACATAAAGAGATGTCATTTCACTAACACATATGTATAATGAGATTGGGAGAATGCCAAAAACAATACTTACATCTGAGTTTAGATTCTTTATCTCCTTTAACACTAAACTGAGATACTCCTTGAATGAACTCTGGGAATTGAAAAAATAAATAAATGTAAATAAGAGAACACTTCTTACTTCTGCATTTTTTCCCTCAGTTACAGTTATGAGACAAAGGATGTCAAATTTAGAGAATTCCACATAATTATAAAAATCATGCACCTTCTCATCATAATTAAGTTGACTTTAGATTAGAATTTTTAATAGTTACATGATTTAGAAAGCATTTTTTTCTGATGGGGCATTTACTCATTCTTAAGAATTTTGGTGAATAATTAAAAAGAAAACATGAAAAAATATAAAGACAGCTGCAAGAATTTAGAAAATCTGAGTGAAAGAATTTTTGAAAGGAATTAAAAGTTAAGGTCCCACGCTGTGAAGCCAAAAAGGTTTTGAGGCAGTGGTGGCTCGTGTTATGTAATCTTGAGGGTGCTGTAACTTTTAATCCTTCACTGCTCATGATGAATATTTGTACCATTTAAATTTTGCATCTTTTTTTCCCATTAACTTTGAGTAGTTTTATATTTAATCAATAAACTTATAACATTTTTCTCTTCTAACAGGTAAGTATTTTAACAAATTAATTTTAATAAAAAATATAAACTCGAAATTTTTTACACTGAAATTTTGAAAACACTAGTATTACGGAAAATTTCCCATATGTATTTCATCATCATTTATAACAAAACATTATCAAAAAAATCCTTTGGATTACAAAAAGCTTCATTCAAATTCAATTGCTATATAAAAAAAATCTCAATTAAATTTTTGTTTATCATTAATTTTCTTTCATTTTCTTACTTATTTTCAAAGTATAAACTCATGAAAAAATTTTCCACTGTGGTAAAATGTTTGAAACTCTGTTTCTAACTAAACTGGTGCTGCCGAACTCAACAGTTCCCCTTCAGCTGAAGAACATAGTAGGGAAAGCCTGGACCCGGTAACTATGCATGCGCGCAGATGGAATTCGGATGAAAATCATTTAATGTAAAATTGCGTTACATTTTTCATAGATTTAAATATTAAATGCAAAATAAAATAAATTTACAAATGGAAAAAATTGGGGGTGCTGCAGAACCACAGTCCCCATGCATGAGCAGCCCCTGGTTTCGAGGTTTAATTAAAAGTGAAGCTAAGGAGAAAAGTTAATTATTAGCTCTCAAAAAAGGTTGTACTGAACACAATGTAGTACATATATGTTAACTGGAAAAAATCTTATCGCTACAGCAGATTAATATACAAGTGAAGGAATTACACTTAATCTAAGACAACAAAATTAATTTGACAGAGCTATTATAAAAGAAACAGGTGAAGTATCTCGTATTATACAAGACAAAATTATGTAAAAATCAGCAGACAAATCAAACATTTTCCATATTTTTTTGAATAAAGAAAAAATTACCTTTGAAATCAACCTCTCCATTGCCATCTGTATCAAATATATCTATCACACGCTGAACTAAAGGATTTTGCTGCAATTCAGGAAGAGACATAAATTCATCTACGCTAAGAGATCCAGAATTATCCAAGTCCAGCTTGCGAAACCTTTTCCCCAGCCTTTTGATCTCATCAGGATCAACTACAAATGAAAATAATTTATTCAAAGATTTTTTTAAGAAAGAAGTGAACAATGAATGACATAAGGTCATTGATACTGTCATTCTTATTTCAATATCGCTTCACCGTAGGAAATGGTGTAAACTATAGTGTGGTTAATAAAATTTAAATCTCTCACCCAGGTACATTATAAATTTTGGACTACATGCAATTGAAATCTACCATCAAGACTCAACAAATTATTGAGTCAAATCACAGTAGCCATTGAGATTGTCAATTCTCCAACATTTCAGTGAATGTGGTTGAAAATGATATTCCAAATGAATATTCCCCAAATTTTTTTTTTTAAAAAAGCATGGATACTTTCTTTACTGAATACAAAAAAAAGTGCATTATCTTTGTTTTTTAAGAGGTGTAAAAATTTTTAGACACCCTATATAATGAAATGATACTTTTCCATTAGCAAGGCCTATATAAAACCCTGCCAAATCTTATTGATAACTTACCAAATCTTAACAATGAATGTTAGCACTAATAGAATAATGCCAACATTCAAGCTAGCCAATGATTGGGGCTCTGCTAATGGAATAGTAGTAGTTAAAACTTCTGCAAAGGTCATCACCCCAATGCAGTTTTAGCCTACAGATTTCAAGCTAATTTTTCGAAAATTAGAAGGCAAAACAAACATTCATCCTTATTGTTGCACAGGACAGAAGTATGATCATTGGTTTGACTGCTTTCTTATGAAATGCAGTTTTGGAAGAATCTATGAAGGGTATGGGGTGATGAACACAAAATTCTGAATTATTACTAAAAACTATCAGTCTTTTCGAATTTAATACTTTTCAGGTTTTTCCATATGTAAAATTTTCATTTACTGATGCTAAGAGATGGAACTTTTATAGTATTATTCATTTCAAAGTGATGGTTCTTAGATAAGTAATTATAGAAAGTAAAAATCCACTGAAAAAAGTTTTAAAATCAAAACTGTTAACCATTTTTCAAAAGATTTATATTAATATGATTCTGGACAACAATTTTCTTTTAAGCTATTAATAGGGATCAACTTCTTTAATGTGTAATCCCTGTACAAAAGGATCATTCAAAATTTTACATACTTCACTACATTCATATAAAACAAAAAATACTTACAAGTGGAGCACATTTCCATCGGAAGTGATGTTTCATTTCCCTATTAGAAAAATATAAAAATGTTTAAATTACTCTAAACTATATTACAGAATATAACCTACTAGCAGTATGTGCAAGACGTTGCACGTAGATTCAGGGGAAAAAAAAAAAAAAACGCCCACAATGACACGAAAAAGTTTTGAAAACAAAACATACACATTATTGATTTAACCCCTTATTTCTCTTCAATATAACGACATTTCAACTGTAGAAAAATAGTACAGAGTACTTTAATCTGAAACAATATTAAAAAATTGGAAAGTGAAAATTATCATTATACAGAAAGCAAAACAAATAAACACATTAAGACACTGCCAAAAATAATAATCGAAAGCAATCTTTTAATGGCAATGCATATCCAGGCTGTTTTAAAAATATAATAAGCTAGATTGAAAAGCTACTTAAAAATATTTTTTTAAAACTGAGAGCAGGTTTTAGAACAAGTATTATATAGTTCTAATCAAGAAATCACGGTAAAATTTTGATCAAATATTTCCTGTTCATGCAAGTACATTTTAAGACAGATTACATTCCTGATAATTTAGGACTAGAAGTCGCCCAGTGGTCGAACTTCGACAGTAATTCATTCAATTTTTAAGTTTGAACGTTACTAAGGTTATTTTTTTTATTGAAACAAAAAAACCGGGTGGTTAAAAAAAATAAATGTTGTCCGACTGTTGACCACAGACTTTTATGTGTTTGACATTCAGTATGAGATATATAAACAATATAAAACAGTATATAAACAATGAATATTTTATTTAATGTATTAGTAATACATACTATATATAAATTCCTTAGACACAATCTCTACTCTGTGCGACTGTTTGACCACAGACTAATATGTGTTTGACACTAACGGATTTAAATCATCTGCATTTTGTATTTCACTCTGAAGAGTGTTTATTAAAATAAATAATCTAAAACTCCCTCTTGGAGTGGATTTTACTGCAGGGGGATTAAATCAATTACAAATCATCCACTCTGCATTGACTTCAAATTCACTCCGCATTTACTCTGCTAATTTTTTACAGTATACGAACATAAACAATGAATGTTTTATTTTATTTAATTTAATGTATTTTTTACACATATACATAAATTTTATCTTTCTGCACTCCTTTTTCATATGAACTTTTAACTATGCCAAATCTCACACTCCTCCGTGTGCACAATGTGCTTAAAAAGGGGTACAAAGTTTTTCTTCACGTATTAATATATAGATAAGTGGCATAGAAAGTCACTGATACATAGAGGATGAAGGATATGAAATTAATTAAATTTTCTAAAGGACCTAAACACTTAGAAACATCGGGAGCATTGATTGAGAATTATTTCAGAGAAAAAGCTGAGAATAAGCATGGGGAAAACTAATTTATTAAAAAATAAAAATTCTAGGATTTAAACAACATTTGGTACTTACGTATTAACGCCACCGCAGCTACAGATTTGGCGGTTTTTGTACTTGCGTATTAACGCCAACGCAGCTACAGATTTGTCGGTTTTTAAGTGCCGCCAATTTGGCGGTTTTTGTACTTACGTATTAACGCCAACGCAGCTACAGATTTGGCAGTTTTTAAGTGCCGCCAATCTCTTTATTGCTGCATTACCGCCAATCTGTAGCTGCGGTGGCGTTAATACGTAAGTACCCAACATTTTAAGCAATTAAAATCAAGGTATATATATATATACATAAAGCTGTGTATACATTGATATAATACATGTGTAATGTAAGTTATATAAATGATTTCAATATTAAATTAATAGTTAATGGTTCATATTGAAAATCTAATACATTTATCAGTTTCCTAAGATTTTAATAGTTCAAATCTTACCCCCATGTTCTGCAAAAAAATACATTTTTAAAATTAAACTGAAGTAGATAACTTACTCTTATCATTTGTCTAATGGTTATTTTCTTATATATGTATAAATATACTATTTAATAATGCCTAATATTAACTTTAATATAGAAATAGTATATATATATGCTTAGCGGTTATAAATAATAAACCACTACCTTCCAATAAATGAACAGGGGCTAATAGTATTTGCCAGATTTTTACCATTTTTCCCACGGTTTTTACCGGTAAAAACCCAACCCTGTCCACTTCAGGTTTAAAGTTGGAAGCCACATTGTGTAAATAGCTCATTGAAGACATATTTAATTTTATCCAGTCTTCTGTAACTAAAGATATCAGACACGATGCAAAGGGATTATGACGTCAAGTGGTTTCGACAAAAAGCATGTTGCCCTGCATGGCATCTGCTCGTGCATGGAATCAGAACTTCAACAAAATGAAAAAAAATCGCCCACAATGACCCGAAAAAGTTTTGAAAGCAAAATCAAACCAAAAGATACAAATTACTGATTTTCCTGCTTATTTTTCTTCACGATAATGACATTTGACAGTACAGAGTAAAAAATAAACCGATAGTTTCGAAAAAAAAAAAAAAATGTTTAGGATTTAAAAGATTGATTCCTATAAAGCAGGTAAAATGTTGAAGAATGAAAACCAAATGAAATTTTAAACGATTTCAAATGGAACAATATGCCTCGAACGATAGACAAACATAATTTCTATAGCATTTAAATATATCCAAAATGAATCAGAGAAGAAAAAAATAAATAAATAAAATAAATAAAAGAGATGAAATCTTCCACTTCAGATTCAAACTTTGAAGCCACATTATGTAAAAAGCTCCTTGAATGTCATTTCACTTTTTCTAGTCTTCTCTAACTAAAGATATCAGCCATACGTTCGACTATCAAACAGTATAAAAACAAATTAAAAGAATGATCTGTCGACATGAAGCAAAGGGGTTATGGCGTCATTTGGTTTCGACGAAATGCACGTTGGGAAAATATGTCACATGAACTTTTATGAAGAATCATGTAGGGAATTTTGAAGCGAAATTTTTTAACACTTCATAAAAAAAATAATTACAATTCAACCAACTGTTCAATTTTGAGCATTCTTGTTTTATATGATGGGGAAACGTTATGTTTATTACTTCAACAAATTTCAAATTGATAACAAAATTAGAACAGTGGATGCAAGAAATTGAAATTCCAAACAAAGCTTTTCAGGCTTAACTGACTATTTTTTAAAAAATTTCTAAAAATTCAGTAAATTACGTTAAAAATTCAAAACTTCAATAGAACGGAAACCGTGTGTTCTTTCCGATGGCGTATCTATTTTTTTTGTACAATTATTCAAAACCATTCAATTGAGAAATTAGTGCGAAAAATCAACCAAAACACAAAACATTAAATAAAAAATGTTCGATTAAATTTTTAAATTCCGGCTTCAAGGTGCATTGAGTCACCATTAAGACTACTTGTTTGCCAAATATTACGGTAGTAAGTGCGATAGATTTGTCTGGACTTCGCACGCACACAAACATTGTCTTTTATAAGTACAGATAAAAATAGGGGTTTTTAATTGCAAAATTAAACTAAATATTATTTAGCTTTAGGCTACCCTGCCTACATTGCAAAAAAAGGGTAAAATTTACATGGAGTATAAAATTAGATTCCAGGCAATGGCAACTTTACAGTCCATATGGACAATTTTCTCTCTTTTTTCATTATATATATTACTGAAATTTTAGTTTTTATGCTGATCATTAGTTTTAGAATAAGCACAAAGTTACTGTCTAGAATGTCCTTGTTGCCGTAATGGCATCAGGCATGGGGCGGCATTCTGTCTAAAATGTCTAGATGAACTTGATAAAAGATAAATTAATTAAAAACTGCATACAAACTGTCAAAACATTTAACTTCTTCAGTCCTGGTGTCACCTGCGAGAGACAGTAAACAACAGTTTTTAAAATTTCCATTAATCAAAATGCCCGTAGATTTAAAAAATAAATAACAGGGTTTGTACACATTTCCTTAAAAGAAAATCAAGGACTTTTAAGGACTAAAAAAACCAAAAATAAGGACCTCTAAATTGAATAAACTTAACGAATTGTCGCACGCATTTTTAAATAAAAGATCATTTTTGCAAATTCAACCTATTAGATGATAAATTATAATATAAAACATAGAAGATACATTACAAATTTAACACAACAAAACTCCTAAAAATATGAGTTAATAAACTGATGAAAAAAACGCCATGAAACTGGTAATCAAATTAAATATCTTTTAATTCCAAACTTTTTCATTCAATTTTACATCCAAGGTATTTATTTTAATTTCTTTTTCAGAAATTGTTTTTCTTAGTTCATGCGATTGAATAAATAAATTTATGTCCTTTAACTTTTCAGCCTCATTAGCTAAATCATTTGCTTTCTCATTTGTTTGATGCATGTCCGTTTGGAGGAACATTTTCTTTTGTTTTAAAAAATCTGTTTTTTCCTCTAGAGCTTTTCATTTCAGTTGTTTTG
Organism: Araneus ventricosus; assembly: GCA_013235015.1. NCBI lineage: Eukaryota > Metazoa > Arthropoda > Arachnida > Araneae > Araneidae > Araneus > Araneus ventricosus. The sequence goes on from BGPR01000361.1 coordinate 668,335, forward strand.
TTTCAGTCTTTTCTTTGAATCTTTCACTTTCTAAATACAGCATGTATTTTGGTCTAGCTGAGGTGGCAGCCGTCCTCATTTCTTTAGTAATTTTTAAGGCATAAATAGCCCCAGACAGCTTAATAAATTCATGATTTACAACGCTGGAAAATATATGAAGCATCTTTTAAATTTTCTATTTCCAGGGCCTTGTTCACCGAAAAACCTCATTGTCCATGTGACAGTATTAATACCATTTTGATAATCTTCCAAATTTTTCAATAATGATTAGTACTAAAATAACTTTGTAAAAAACTATCAAGGTAATCACTCTTTGGATTGAAAGAAGTAAATTCAAATGAATTGGGCTTTACAATATTTAACAGAAAATCTGCATAGAGTAACAAAATTTCGTCGCAATCTTTTCCCAAAATACGTTTATTTTGCGACAATACAATCAATACTTTTTTCATTTTTTCCTGTGCTTTTTCGGGATATCCAGCCATTACTCGTGGATCAATGCAAATCGCAGGTCTTACTAGTAAGTAATTCACAGGACATTTCTGCATGAAATGTTTTATCATTGTTATGATGTTTTTCCGACTATCCTGTCTGAGTGTGAAAACATCCTTGTCTGCTAATTCCTTATTTTTTTATCTTTTCTTTATTAGTTGCTCTGCAGCAAATCCTAAATACACTTAACTTTTATCATTATACAAGTTTGGGTCACTGAAGTTGAATTTGCATAAAGTCTCAGGTTTCTCAATTCTTTCATTCTCTGGTTTCAAAATTTTGAATGCAATCATTAACAAGTTTTAAAAACATCACTTGCAAAAAAATGGAAGTAAAGGTTTATAACTTTGATACTGTTCTAAAAATGGTAACAGCACTTTTGATGATCATTCCTATGGAACCATGGACTAATAAAGGCCATCTGTAACTCCTCCCTTATTTCCCAAAGTGTATGCGATGGATATGGATTCGTAGAACGCGAGCAGTGTCGTCTCCCCACCCCCATCGCATTCCGCGAGAACCACATCGACCGAGATTAGAGCCGCCGAGAAGGAGGAATTAGAAAAACGATAATCGGTGAAATTTTAAATTTTTTAATAATGGCAGAGTAAAAAGTAAGGACTTTCAAGGACTTTTTAAAAATGGGGCATAAAAATAAGGATTTGTAAGGACTTTTAAGGACTAAATGTAAAAGTAAGGACTTTTAAGGACTTGTAAGGACGCGTACGAACCCTGAATAAATTTAAATTTGTTATTTATTAAGCATATGGCCCAATGTCTCCTATAAAAGATGCTAATTTTCTCAAAAAGAAAAATATTCTAATATGTTTTTGTTGCATTTAGAAACAATTACCACAAAAATTAATGAAATTTTTAATTCCAAGTGGCCCAGGATTGAGAGATATAATAAGTTTATGCAATTTCACGTGGAAGCAAACTGCAATATCAATTTTAGTAAATTATCGCATGATTAAAAATAAAACTTCAACAAGACATCTTTTTAAAAGCTTCCTTTGAAGAAGCAACAATTGTTACCTTTTCAAACCACTAATATATTCCATACCTGTTCAGCTGTTGCAAGATAAATAGTGCTTGTCCAAAAGTTTATGACCTTTTGTGCTTTCATTCTCGAATCAAGTTATCACACTATGCTCCAAAATACTCACCTTTTATTAGTACATAATGATTACTTTCATCATTATTCTTGAAAGCAATGAATTTTAAGTGTTTTGATGTGGATTTCAGATAGCCTTTATATCAAAAATTTGAATAATCTTCTTACTTATACGGCTTACTCTTCTGCATACATATCGCAGCATTTTACTTTGAATGCAATGCTTTTGTACATACAATCAAAAATGAATTGTGGAATTACAATTAAGTTAACTTTATCAGAAATAAAAGATTAATATATCAAAATATAATCGAAATTTCAAAATAACTACCTCTCATTCTCCCCCACCTCCATTATTCATTAAGATAGGTTTAGTTTTTAAAATAAAAAAAGTAAAAGCAATGCATTCATTAATAAAAACAATTAAGCAATTTATAATTTCATATAATTAAGGTTATTTGTTTTTCAATTTCAGTAATGAGTAAGTTTGTATAATAAGGTGACCAACATTTTTCCAACGAAAAAGTGGACACAAATAAATTGAAGATAAAAAAAAAATCATAAATTAAAGAAACATTTTATTCAATGCAACAATAATACAGAATACAATATGTGATAAATGCATTTGTAACATAATTTATTGCACACTTTTCGAGGGAGGACAGAACTTACAAAAGAAGGACTACTGGTCACCTTACTCTAGAGTATTCAATTTTTTTCATATGTTTTTTGGTAGATAGTCCATTTGACATAAATCTTACCTTTATCAAATGAAAAATTTGCATTTATTTGAAGAAAAATATTTCTTTGACATTTTAGGTGAAACGGTCAATTTCTTTGTTTTTCCCAAATTCTAAAACAAGCTATGAATTTACTTTAAGAATTCTTCTTAAAATCTGCTTTTATTGGTATTTCTTTTAAAAAAGGACTATTTTAAAATGATTTTACATAAAAACATAGATTAATATTTTGAAAAACCTAAGAAATTTTCAGTCTCCCTGCACCAGCTTCAGCCAAAATCTAATTTATCACAATCTCCGTGATTTTCACCTTAGAAATCTTTTGAAAGCCAGAGAAGTCATATTATAAGGTTACACATAAATGCTACTTTAATCACTTTGCATGTTCAACTTATTCATATCAAAAAGTTTCAACTGAAAAAAACCAAATTTAAAAATTTTCACTTCACTTCTTTTAGATATTTTAAAAACAGCAGTTTATTTCATACTCTAAAGCAAAATTAAAGAAGTTAATAAATTAAGGAAACACTGAAATTCAGTACTTTGTATCCGATATAAATAAAAAATTTTAAATGATAAACTCTGATTTAGTTCATATTTACTGTTCCTCAGGTTATCTTGGATAATTTAGGTTTCTAATTTAATTAATAAAAGGGATGCAATGAATATTTGGTATTCAGCCCTTTTGCTGAATATTTGATATTCAGCTCTTTTGCCGGATATTCGGCAGGCCAAATAGTAAGCAGATATTCGGCCTAAATGTGCTTTTAACTACACACGCAACAACGAATATTACAGAATTACATTTCAGTGCATTTATGTATTATCAAAAATTATGTTGCAAGAACAATAATTTTTCAGCATTTTCAGGAGTGAGTCTGTTTTGTTTGGTTTCATCCTATAATATGAACTAGGGATATAGCAAATAATAAGTATGAGGCTTATTCGTCCCTTTCCCGAATATTCAGTCTGGCCGAATGCTAAACAAATATTCAGCAGAATAAATTCAAGATAAAATGTTTTTAACAAATGTTTTAAATATATTTCATAAAGAATATTGCAGAATTTACAATACAGTACACTTATTATAGAAATGATCTATAATTTATCCAATTTTAAGTTGCATAGTCCGCAAATTTTAAGTAGCAAGTCTGTTCCATATGGTTTCATATATATTACTAGATTCAGAAAATAAAAGGTCACTATTATATTGCTTGCAGGTGCTGAAAGATATTTTCTTGCTAAATTTGCTTGGAAATTTGTTCGGATTTTTTCCACCAATTAAATGGAAACTCCATCTTACCTATTAGAAGTTCTTTATCAAAATAGGAATTTACTTCTAGTAATTTTAGTTTATCCATTCAAATTTCTTCTGTATTTGTCATTGTCATGTTCTGCAAATGATAACTTTTATTTCTTTGAATCAATCCCAAAATAAAGGGAGTTTCTTATTTCTTATTATTAGGATTAAGGTATTTAAAATATTACAAATTTTTTATTCAATAAATCATTCAATCATTAATTATTACTGTCATCATCATTAATCATTAATATATTTCACCAAATATTAACATTTTTTAAAATTAGAAATAATAAAAACTCAGTTTTATTTAATGTTAAATTTTTTCATTTAAAATTTGGAAAATATTTCATTTACAATCAAAAGTGAAGTGCTTAAAAAAATTTGGTATTCGGCCAAATCACTATTCGTTACATCCTTGATTAATAAAGGCAAATAATTTATCATTATGATTTAGTAAAAGCTTAACAGCTCAGACTAAACAAATAGTTTTATTTTCTTTTTTGATAAGATGGGTATACAGCAGTGGTTCCCAACCTTTTTACTTTCTTGTATACAAAGAGAAAGTATCGTAATTGCCAAAGAATTCAAACTTAAGATTTTGACGAATCTCCACGTTTTAGACCTTCCCGAGTCCGAAAAACACAATTTTGGAATTATGTCTGTGAACACGATAACTCAAAAACTATTAAAGCTACAGGGAAGAAATTTGGTACATGGTCTTTACACATAATTTGTAAGATTCTAACAAATTTTGGATAAAATCTGTCTACGGGAAGTCTGTCTGTCCGCGGTCATGTGAACACTATAACTCAAAAACTTGAATAGCTAGATGGATAAAATTTGATACACATTTTTATCATCAGGAATGTAGGTTTGTAACAAATTTTGGACCAAATCCGTCAAAGGGTTGACTGTTTGTCTGTAAAATCGCACAATTTTGAATGCAATAAGTTAACAAAATTACTTTGATGAATGAAATTTGGTATGTGGCCTTCTTACCTTAATGATATATTTGTGTCCTTTTTTTTGTGTCAATCGGTTAAAAAAAAGGCATTCAAACTGCAAATTTCATTTTCTTTATCTTACACCCAACCCTATTGGTAATTAAGCCAGCTTCTAATCCCACTTCCGCTTTGGATGACCTTCGGAAATCATGGTATGACGCTTCAATTATTTTTTTCTCCACTGTGTTAGGGGTTCTTGTTCGTTTTATTGCCTTTTAGCTTATTTTTTTCTCTACATGAGTTAGGAGTATACAAGAATGTTTAGGGGAGACCACTCCCGCTGGTTGGTTGTGCGGACCACTTGTGTAAAAAATATCTTGAGGCCCACTAACTAAAAATAAAAGCAAAAAAAAAAAAAAAAAATGCAAATATATTATTTGCAAGTATATGTCAGTAATTAGTAAAGCCTGCTGTAAAAGGGTTAAAAATGTATTGTTTATAAAGCAAAAAGTTTTATTTTTATTACTTAACTGTGACAAAGATTCAAAATTAAAAAAACAAAAACAGTGGGATTTTTGACATTATTTGTCCCCTATAAGAGACTCAATATCTAGATTAAAATTTGACAGTTTCAGCTTTCTACATTCAGTTTGTTTCTGTACTTATACTTAAGAAAAAAAACATTGTAAAAGCATGTTCATGCAGATAAGTGGTCAAGAACCCCATCAAATGTCTCAGTGCAAGTTTGAAAGTTGCTAGATACTGTTACCGAACATTTATTTAGAACGATACCAATGATATTGTTCTAAAAAACAATTTTTGAGTCTGGTTGCTTCATAGTTCAATTCACGAGTCTTCTTCATTTGATGATACTTTCACTTTCTTTATCCCCAATTTTCACTCGTGACTAGCATTCTGTGGCCCACCAACAAGCTATATAAGTACCACAAGTGGGCCAGGCCCATAGGTCGGGAACAGCTGGTATACAGGATGTAAGGGAAGAGTAAATTTCTAAAAATAATTTTTAACCACAGTTTATTCAAGAATTTAAAGAAGCAAGACATTGAAGCTGGCAAATGAGCATGAGCTCTTAAAGACAAAACTTTTTCTCAACTTATCTTCTTTAGATTACTTAATATCATACTTCTACACACAGAACTTTTTTCAGTAAATAACCAAAATAATATAAGAGAATTATAATTAAAAATAACAAAATCAAATTTTTATCATACTGAAACTTAATGTACAGTATATAATAATTGTTTTTAACTTAAAAATGGGGAAATTTTAATATTGACAACTTATTTACATGAGGGAGGTTGGGAAACTTTCAACTTTCATTTAATATACAGGGTGTCCACACATATCATGGTCCAATAGCTAATTTATAATCCATTCAAGATAGCTATAGTTTCAATTGGAAAAATGCTTTAAAGGTAGAAAAGAATCATATTTTATGTTTTTTGCATCAATAAATATATTTCTGAAAAAGTTACGAATTCAAATCTTTATAGGCTCTATAAATCATATTTAGTACAATATTCTTCACACACTAAAATTTTAAACAAAAAAGTTCTACTCTTCTGCGACTGAAACTGACCGAGCTATGGAGCTTTGAATATTGCCACTATGGAATGGACCACTATACACCATTTCAATAGTCGCCTTGAAGACGATCCACCAATCAATGCGCAACACTTGCTCAACGAAGCTGCTGATTGGTATAAAATTATGAAATTCAAAATATTCCGTAACTCGGTCATTTTTAGTCGCAGAAGAGTGGAACTTTTTTTGTTTAAAATATTAATGTGTGAAGAATATTTTACTAACTATGACTGATAAGACCGGGCAAACGTATAAAAAATTAGAATCTGTAACTTTTTCAGAAATATATTTATTGACGAAAAAAATATATATATAATTCTTCCCTTCATTTAAGGCATTTTCCAATTGGCACTATATGTCTATCTCTAAAGTTTTAGAAATTAGATATTAGACCACGATAAATGTAGACACTCTGTATATTATGTTACAGTATAATATTATTTCACTACTCTTTTTAATAAACAAATAGCTGCCTTCTTACTTTATATAAAAAAATTCATATGTGTAGGTATAATATACTGACATATGTTACAGTAAAAATAGCCACACAATAGGGTGGATCGAAAAGTATAGTAAAATTATAAAAAAAATTTATTTTGGCATGATATGGGAAGGTTGTGCCTTAAGTTAATTAGTTTATATAATTTTTTATAGAAATTCATTTATATCTTCCGGTACACCAAGCGCCTGAAAAACAGTTAAAAATTGAATTTTTTAATGAAAATTTACAATTTTTGTTTTGTTTTGAAATTAATTTTGGCTTGGGGTGGGAAAGTTGCGTCTTAGGTATATTAGTTTATGTATATTTTTTTTTTATTGAAATCCATTCATATCTTCCACAGGGTTCCCACTCTTATTGAAGAAAAAAATTCAAGGACTTTTTAAGAAAATTCAAGGACCTTTTACGGAAAATTCAAGGACCATAAAGTTAAATATTGTAGAAATTGTACATAACTGAATTTTTCACTTGAAAAACGTGTCTATACACTTGATATTTCAGTTGTTCTGATTTTACAGGAATCAAACTACAAATTAAAATATAAAAAATAATAATAAAAAAATAAGTTATAAAAAAATTTGAAAAAAACGACTATGATATTTTTAATATTTGATGTCAATAGGACAAGAAACAGTGTAGAAGCAATAATGAATAACAATAGAATCTTAACTGAAAACTTGAAATATATTGAGATAAAATCAAAAATCGTATAAAATTCATCTTGAATATCCATAAGTCAATCTCAATTGAACACTAAAGAAATTTACAATTAATAACTATTTTATGCTTTTTGGAACAGATCTTTTATAAACCTTTATATTACAGCTTTTAAGATCAAGCCTTGCCATTTTAGAAATTCAATCACATTGTAACAATGATTCAAACAGAATAAAAACTAAATTCTTAAATCAAAATTAATTTTATTTTTGACCTTCTAAAGAGACAATAATCAAAAGTAGCTATCGTACATGACTGATTAAAATTTTAAACAGTTGAAATAAATAAAAATAAGTCACTGATATTTAAACCGAACATTTGTTTTAGCAATGTCTGAAGTATTTACCTTATTAAAAGAGAAAGATTTAAAAATCTATGAATTTGTTTATTTTTTATTTAGATGCATAAAACTTTGCATTTTAAATCAATTGTCAAATATATAAAAGAAAAACATAAATAGAAAACACAAAAATTTCAACATTATTTTTTAAAAAATTCTTCCTATCTTTTGCACACACACACACACACAAATAGATTTTCCATAATAACCATTGCACTTAATTTCTTGGTAATAAAGAAACGTTTGTAATAAAAAAACACAAAAATTTCAATTTTATATAAAAAAAAATTTCTTCATATCTTATAAACATACGCAAATAGATTTTCCATAATAATAACCATTACACTTAATTTTCTGGTAGTAAAGAAACCTTGGCAATATAAAACACAAATATTTAAACATTTATGAACATTTGCAGAATTCCTCAGATTTAACGTTGATCTTATTATCAATTTCTTTAATTTCTACATTTTTTTCTGATTGCCTTTTTTATTGAATTGGATTTTATAAACAATGAAATATCTTTCTTTTCTTTCTGCTTCTTAAGTGAGATTTTCATATGTTTTATCCATAGAGGAAGCATCTGTTTCCAAACACTGTCTTTTAACTTGGAGATAATCCATCTCATCTGGAATGATCTTTCTCTTGTTACTGTTTCCTTCATTTATTTTTGTCTTTTTCTTTTCCTCTAAATGTAGCGTATATTTTTGCCTAGCAGAGAAAACAAATTTTCGCATTTCATTACTAATGGGATTATTTAAAATTTCTCCATAGCTTTTAATAGCATCGCACACTATACGTCGAGCAACATAGGATTCTTGTGCCATATTTTCAACCTCAATTTTTTTATTTGTTGAAAACCCACGCTCGATTGAAACTTGCCCATGAGATAATTTATTTTCATAACTGGCCATATTTTGTTATAATCTTTCACACTTTTGCTCATGTATTCATTGAAAAATATATCCAATCTGGTATTAGGTTTAAAAGTCTGAAAGGCAGATGGATACATATTCACAATATTCTGAAGAAAATTTTTGTATTGAAATATGATGCCATCGCAATCAGTATCCAGAACAATTTTCTATTGGGATAAATGTATCAGCAGTTGTTTCAAAGATTTCAAAGAATTTTCGGGTTGTGAAGCCATTTTTCTTGGATCAAAGCATGAGGAATTCCTAACTAAAGCATAATTAATTGGATACTTTCTCATTAGATGATATAGCAATTTGATGACAAAGCTGCAAAACTCACTTTTAACATTGAAGGCTCCTTTAAGATAAGAATCTTTTTTCTTCACTAATTGTTTCACAATATTGTCAGCTACAAAGCCCATACTAACTTTGCCAACAGAATTTAATAAGCCTTCATCAGTGAAATCAAATTTGCACAGTTTAATAACTGATGAAAAGTTATATTCTGGCTTGTAAACATTAAAATATTCAACAAGATGTTTACACAATTTGAGAATATCGTCCGAAAAGAAAGGCAGCAAAGGGGCATCACTTTGATAAAACTCCAAGAAAGGCTTTATTGTCGACAATCGATAAAAATACATGAAACTTAACAAGAATAAATTTATCTTGAGTAGCTTCCTTTATGTTCAAGTAGCTTTAGTTTTTGTTAGTGACAAATACATCCTTTTCAACATTTTGTACATAGGAAACAACATCTGGCCATATTTGAATGGCCCTTTCCACTGCAGGGACATTCTCTAACCATCTAACTTTACAAAATTTAAGAGGAAATTTTTTAAGGGTGGAAAGCATCAAAAAATCTTCTCTTCTAGCAGGGCTATCCTTAAATAACCAACAGAGAGAGCTCAAAATTTCTGAAATATTCCACCGTGTGGAACTTTCACCGTATTTGAAGGAATTATGCAAGATGTGGAGACCACAACTTTCAATGGATAGGGCTTCATGAGAATATTCTTTTTTTAAATCCGCCTGCAAATTCTCAAAAAATTTCCAATTAACATTGAGGCCATTCATTGAGATTTGCAAAATTTTTGAAAGTTTCAACTTCTCCACACACTGGTAAAAAGCTGACAATATGTCATCAGCTTTGGCATGACCAATGAACACCAATGTTAGATAGCCAGTAGCGACTTGATCATTATGCCAGAATCTAACAATTATATCCATCTGCTTCAGTTGAGTACCCTCATTAAGGGTTTCGTCAAAAAGGACAGTATACCGTTCAACATTTAATCAAATTGGCCTTAAAATATGGAGCCAATCCGAAACAACTCACATATGCAGTTTTAGTAGAACCACACGAAAACTGTTTGGCTATCAAACTGTCTTTAAACATCTTTTCAAAAATTTTATTATTCCCTTCACAGGAATTATAGGAATATCGACTGTTGATACATTTCAGGAAAAAAAGGGATAAAGGGGGGAAAGGGATATTTCTCTCTCCTAGAACTGTTTGGGGAAATCCGAACATAAATTCGCTGTAATCCTCAAAACTGGCCATTAGCATTTCAACCCTGAACCAATTTCCTTCAAATAAAACCCCTTAAGATTGCCAGCTGTCATTGTGGTTTTTGAGGGGAGGGGGGCAGGGTGCCCAGAGTATCCTACGAATCAGAAGGTTAAAGCCCCCACTTCCAAGAGAGTACTGTTTGTCTGAAAACCCTTAGGAATTCCAAAGGTCACGGACTACCCCTCTTGAACTATTTTACTCCACAGAGGGATAAGCGGCGAGAAGAAACGCGAGTACATTCCCGGAGTTTTTTCAGTGACCTTCATATTTCGCGTTGAGGATAAAATGGGGGCGGAGATTATCGGCGGTCACTTAAAAATTCAAGGACCTCATCCTTTTTTCAATGACTTTCAAGGACCTAATTTCACCAAAAATTTTTCAAGGACTCTCAAAGACTGTGGGAACCCTGTTCCAGTGCCCCAAAAATAGTTAAAAATGACATTTTTTTTTTTTGGAAATTTATAAAAAAATATTTTCAAAATTTCCTTTAGCACCTTTAGATTATTCAAGTATTAAAGTATAAACTTATAAATAATTATAATTTTATAATAATACATGAAGTATAGATTTAATAGTCAAAGCAATAAATCACAAAACTTATAAAAAAGTGAACTTGCATCCCAGATTAATTCTATTAGTTTGAAGATTTATATATTCCTAAAGGATGCAATCCTTTTTGGTATTATAATGCTTGATAAGACTTCTTGATTGTATCCTATTTAATAAGAAGCCGTGTCTCTTCTCCATATACTCTTTCCAACGCTTCAGATACTCAGCGAAAACACCTTTCTACAGCTTGGATAAGGCATGGATATTTTGACCATTCCTTCATTTTTCTAACTTTTACCATGGCCTCAATTTCTTAAAATGGCACATTCAACAAAAGAGGTGGTTCAAAAGGTCCAACTCGTTGAAAGTTGATAAGTGCAAAATAATCCTTTGCTTTAAAAGTCTATTTTTGGTACTTGAAAACTTCTTATTCTGATGATCCTCTGTTTTCATTTCTAGCACAAATTAGTTTTTGTAGTGCTAAAGACCTTATATTCTCTCTGTTATCTGTGAGCATTGAAAATAGCATATTTTCAGGATGACAAAAGAAGCTATTTCGTTGAATAAAAGTGTCTACTATATTTCTTAAATTGGGTTCCAAATATCTAGAAAATGAGATAAGTCTCCAAATATCCCACGCTCCTTCTGTTATGGAGGGCTTTGTCTTGACATGGAACCATACAAGTTACATATACCTTCTTAATATATGTTGCAAGAATAATAAGATTTGTCAGATGGTTTTTCTGTGGCCACATACAACCTTAAAATTCTACCTGCAATTGTTAGCCACCTTGAGGGAGCAACTGGACCAGGATTTTGTAATGCCAGGTCAGAATAACATTCACCGCATGATATCGCTAGGCAAATATCATATAGATATTGCTGAGAACCATTCTATCTATATTATATGGCATATTCTCCACACTTATTGAAGAAAAAAGAGCTACAAGTAGCTCCTCACAGGTTTTGATTGCTTTACCAATTGGTTGACAAAATTCTTCAGTTGTTACACCATCCAAAGAATTTAGTAGATGACGGAGAGGCAACTCATTTGTTTGAAGCAAACAAATGTACCACTGTAAAAGTCTATTGAGGCCAGTTCCATTAAGCAAATAATACCTCCCTTTTGCCCAGTATTAACATTTGTTCCATCATCCAATTACTGTTAGCCCATTTAATTGCATATTATTCAATACAAAAAAAAAATTGAGTATGCTCCTTTTATGGCTTTAGCTCCTCCTGTTGCAGCAGTAACATGTCCGATATACACAGAGTTAGGTTCATTTACAAGAGTATAATGCTCCTCCTTTGTGGTCTTAAGGATAGTACTTAGTGTCCTTCTTAATTAGCACTTTTATGTCGTCTTTTCTCCCATCCAAATATAATCCGGTTAAAAGAGACCAAGACACTGTTAACTTAATAGACTCTGCAATGGCATTTTGAAGCGTTTTACACTGTCTATTAATTTTATTGCGATCTATTACATGCGAAGTCTCTCCTTCATGTAAAATTCCAATGTCTTGTAAAACAGCACTGACAACTGAAGCAGCTGCTCTATATGAAATTCCGTATCGATCACATTCCGTTGCGAAGGTAGGGAAATTTAAACGATTTTGTGATCGATATTCCAAGGTAATTACATCTGTATCTGTATAACGAGGCTGAAGACATAGTCTTGAGCTCAAGTAGCTCCACTGATTGAGCATGAGCAGCATCAGTTTTAACCATTTTACGTTTTATTCTTTTGTCTTCCATCTGTTTTCTTTTTCCCTTTTTTTAATCGCAATTATGTCCACTCCTCCAATAACCATTTTCCTTTGTAATCTTTGATCTTTTTTTAAACAATCGCTCAGCAAGTGGAATTTTCATGTCTTTCTGGCATTTACATGTATCGAAATTTGTACGCTTACAAAATGTGATATCGAACAAACACAATATTTTTTCATTATGATAATTTTCCAATTTTTGTTGGTATTTTTATCATTACTTCGCCCTCTCCTATACGTTTTCCCCTGCAAAATCGTTTCTTTAGCGCATTTTTATTTTTAATTCGAAATTTGCATACAAATTGCTTTCTGCAAATATTTAAGTGTCTTGGGGTACCGGAAGATATTAAACAAAGTTGAAAAAATTTTGCATGTATACTAATAAACTTAAAAGACAACTTTTGCACCCTATGCTGATTATTTTACCTACACTTGGAATTTTCGATCCACCCTACCACACAATCTCAAAAGCGTATGTCACCCCCTCCCATAACTACACAGAAAAGCAAAATAAATGCAAGTCACATTTTAAACACGAGGCTGGTTACAGGAGTATCTTAACCCTTTAGCAACAAAAACCTTGGGATAAAAATGATAAGCATCTGATCACCAGAAACCTCACAAAAAACTAAAATAAAAATAAGCAAGGCATGATTTATTGTGCTTAATAAAAACATCCAATATGCTGATAACTTTTAAAGCTTAAAGACCAAATTCAAATTATACCTAAATGAACCGAAATTACTTTAGCAAGAAATTAAGGTATGAAGTTTTAAAATTCAATATACATATCGCTTCTGAATTCTAAATGGAAAAATTCACTATAAATTTCATTTACCTTGGCCAAAATACAAGCTTTATTTTTCACCACTAAAAATTATAAAAAATTTTTTCCATAATAATCATTCTTTTTATAGCATTATATTTAACGTACTACTAAATATATATAGTTTTGCTAGTTAAAAAAATATGAACTTTTTTTTTGATTCTATGAGCTAGTACATCAAATCAACAAACTGATTTTCTCACCTTGAACTCATTTTTCAAATAAAAACATGGCAGAAATCGGAATTGTTTCATTCATGAATATACTATAAAAACTAAGAAAGGAAACCTTTTAGAACACAGCACACACTAAGAGAAACAGAGGGATTTTAAATTCATAACCACAAACTCTATTCCAAGAAATGATACACATTAATATTTATATGTCTCATTAAATATTAAAAGTGTTTCCTCTTGTTATGGATAAAATTTTAACCAGAAAAAAAAAAGGCGAGATGAAGAAAAATTTACCTATTAGGAGTGCTGATTTGTAGAGTACAAAAATATGAAATGGGAAAAATTAAATTCAAATTTATGCTTTAAAACAAATGCATTTATTGCAACATATGCTCGCCATGATAATAATTAAGACAATAACACATGAGGATATGAAGGTACATTCAAAAAGTTTTACAGATTTGGATTTGCATCTTGGTACAAATTATACAAGAAAACCTCGATTCCAAGTGAAAAATATAGTTAATTATTATTATTTCAAACATTCCCTAATAGTAACAAGGTAAAAGTCCATTAATATTATCGCAAATGAAGTTTTAAAAATTAGATTAAAAATCTATAGACATAATTGGAAGTAGTTAAGGAACAGATAGGTATTTTATATTACGCAAATCACAGTTGGAGAAACACATATATAAATAAAATACTATTAAGATGTACAAAAGTTACGACTACCATAAATGGCAAATATTTCATTTAGTAATCACGCAAATAAAATAGTAAGCAGAAATGTCGACCTATTTCAGTAATTTGAAAAGGTATAATATTACCACAACAGTGCGCAAAAATTTCCCATTAACCAAACCAAAGTAAATGCTAAAATTACTTACCATAGTTAGGTTTTTTTATTAACACAAGTATGCACAAACTCTTCTACAGCTATACGTATGAAAAAGAATCTCTCTACGAGAATTTTTCCAGTTTATTTGAACAAATAGTTGATCTTGATGATGAAGACCGTAGAGAAAATGTTCACCTGGATATCTGTTTACATTGCTAAATCTGACCTAATCCGTCGGAAAAAACTAGTTATTCAGTTCTCCAAAAGAGAGCGCAACTACGATTTCAGTTTTGAAATGTAAAAATGATAATAATAAAAAGGTTAATTTTAATTTCTCCCCTCAAAATATAAATGCAGAAATAATCATTTTAAAATACTGAATTAATTTTGATATTATTCTGTTTATTACATATGGCTTTTCTAAAGTTTCTGTAGATCTAAGCGTACGGAACATCTGCTAGCATTAATTGCATTTTAACAATAATTAGCCAATGTTTCAACAAATTAAAAAAAATTGAAATTTTTAGGTATAAGTAAAATCATAATCGCATTGTCATTTCAAAGAAATAAATCACAACTTTAAATATGCCAAGTAATCATTTACACCTGGTGGAGATAAATGGCTTCCTCAGTTCAGAATCAATCCTCAGAGAGTGAAAATTACTGATCCTCTACTTTCACAATTCTAATCTTTGTTTCTGTGGAAAGCACCAGAATCTGAAAGAATTAAAAAACAGAAACCAATGCCGGTTTGCATCCATTTAGCAAATGATGGCATATTGAAATAATCTTATTGCATCAAAGGCTTGACAATAAATTATTATATGATTGTGAACGTTGTGATTCAGAAGTAATTGATAAATATTTAAGTGAAATTTTTTTTAGTGAAAAGTGAGAAAATGACGGCTGTTTGTAGTATAAATTTTGATGAATTCGGAAGACCATTCTTAATATTAAAAGATCAAGACAAACAAACTAGATTGACAGGCATTGAAGCTGTCAAGGTAAATAAAATTTTCTATTCATACAAGTGAAATTTATGCTGATTACGGAAATATTAAAATACTCCATAGGTTATTAAAGCAACTTTAAGTCACACATGTGCTTGATCTCTTTTTGTTGATTTTTGTCTCTCTTCTGGTCGAATTTGATAGTTTACTTGTATTTAAATTTTCTGCTGAGAATCAGATCTTTGAAATCTTGCCCTATTATCTCTTTTATTTTATGAAGTGTGTATTGAAGTCATAAGGAGATTGTCAACTTCAGAAAGCTGAGTGACCAAATATGGCGTGTTCCATTCAAATATTTCCCAAATGAGCATTGTACATTTAGCTTTGTTATAAATAACTAATGAAAAAGTATGAGGTTGATGCGGTCTTAAAAAAACTTCTCTAAATTTTGCACATTATGCTACTTATTCATTTAAACTTTGGACCCTCAAAAAAAGATGATTCACCTGTTTCGTTCCTTTGTTCACTCAGAGTTAGTGATACCATCTGCGAATAATTGATAGTCTTTATGATTTACAAAGACTTGTGATACTTGTTTCATAATATATTCCGTTTTCTATGTGTACAAACCAAGCTGTTGACCCGTCTTAAATTTTCTACCCCTTTTTTAAAAAAGAATAATGTTTATTATGCTTTTACCTGTGCCACCTGAGCCATTAAATAGCATTATAAAATAAGTGCTGGCAGAGATTGTCGGGTAGTTATGAGTATTTTTTTATTTTCTGCCACAAAAATGGCTACCCAACTCAAGGAATTGAGATGTATAAACTTTTTGCATTTTATTTAAATTGGTTTGGTGGTTATTTAATTACCTACAACTGTCAGTGCATTATGAAATTAGGAAGGCAAGATATCAATTTCAGAATTCCTTTTTTATATATCTAGGGTTTGATCTTTGTAATAATCAGCAGCTTTTACATTGGAAAATAATTTTTTACGATTCCATTAGCCTTTATGGATCTGTTGGCAGTTTTGTACCATCTGTTTACTGCTGTTTTTAATAGACAATAAACTGTACAACTGAATTGTCATACCTACATATATATATATTCATCTAGCAATAGAATTCTCATTTCATGGGGCACACCCTCTTGAAGGGCGAGGTGTAAGAAAATATGATAAAAATTCTTGGTTAAGTGAATTATTGAAATGGGTCATTCCGTGTCAAATCAACACAGTTTTTGAACAATATTTACCTCACCTTCTCAGATTTTCATGAAATTTGGCAGAGATATACTATTGATATAGACTTGGAAAAATGTCAAATTTCATTGAGATACGTGGACTCCTTTTTGGATTACAGTAATGTAAATTTTCAGAAATTTGTCCAAAAACCACAAACAGAAATTTTTTGAGTTGCTCTAGGAGCTCTCCTAATTGAGATGGGATAGGTGTCATTTTACAGTATTTTTCAAGCTCTTTCCAGTGGTATGCAACATACTAGAGGCCTGTGTTAACTTTTATCTTTTTAGCCATATCAACAGCATAAGGATGCTAAAATGAACTGCTTAATAAAATAAGTTATTTCAAGATGTAACTCTTCACATTTTTGTTATATTTTATAGTATAGAATTTTGTTGTAAATTATTGGAATTTCATTTCTAATATTTGTAGTTATTTTAATTAGGGATGATTTTGATGAATCTATTTTCATGATAATATTTAATTTTAATTGACTTATTTTTCAGACTCATATTTACGCTGGTAAGAGTGTTGCTAATGCCCTACGAACGTCCCTGGGACCTAAAGGTAAATCTTTATTCTTAGTGTTTGCTATCTTTAAACTTTGACATCCATGATCAGACCATTCCACGCAAATGGAGTAGTAGCACTCCACAACATTCCAATTTTCAGCTCATCCATTTAGGTGTGTCGTTCATGGAGGATCCATGCAAACTGCACAACCAGTTACTCCGATCCCCTAGGGCTACTGTGCCTACTCCACCTCCTGCTTTCAAAACGGGACCTCCGCCCTGCTTTTGCAAGAGGCCCTCTCCCCCCCTCCATGAGTGTACATTTTGTAGTTTTCACTTTTGCGAGAGAGCCTCATTTCCCGTCCTCACAGATGCATCTCAGTTTTATGACCCAACGCTCCAAATGGATAACTAATGAAGATGAAAATCCAAACTTTTTGACCGCACCATGCCAATTTTCATCGGATTTTCACATTGATGGTTTTGGAGCCGTGCAACTAAAATTGTGTGGAGCGGACTGGCCCTTAATGTGCAGCTTAAAGTTGTATTTGGCATATCTATGTACCATCTTAGTGCTTTGGTTTCTTCTGGTTCAGATAATTTTTTAATATATATTTGATGTGATTATAAGCTAATGACTTGGTCTGAGATATTTAGAATCTGTTGAATGTTGCTTATAAGTTTATATATTTTCTTGTAAAGAAAGTGATTTTAACTTTCATTCACTAAAGTATTTCTCAACCTTAATGTAGAGGCTATATTTCTCTTTTCCCTGCAAGTTTCATGCTAACTTGTGTTGCCTTAAAATCCATGGTCTAGCTCTGTACCTATGTGTAATATGATTCAAACAAGAATTAAAATGGAGTATGTTGTTGTAGAATAACTTAACTGTGAGATTATATTGTGCTTTAAAATATTGTTGATCTTTTTTATCACAATTTTATATTATACAATTTTATTTTATGGAATGTTTGTGTGTGTGCGATGTACAGATGAATCTATCGTACTTACAGCCTTGAAATTTGGGACACAAGTAGTCTTAATTGTGACTCGATGTACCTCGAAGCCAGAATTTTAGAATTTAATCTAGAAAAGTTATTTGTTGTTTATTTTGGGGGATATTTTGTGTTGTTTTGGGGGATTTATTGTATTAATTTCTCAATAGATGAAAAAAAAATAGACACACCATTGGAAAGAGCAAACGATTTCCGTTCTGATGAAGTAAGTTTTGAATTTCTAACATAATTTGCTGAATTTTGAGAAATTTTTAAAAAATAGTCAATTAACCCTAAAAAATTTAGTTTGGAACTTCAATTTCTTGCATCCGCCGTTCTAATTTTGTTATCAATTTGAAATTTGTTGAAGTAATAAATATAACGTTTCTCCATGATTTAAAACAAGAATGGTTAAAATTGAAATTTCTTTCTGAAGTGTTAAAAAATTTTTGTTTCAAAATTCCCTTCATGATTCTTCGTAATCAAGGTCGCACGATGTATTTTCCCAGTATGCATTTCGTTGAAACCATGTAACATCATAATCGATTTGCTTCGCGTTTGATAACTTCAGTTGACTGGAAAAAATAAAATAGGTCTTCAAAGAGCTATTTACATAAGGTGGCTTCAAAGTTTAAACCTGAAGAGGATTTCATCTCTCTCTCTCTTTTCTTCTCTGATTCATTCTGGATATATTTAAATACCACAGAAATTATGTTTGTCATATTGTTCCATTTGAAATTGTTTAAAATTTCATTCGGTAAGCCTTCCCAACATCCATTGTTGCAATTTCATTGGCTGACTGTGCAGAGTGCAGGATACGTCATAACCTTCAACTGAATGCCTTCTATTATTATTTTCGGCAGTGTCTTAATATGTTTATTTGTTTTGCATATTTTGCTTCCTGTATAATAATTATTTTCATGTTGCAATTTTTTAATATTGTTTCAGATTGATGTACTCTGTACTGTTTTACTACAGTTGAAATGTCATTATAGCAAAGAAAAATAAGGGGGTAAATCAATAATGTGTATCTTTTGTTTTGATTTTATTCTCAAAACTTTTTCGTCTTTTTGTGGGCGATTTTTATTTTTTTGTTTATTTTTTCTTCATTTTGTCTAGTCCTGATTCCACGGGAACGCCGTGCGCGTACTGCTAGTTTAATATAATTGGGTATGCTTGGAGTAGTTTATCAAGTTTTTTTATTTCTATATTCAATTCATAAACTCAGTTTTGTATGTAATTTTATGTAGCTATATAGTTTATCAGTGAAGTAACAAATGCTTCTAAAAGAACATTGGTATTTCTGTGTTCTCCCTTGTATTTTGAGGTAATAGAGGTAAGATCCTTGATCCATGTGTCGCACCATATGGCTGGTGGTGAGGAATTCATCGTAATAAATGGTATTTTTATACCTCACCGAGCTAGTCTTGTCAAGGAACATCTTGACAGTCAAGGCTTGGAGTGAAAGGGACTGGCCTACTCAATCTTCTGGATCTCAGTCTGATAGAGCGTCTTTGGGACAACCTCGGAAGACAGGTGGCTACTTCAAGTACCTCTCCGAGGTTGTTAATGGAGCTTGAACTAGCGTTGCACCATGAATGGTCTTTGCTTCCCTTTACAGCGTCCACTGGCTTAATTAAAAGAATGGAAAATCGATGCCACCAATGCATTACAGCTAGGGATTGTCACATTCCCTATCGAAGCTCTTAACATATTTTTCATTAATTATTATTCTCCAAAGATTGATTTGTAAAATATGTAATAATTTAATTGTAAATTACACTTGATACTAAAATTGGGTGAAATTCGGTATATAGGTAATTGCTTGAATTTTTGTGTTCATTTGTTTGCAAATTAAACGCAAAAAATATTGTACCTTCACTTTTGGAGGCCAGTGCAATATTCTAAATGATAGAAAAGCTAATTTTCCTTTAGGTAAATTTTAATGAAATAAATAAAGATGAAAAAAACTGGTTTGCTTTCCTTCTATTTTTGTAATGTTCAGATGTAAATTACTGCGTGTTAGTGTGTTTAGTTACTTTTAAAAAAATTAAATATTGCATAAAAAAGGACTGAAATTATTGCCTCATTTTAAAAAT
Source organism: Araneus ventricosus (assembly GCA_013235015.1). NCBI lineage: Eukaryota > Metazoa > Arthropoda > Arachnida > Araneae > Araneidae > Araneus > Araneus ventricosus. The sequence continues at coordinate 688,532 of BGPR01000361.1, forward strand.
AAATTGAGCAGTATATGTAGGCTTTCATGAAAAGTTTATATTGGTTTATGTCGATTGTATTTTTATAGTAAGATTCTGTATTTCACTATTATCTGCCTACATGTTAGCTATTCATTTTCCTGGCTAAATTATGATGGACATTTTTTTAATGTTTTAACAGGTCTTGATAAGTTGTTAGTTTCACCCGACGGTGATGTAACTGTCACTAATGATGGAGCCACCATCTTAAAAATGATGGATGTTGATCATCAGATAGCTAAACTTCTCGTAGAACTTTCACAATCTCAGGATGATGAAATTGGAGATGGCACAACTGGAGTTGTTGTGTTAGCAGGTATGTTTTTTGTGTACTGTGTAATTCTTTATTAACATCCCCAGATGTATTTTTACAATAAAGTTTTTGGGATATTTCTTGTAAATAAGAATTCTATCATAATCCTTTAATTTTAGGTGCTCTATTGGAGCATGCTGAGCAGTTGCTGGACAAGGGTATTCATCCTATTAGAATTTCAGATGGTTATGAATTAGCTGCTCGCTGTGCAATCGAGTATTTGGATAAGATTGCGGAGAGTTTCCCTGTTGATAAGGACAATTTAGAGCCACTGATACAAACAGCAATGACTACGCTTGGCTCAAAAATGTAATTTTTATTTTCTTTTCCTTCTCTATGTTAACTGATGTGTTCTGTATAATGAGATAACCTTTTCTACTATATTTTAATAAACGCTGAACTTCATTATTTTCAAGTAAATCAATGACTGCTGTATGGATTACAGCGTAAGAGTGAGAATACTTCATATTTTTGTTGCCCAAAGTGGAACATTTTTTAGCCTATTCTTTTGTGTGTGTGTGTATACATATTTTTCAGTGTTCACGTAGTCATTGATTGCTGAGTCTTGGCAAATGCTGATAACTTTTCTGTATTATTTTTATTATTAACTGTTATGGCCATGACTTGGTTCTGGAGTAGATTGTTAGACACAAAATAAAAAGACAGAAACTTCTCATTTCATGACTAAAATTTCACATCTAAATATTTCTACTGGTTTTCAATGCCAAAGCATGAATATATATATACATATATATATATATATATTATCTCAATTTTCTAGTATTGTGATAAAATTTATTAAAGCACTGACATCACATATGAGAAAATTTGCATTGAAATAGATCCTTAAGAATTTTTTGTTTTGTTGCAGTGTCAACCGATGCCAGCGGCAGTTTGCTGAGATCGCTGTACAGGCTATCCTTTCTGTAGCTGATTTTGAGCGAAGAGACGTTGACTTTGAACTCATTAAAATTGAAGGAAAGGAGGGTGCTCGCTTAGAAGATTCTATTCTCGTGAAAGGAGTCATTATTGATAAATATTTCAGCCACCCACAGATGCCCAAAGAAGTGAAAGATGCCAAAGTAGCCATCTTAACTTGCCCATTTGAACCACCAAAGCCCAAGACCAAGCATAAGTTGGATGTCACTTCAGTTGAAAGCTATCAGGAGCTTGTGAAATATGAGCAAGACAAATTTGTTGAGATGGTCCAACAGGTTTGTTATTTATTCATTTATTAATTTCGTTACTATTTCATCTTTTATTCAGTTTGTTATGCTGTTTTTGATCATGATATATGTTTAATTTACCGTAAATTCATTTTGCAGATATTTTTTCTTGTTCAGTTAAAAATATTAGTGTAATTAATTCTAGGTGAAGAATACAGGTGCAAATTTAGTAATTTGCCAGTGGGGTTTTGATGATGAAGCCAATCATCTGTTGCTGAAACATGAACTGCCGGCAGTTCGATGGGTTGGTGGACCTGAAATAGAGGTAAAATAACTTGTTTATTTTGTTCCTATTACAATTTCTTGCTATTTTAATAATTATTAAAATAGAAACTATTATTGCTATTTTTATAGTTAGTTTTTTCATCATATAAACATGATATTGTACATTATAAATACAAAAAATTTGAAAGCAATGCATGTGTTAATTACTTTGTTGAATAGTTTTGAAATTCAATTACAGCAGTTAACCATTTGTTATTTTTAATTAGCTTATAGCAATTGCCACTGGCGGAAGAATAGTTCCTCGTTTTGAAGAGTTGACGGCAGAAAAGCTTGGTAAAGCTGGCATTGTGAGGGGATTGAGTTTCGGAACAACTGAAGATAAAATGCTTGTAATTGAGGAATGCCAGAATTCTAGAGCTGTAACAATTTTCATTAGAGGTGGAAATAAGATGGTAAGTCGTTTATTTCCTAAAATTGGTTTTATTGATATTGGTTGCAATAGCATAAAATTTCTATATTTAATTTCTTGAACATTCTAAAGATTTTTTGTGACATTGGTGATTTAAAGCCATGCATAATATCGCTTGTAAATATTCAGTGTCCAATCATTTGGTTCAGGCTTCTTAAACTTTTTACAGCAGTCATTGCCGTTTGGACTAAAAAGGATTAAAAATTGCAGTAAAAATTCATATAGTACATTAATAAATGGTAAATAAAATATTCAAGTTAACATTGTTATTTCGCATATTCTAATTTTTTTTTTTTTAAATAAAGATAATTTATTAGAACTATATTTTAGGACTAGGAATAAAGAATTTAACAGCAATGTGTGTTTTTACAAATTTTTATAATTAATCTATGTGATCCTGCTTGGGATTGCGATCCATATTTTATGAATTATTTTTTCTATCAACTGATCTCACAGAAAGTTAGACTATAACAGGGAAAAGTAATGTTACCAGCATCAGATATTGCTTCCGGCTACTGCTGTTAGAATGTGGCATTCAACTGCTACTGTCTTGGAACACTTGTTAGTCTTGACACTTGTAGTCTTTCCATTTAAGATATGGTGTATTAGAAATCCAGTTAGCTGGACAGATGAAGATACACGATGTAAATTCATTATGAGACCAATATGTACCTCTTTCATTTATTTGGGCTTCATATTTCCATAGTGAAATATTTTATTTCTCCCATACCTTACTTGAAACTCTTCCTTTGCTTGTGCTTTGAGAATATTGTTTTAAACAGTGAGCATTACTAATATAATAGCCCAGATCTCTCAGTAACGCTCTGACGTCACCAACAATATAACTCTCGCCGCTGCTCTGCGAGATGTTAAACAGAATTATTTCATGGTTCGATAACATAAATTGCAGTAATTTTAAATTTAAAAGAGTAATTGTCATTCTAATTTCAAATTTAATAGATCTAAAATTGTGAAATAAAATTTGCTATCCATTGATATAAAATTTATCTCGCTATTATCAAAAGTTCCCGAGAAATTTTAGATTATATTAATCATATATTTCAAATTAATTTCCGTTTTTTAATAGAAAGTAGTAAATTATGTCAGTGGTATATTGTGCGTGTTATAGTTTGGACGCCACAATGCATCTAATTATTTGGTGCAATCGTGATGATATAATTTGATAATATTTTTTGCCAGCGTTAAAATTTACACAAAGACATCTGAAGTACAAGGAAAATTGTTAAACAACGAAAAATACTTCACACTGAATGTTGTTTCCCAAGAGGTTTTTTGAATAAAGAAATACAGTAAAAGCTTAACTAACCGGCATGCTCGGGAAACGTCGATTTCCGGATAGTTGAGTGTGACGGGGGAAATGGGGGGGGAGAGATTGTAGCCTTTCTTTTTTTTCTTTTTTTTTTTTTTCCTTCCAAATAATTTGTTTTTGTCATTTTGAAATGCGCATTAAATATAATTTCTAAGAATACTTCTGTATCTTCCATTACATTACATTATGAAGATTTCAATTTAACACTGATGATAAAAAAAAAAAAAAGTACGATCTGTAGCCAAATTTTTACCGTAAATATATAGATTGTATAAATAGCTGATGAAACTGAAAAATATTTTACTCAGCAAGCATAATAAAACTCCTTTAAGTGATCATAAACAAATACCAGATTGAATATTAATTATCTTTTAAAAAATGCAAGGGTTATTGCGCAATACGCGCACCTCCAATTCTCCCGCACGTGATATAACATAATTGGAATCAACATCTGCCGGTATTCGGAGAATAAATAAATAAAGGGGGAAAAAAGACTTGCCAATCTGGATTAACACCCCACGAGCTTTTTTATATATATATATATATATATACCAGTTCTGTCGATTTCGTTTTTAGGTCTCGTTTTTCGGCGAAAGGTGAGGACCTTTTAATTTTTAGGGGGAGATTCTCAATTTTGCTTTTTACCCTCCATAAAACAAGTCTGTGTACGTCACAGTACTGTATAGTGCTTTTGACCCCCTTCTACACCCCTCCGTGCGGAGCGGACGTTGTATTCCAGAAATAAATTATCCCCCGTATTTTAAAAAATTCCTTTTCTAATTTTTCTGGTTAGTTGAGCTTTCCGGATACTTGAATGCCGGATAATCGAGAGTTTACTGTATGTAATTTAAAAAATGTTTCCTGTCATAATATATATATGTTAATTTTATTTGTTTTCAATCAATGCTAAATGTTTCTCTCGCATATATATCTATTTAAACACATCAGATTTGACGGGAAATCTCTTGAATGAAGAGGCAATTTGCACCCGTTGTACCATGATGGGTGATTTTCTAGTTTATAAGAGTTGTCTAATTCTTTTTTATACAATGTTGACCGATTTGTGCATACAATAATCAAATTTTTGGTTTTGAAAATGGAATTGAAGTCCTTAGTAGCAATAAATTTAAAAGACAGAAATTACACTCATATACCTTGAGTGTCATGCATTCTTTTATATGGGTTGAAGTAATAATAGATGTTCCAAATAGAATATCTTCTAATTAGGAGGTAAAATTTTATTGGGAGAAGAGCCAACCTTTGGTAAGAGTTATAGGTTTATTCCTCGGATAAATGCTTACAAAGAGTAAAGGACTATTTGAAAGTATTTCAAAGCTACAAAAACTGCTTCAAATGCAAAGTGTTGAATTGAAGATGTGTTTCCTTTGTTCCATCCCTTCGTAGTTGGTTTCTTTTTATAAATCAACTAAAAACCTTGTGTCAGTATTATTAACTTTTTATCTTACTATGATTTTGTAATTTTTCTCATTATTGTTGCCATGCTTATATTTTCTTCCTTACTAATGTTGTATATCTTTATTTTAGGTTGTAGATGAGGCAAAAAGAAGTCTTCATGATGCCTTATGTGTTGTCCGAAATCTAATTAAAGATAATAGAATAGTATATGGTGGTGGATCTGTAGAAATGGCTTGTTCTCTTGTAGTTGGTGACCAGGCTGATAAAGTAAGCCTCTTTTTGTTTAATTAAAAGATTTATTCTCATAGTATCACTTTTTATTTCTGATTTGCCACTTGCAATTATCTTTGAATTTGATTTATAAATGTATTTTAACCTGTTAAAAATATTTGTTACTGGTTAGATACTATAATTGATTCGCGTAGTTTATACTTTCCAACATATTCTTCTCTGTATACATTTTGTTGTTATGACCAGCTGTGATGAAAGTACTACCATTATACAACGATGGTAGATTTTTGTTGCTGCCACTGAATATTACTAAATAATTGTATGTGCTCACACAATATGATTTAAAATTTGGAATTAGTAATGTTTCCTAATAATATACAGACATGACACATTTCCGCGGAAACTCGGATTTCAGCTTTTTCCGCAGCGGATTTTGTTATTCTTAATTTTCTATTGTATAATAATTCTACAAAATTTTTAATATCTTAAGCACTTTTTGTATAAATTTATTTTAGTGTTCGATTAACCATACTTATTTTATTTCTCGGTATTTATGTTTGGCGCAATTCATTATTTATGAAGTTCATGTTTTTTTTTTTGTTCCAAGCCTGTGTCATGTCTGAATATTCTACTGAGGTGCCATTTTGAGTTTCTAAATATAGCTGAGGAGAAATGGAATCGTTTAATAGTTGATTTTTTGCATGAGGTTCAAGTGCTCATATACAGTATTGCTTAGAGATCTTAAATTTGAGATGTTTTTTAAACTTTTGATTCTGTTCCTGTTTTTTGAATCGGTTGTTCTTTTTTGGATAGTGGTGAGGCTTTTTATTGCCAGCAAAAGAGTTAGACTGAAATGTATTTTTTTTTTTCTGTATATTTATTAAAATCACAATTAGTTTGAATGCATGTATTTTCTATTTAGCGTAAGAAATGTTGGTGTTATCATATATTTTTATTAAAATCGAAACAAAAAACCTTTATTCAATAATGATTTTTTTCCCCTTGCAGATAGCTTCAATGGAGCAGTATGCTTTCCGTGCCTTTGCTGATGCATTAGAGAGCATACCCCTAGCCTTAGCTGAAAATAGTGGTCTTAATCCCATGGAGGAAGTAACATCTATTAAAGCTAGGCAGATCAAAGAGAAAAACCCATGGCTAGGTGTAGATTGCATGGGTAAAGGCACCTGTGGTAAGTAGAAAGCAGATTTTTATTTTTGAGCTTTTATATTACTTTCCCCTTTCTGCTTTGAATTGATAATTTTATTTCTATAATAGCTGAGAAAACTGTATCTTTATTTATTTATTTATTTTTTAATGTCTCAACTTCATTATGTATTTTGAAGTGATTATGTTTCTGCAAACATAATTGATTTGGTACTGATACTATTATTATAAGTAATCTTGTAATTTTTTTCCCTCCTTTTATAATATCTTTCCTAAGCTCATTTTCTCATTTTTTTTATGTTCTGTTCTAAAAAGTGATTTCCTTCCTCCCCCATTTTGGTTTTAATAAGTTGGTACAATTTTCTTTAAGTTTCAAGAGTTTTTAAATATTTTTGATTTTATTAGTATTATATAAATATCAAACATTGGACTATACTATTAGATCACGGGGGTCAAACTATCACGGGCCAATTAAACTAAGTTTATGCGTGCGAGGTGCTTTTTTGCCGGAACCTAGATTTATTTCAAAAAGACAGTATAAACAAAGAGAAAGGCCAATTGTAAAGTTAATGTTTTCTTCCGAACTCCTGACATCTTTTCTCTATTACCAATTTCCTACTTTGAGGGACAGCTTGCCCGCAAAGATTCATTTCTAAACTGATCAAAGGTAAATGCCAGTAATTATGGATCTGATGGGAGTCTTATTTCCCATGAAAAGTGAAAGCAATTTCTCGGACCGATAAGTTCCTCCAAACATGGAAATAATTTCATATTCCAATTCCAGGGTGTTTTCAAACCAGGCAGGCAAATATTTCTAAAATTCAGGCTTCCTAACTTCACTGAATTTTGCTTTCAAATCCAAAAAAAGCATTGAATCTCATTTACCTCTATTTGCTTATTTGGGTGTTATCGACTTCTAATCTATTCTCTGCACTTGGTTGGAGAAATGGTACATGGAGCCGATATATTTTGAATAGTAATCGGATATTGGCAAGTGGTGTGGCTTATTACTCATATTTATGTGTAATTAAGATTTTTAAAAAATAAGCTATGAAATTTTTGTCAATGTAACATTACATACTGTCATAAAATCAGTCTACATAACATTAACACAGGGTTCGTACTCCTCCTGAATTTTGCTTTTTTTTTTTTTTTTGTCTCCTAAAAAATTGCAATCGAAGAGCAGAAGATAAAATTATGATAAAACATAAAAATATAATGTTTCCGTTTTTCCTTATTGATAGAAAGTCGCTGGAATCCGGAATTCTTACTTCTGATCTTATATAGTACCGAAAGAGTCTACCGCGCATGTTCTGAGGAACATGGGAAATCACATCGATGTTTAGTATACTTTTTCGCCAATTTTATAAAAATTGTCCACACTACCCCCTTTTCCCCTACAATTATTTTTTTTTCAAGTTATCTCCTGAATTTTCTGTATTGTACTCCTAAAAAAATCCTTAGAAACTCCTGAATTTTACTATCATATATACAGTATGAACCCTGTTAACATACTGTCATGTTTGGCAGGCCCCGAGTTTGACACACCTTGTTTTAGACAAACATTGGACTATACTATTCCCAGGGTGCGTAGCGTCATGAAAAGTGCTCAAATTTGAAAGCTATTTTTAAGCACCTTAAAAGTGCTTGATTTTGTAAGAAGGTCCTTAAAAAGTGCTTAGTTTTCTCAAGCGATGCAAAAGGGGAGAGAAAAAAAAAATCTTTATTTAAAATTTCGGACGTTGAATACGATAAATCGAATGCATGGTCATAAGGCTTTGTTTACTGTATATATCAAGAATGAAAACCAACGAAGGGGAAGGAATCCAGGGTTAGATAGATACAGGGGTGTCAGCACATGTTAAGATAGCGTGAGAAAAGAAAATGTTTTGGGTCGCTAAATTCGAATATATTTATTTGACAATAAAAAAATATAAAATTTTCTTCAAAAATTGTGGCTGTGATCCCCAGAGTTCCCTGATTCCACTAAAACTCTGTTTAGTTCTCAACTTCTAGATGTCATTTTCATGAATTGTTAACCATTAGATTACATTTCGATATATCAATAATAATGATGTGTTTGTCATTTTTAACTTGTATTTCTTCTCTTTACAGATATGAAAACTCAGCATGTCATTGAAACTCTTACAAGCAAGAAACAACAAATTAGTTTAGCAACGCAGCTGGTTAGAATGATTCTCAAAATTGATGATATTAGGGCAACTGAAGGTTCTCAAGATTAACATTCATTTCATGTGTGTTGTATTGGCTTGTTTCTTATTTTTCTAATATTCCAACAGCTGGACTAAGTGCTGCTTCTGAAGCATATGTTTATGTTTCATCTTCTGTATACTTAACATTTTTATTGATCTAATTCATGCTAGGAAAATCTCACTCCTCATTGCTACTAATAAACTATTATGAAAATCAATTTGGACCTGCAAAAGTAAAACTATATTTCATGGAACACTTGTAATTCACTCTTTCACATAATCGGAATAAAAGCTTTATTGCATTTGTTTAGTACATTATTTTTATACTTTTGAATTGAGATAACTAGGAGATTTTTTGTCTTGGGGAAAAAAAAATATATCAAGTCACAAAATTTTTATACTTGTTATTTGAGACGAATTATATAAATAAATTAAAATTGTTTCATATCATTGCAAATGGAATAATGTTTCACTGGAAGAAAATTTCATGCATTTCAAATTACGCGTTGAATATATGGTATACAAATTCTTTGAGTTTGAAGTTAGCAAACAATTAAAACGAAATCTAATATACTAAATGTGCTGGGTGTTAAGAATTAAAGTATCCTTATTTGAAGCAGGAGATGGAGGGATAAAAAGAGAGGCCATAAGAATGCTATTTCAGTAGTGTGTATTTTAAAATAACAAAAATCAATGCTCATTTTTATGATGCATTTTGCATGACAAAAACAAACTTTGCAGAATCATTAGTTACTAGATGAAATATTCTGGTCTTCAAGCTATCTTTTCAAAAACTAAATTTTGTCTTTTTTCCCCCATAATATCTTACTTGGTGATATAATTTAGTTGTTTAATGTTTTATACCATATTGCTGAACCTACTAATAAACAATATTGGTTTCTTTTATGTAAATTCCTTTATAGTAATATACGAGATGTCTCCTTCTACTTTCATAATGTTTTAAAAGAAGTTGTATCATGTACATAAAAGGAAAAAAAAAAAAATTTAAAAACCAAAAATTTTAATTTTAAAACTATCTGAAGTGTTCTCCAAATATGAATGTTGAAAAGTTTCATTTCTTTTATATTTTGTGATAAAATTGCTCCAGGATAAATATTCTAATTTGTAGCTGACTTCTATAGCTTATTTTAATTTGAATTTTCTATGCTATCATGTTTGACAGTCTGTATATGGTATAGTGTTCTCCTTGGAACTGGCTATTTGTAAATTAAAAGCCATTCATCAAGTATTTTATAAAAGTAGAAAAGGTTTTCAATGTTGCAAATTGAAATTATGACTATAAATATGCATTTCTACACATCTGTTTGATGCAATACTTAAATTATGTTACATGAGAATTCTTTATTAATTTAGACAGGTTTTTATATAAAAACAATATTTTTATTTGAATGCAAGATTTTTTTAATTCAGGAAGTTAAAGTATATTACACACATAACTGGATTCCCACAATGCTAGAAAACTTCTGGAATTTTATTTGCCTAACTCAGGGCCCTGGAAAAGTACTTGATTTTTCATTGGGTCCTTGAAAAAAAAATCAAATTGGCCATCCAATATTTTTTGAGACAGAAGATAAAACCACTTTTTCAGCATCTCATTGTTGTTTTGCCAACAGAGTGAGGCTCCTAACTACAAAGTTTTACTATAATTTAAATATTTTTGTCTACAAAATTTATAATTTGTACAGGTTTCCCATGATCCTTTAAAACTCAAATTTTATTTGCTTTGCTCAGTGCCCTGAAAAAGTACTTGATTTTCTGTTAGGTCCTTGAAAAATAAGCAAGCTGTCCATTCAATATTTTTTGGGACAGAAGAGAAAACCAATTTGTAACTTGATTTTGCCTCGAGAATTACACAACCAGGTAAAGGGTATTTGTATGGGAAATGCTGTCAATCATCAATCCTTTATCTCTTTGTGTATTCAAAGACAGCTTAATTTGATACTACAGAAGTTATTTCTCTGTCGAGTGAAATAATCCTACAATTATCCTAATGTATTTTGAAAGTAACTGATAGGTTTGAACAGTATTTTGTTTTAAATATCAATAACAAATTTTCTATGTAATGCAATCTGTTTTCAAAATGTGTATTATTTCATCAGGGAAGTCTGTGTTCATGTGAACTCAGAAACTTAAATAGCTAGATGGATAAAATTTCGTACAGTTTTATCATTAGAATTATAGATCTGTATCAAATTTTTTATTTTAAAAATAAAATATGTAAATTTAATGGCCTTTGAATTTTCTTCAGAAGGCCCTTGAAAAGTCATTGATTCCCCCCCCCCCTCAATAAGAGTGGGAACTCTGCATAAATATCATATAAAAGAGGGAACAAGCATACAAAATTTAGAATTTCATTTTTTCCTCCTTTTATTTAGTTTTCCCAGGAACTTATTTCTATACATTCTCCATGCCATCTCCATTAAGTGTTAGAATATGTTAGCGTCTAATTTTGAAGCTATGCTAAGGTAATGTTGGGGATGGATCTTAAAAACTCAAACAGTGCTCAGATTAGAAGGGCAATACCCAGGCTAGCATTCCTTTCTCCCAACTTCCACACCAGTGGAAGGACATTTGACGGTGACAGATTTAATGAAGACCAGTTTTGAAAACAAATATTTTGAGCCACAACCCTCTTGTTCCAAAGTCAAGGTGCACTTCCCTCCAACTCCAATAAAGGAGAATTGGTAAACATTGTTGTTTATCATGAGTGTCATAACCCAGAAAGGGCAGATGATAAATTTGATTCAGAACCAGTGTTTAGTGAGAAAAGAACCCTATATCATATTATGAGCCATATCTGTTTTTCAACGCATATAATTTGTGGTGAAAAATTAAGATGTGGTAAAGAAGAAACAGAAAGTTACATAATTTTTCAAATACCTATTTGGCCAGTGCCTACCCATTTGAGACATGCCCATCACATGTTCCATCTCCAAGCCTGGTCCTGAGAGTCTTAACACTATTCACTTGTTTCACACCATAACTAAAATTATAATAAAGTTTTAATTTCTTACGTGCATATCTTATATGTTTCTAGCTAACTATATGGTTCTATAACTAACAGCCAGACAAAAAAAAACTTGGTGTAAAACATGCACTGTAAATGTGGCAAAATTATAATTTAAAATTTTGTTTGTAAGATTCAACAATTTAAAAGAATAGCAGGAGGTGAATTGCTCATTGCATCTTTTACTACAAAGCTCTTCTAAAATATCCAGAATTTCATAATGCTTTAGATCAGTCTTCTTCCTTTATCAAAGGCTTCCTGAATCTCGTACAAAAGCGAATTGTTCATAAAGCAGATGTTAAATGAATTTGTTTTAATAAAAAGTGTCATGTAAATAAATTGGAGGTGTATTCAGAAAGTGAATACCATTTCTGTACTATTACACATATCTTTTTTTTTTAAATGAAATTTTATTTTTGCATGAAAGAGCATACTTCATACTAAGTATTCAAAGATATACTTAGTTTTAAGTATATCTTTTGTTATTAAAAAGGCATTTTTGCATGCTATTTAATCGGGTTTTTCATTTCTTCATCAAAGAAGGACAATGTCAGAGAAGATAATCGCTGTTGCACAGAAAGTGAAGAGGCATACATACTTAGTTTTGGGGTCTTATAACTGCATGTTGCTAATGGTTTCCACTTGGAAGCTCTGCTAAGATTGGCTGAGAACAATTGAACCAACCATCTGATAGTCCTGACTTTTGGCCAAATGATAACATCCTATTTCAGGAGTGGGGAACTTAGTTTAGTCTTTCAACTGTTTTTTTTTACCCAGATATTTATTTTTGCTTCATTAAAGGAAAAAGTGAAAATTCTTCACTGTATAGATGACATTAAAAAATAAAATAAATGAAAAAGTCGTGGGTTTTTTAGAAAAGAGTACAAAAATGATTTTTGAAAATTTAGTGAAAAAAAAGGCATTTTTTTTTTTTTTAAATATAGGGAATATTAAAATGATCTGTTAAGAACAGTATCGTGTACCTGCCCTGGAATCAGACATCATGATAAATTTAAAATTAGATAGTTAAAGAGCAATATTGGACTTTACAGAACGAAATCGTAAGGCTCACTGAAATGCGACTCAAGTGTTCGCTCGAAAGACATTCTTCAACTTGAACCTTTAAGACTACATGTTTATACAAAAAAATTTATAGCATTCAGGGTTCCAAATGGTTCTCTACCTCCCCCCCCCCCCTTCGTAAAAACCCCACCCCTTTTGCCAACCTCGAAATTTCGATTTTTGTCGTGCTACAAACCGAAACTGGAGCACTGTGCAGCTGTTCTACCGAACTTTATGCCTGCCGTTTCGCAAGAGCAACATTTCTTTCCTTCCATTTAAAACACCTGTTGTCAGGGGCGTGGCGAACATCTCACATTTAGGGGGGAGGGCGGTGAAATACCGACTCTAGTGATGAACTTTGCCGACTTTAAAAAACGACTGTTTTTTATACTGTCCAATATACGTATTTCGAACTGTGATGTATAAGATTATGCAGTGGCGGACTGGCCAGGTTGCCAACTTGTCCGATGGCAAATGGGCCCCCTTAAACATAAGCTGATACGGGCCCCCAGGATATTTGAAAGAGAGAGAAAGGGAAGTTTTTTTTCTAGAGAAATTCCTGCGTCTTTTCTAAAGCAAACAAAATATCAAGTAGTTTTATGTTCCTCACACAACCTCTTCTCTGCAAGGTCGGCCTCTTCTGTGCAATGACCACTCGTATCACCCCCTGCAAGACGGAAGAGATGACCTTCTGAGGAGGAAGGGTGCTGTCCTTCGAAATGTCTAATAACATTCTTTTTTGTTGTTAGTGCTTTTTACAGTAGTAAAACTGACGGACAAGCGAACAAAGAAAATAATCTACTTCGGACCTCTGAAACTGTTACAAGGGGAGGGGGAATCATGTAATTTGACAAAATGGCATCGGTGAAAAGGGGACACTCGCCTTTCCCTTGGGGGTAGGGGTCTATGGGAGTGCTTCTTTGGTTTTGTTAACAAGGTTGTTAAAACGGTAAAGGGCCCTTTGCTTCCTGACAAATAATTGGGGAGTGATATTTCTGTTTTTAGTCAACAAAGAGAGACATGCATAGCATATCTTACAAAAAGAGGAAAAAAAGACTTAGGGAGGTGGACTCAAATTTTCCCTATCTTTACATAGCTTTTTTAGTATTAATTACTGACAGCCTTCGGCGAATAGCTTAATAATTCATCTTATTAACTGTACTGATTAAATTATGTCAGTCAACTTTAAATTCACCAACTTATTCAATTTTTGGTAAGCTGAAGCCATTAATTGTTACAAAAGATCAAGAAATAAATTAGTTAAAAAATTGAAAAACAGTGGACAGGGATGTATTGATATTTGAACTAAATTTTTATGTAATATGTTTCGCATGTGATGAAATTAGGTTTTTACATTTAGCAGATAAAAAAGGCTAAAAAGCTTGACAGTCAATGAAGTTATTTTTTTATTCGTCAAGCATAATTCTAATTTAAATTGCAATTATTACACTTTATTAAGCTAATTATAGAGTGAATATTTAGCCTAATAAAACACAAAATAAATAACATAATCTCCAGGAAAAACTTTCAGTTAGTAACAGGAAAGATGAGTTTTAAGATCATTGCTAAAAATTAAATCTATCATAATAATATTGCAAGTATGTCTAAAAAGTAAATTTATTTGAAGTAATGAGGAAAGAAAAAAAATTGGACTAAAAAACTGGTGAAATGGAATGCAATTTATTACATTAAAGAAAGTTTTTATATCGTGAAATGAAAATAAAATTTTATATTATACTTTTTCTTTAACAGAAGACAAATATAAGATTTATTGATTTGAAGCAATAAAAGTTGATTAACTTTCATTATAAATGAAACTTGCAATGAAAGTTGATTAACTTTCATTACAACATTTCAAAGTATCGTTAATATTATGCTTAAAAATATATTTGAAAATTGCAAAATTAAGGAAAAAATTGCACAGAAATTAAACTGCCATCATATTTAAAGATAAAAATTTTGAAATTTAATAATATGTAAAAATGATTTTTATGTGATAATATTTTTTTAGTTATAGTTGAAAAATTCCCAATTCTTGCTTAATTTTTAATTAATTAAAATTTAAAAATTTTCCGAGATGTATATTCCTACGCTCTTATAGTATGTTTGTACCAAATTTGGTGGCTCTAGATTCAACGGACTGTAGAATATCAACAGACAGACAACAACCTACATATACATTCACTTTTATTATTTGTTAACATCTGCATACAAAAGCATAATCAGAAGTAAAACATAGAAATAACACTATGGTACTTCGTGTTAGATTTTATTGCTTAAAAAATAAAATGCAGCTATAATTTATAGTTTTCAACTGTCTTGTTTGAAATTGATTTAATACACAAGTTTAGTCCTTCATATGTAAAGAGGAATTGTTCGTCTTTTATAAAAATCTACAGTTTTTGTCCAAACATGATAAAATTTTTAACATGTGCTCTTCAAAACAAAAGGCGAATCACTGTCAACTTTTCAAAGTCCCGTAGTTAATTAAAATTTCAGTTATTAAAAATTGAGCAAGATTTTGTTTTTTTCCCCGTGATATCTTCTTTCAAAACTCGTATCAGAAGAATGACTTTTTCATTACTTTAGAAATTCAAAAAATTATTTTTGTAATGTTATAAATTTAATGAAAAATTACAAAAATATTATCACTATACAAATAACTAAACTAATAATCATTAAAAGAATTTTTTTTATTCCCTCACTCTTACAAAAAATACCTACTAATGGACAACATTTCTCCTTCACATTTTGTCGCTAAAACCATATGAGAAAAATTTAACCTACAGAATTTAAAATCAAACATTTTTCATAATATTTTCGTTATTTTACTCGGGAAATTAATTTTAATCCTGTGGGTGAGAAATTTATTGGTATTAGACTTGGTGTCAACTTTGAATTCTTGGTGTGTATCTTTAAAAATAAATGCTATGCTGTTATCAACTCCTTGCTTTAGTTTGAACTCATTTAATCCTGCTTTGTAGAGCGAACTACTAGAATTTAATTTTAGGGTAGGGTGGACCTTGAAGAACGAAGTCAAAATAAAAATCATCACTGAGAGTTTGCCTTCCATCTCGACATTAAAAAGTACTAAAATCATATACAAATTTGTAGGATGTCCAAAATTAAATTTCTGAATTCAAAGTCTTGTCAGTCTCATTTGGGTCAAAATATACTGGAAAGCCAGGGAATGATCTCGTCACAGAGAAAAAAAACTCCTTCTCTGTGGAGTTTGCAAACCGTCTTGCTAAGATCTCCACCGAATATGATTAAATATTAGTATATCCATACACTCATTCTCTTATCAAAGGGATTTGTAAACAACGCGCGTGAGGGATTATAATCCCAATGCTAAGAATAACCGCTTAATAACTAATAAATACTAATTGCTCTTGAGTATTTCTCTTGATTAGAATTTAGTTGGAATAATATCATTATCTAGATTTAGTTTAGCTGAGAGTCCCGATTATGGTTAAGTTGGGTTTCGATATTATGCTGACCATTATGCTTGTTTTTACTCTTTTAATCAGGATGTTCGTTTTTCTGTTCTTAATAGGCCTGCATCGATTGAAAATATATTAAAAGAACTTTATCTGTAAGGAGTGAAATCCATTTTTCAGACATCACGGCATATTTGTAATAATATTAGTTTTCGTAATGAATGATCTAATGATATTAGTGAATTTTGTTTTTCAAAGCTAAAGATAAAAAACAAGTTTAGAAATTCATTGTCTGAAGAGAACTTGGAATTCTTTGTTTATTGCTATCTATTGGAAAGGAATTGTTAGATGATTTGGATGCAGAAGTAATTATTGATATACCATCTAGTAAACTCAACAACTGACGAGATATCTAGTAAACTCAAGCGCTTACTGAGTTCTGTACTTTTGAGTTGTTAATCTTTTAAAGTAAGAAGTATTCTTTAAAATTATTGAAATTGGTACAATGGTTAGCTCTATAATTTCAGTTCGGTTAAAAAATTCTCAAAATAACAGTACAGTTCCAAAATTTCAGTAAGCTGCTATACACCCACCAAAAATGATTTAAAATTCAATCATAAATTTGTTTTTGTATTTCTTATAAAACCTGTCTTACCAAAACCTTGTGAGGTCCTGTTTTCACAGGACCGTTCGAGTGAAAACAGTTTGTTGGTCAGTAATTTGTTGACTTGTCTAATACAGTCTGTTTGTCTGTAATTTATTTTGTTACGATCAAAAGCGTTGTTCGATTTTCTTTGAATTTGGCATGAATGCTCTTTGATGTCGGCGAAAACGATCGTATGTATAAAGATTTTTATTTTTTTATTCCGTTTCAAGATGATGGACCCTTAAATGGTTGCGTTTCATGTAATGTTAAGTGTTTTTCCAACGATTGTACCCAAACGAAACTCCGTTCATAATGCCTCCAAATATACGTCTAATAATAACAAATTACATTTCATTGTGATTTTGTTAATGTTGATAGAAGCAGACATTTAATTGTAGTTTAATTAATAATGATAAAAGCAGACTTGCGCAAATAATTTGAATTCGGAAAATAAATGGCAAAAATTTTAACGACTGAAATGAAGAGCAGAATTTTTTTTGGGGGGGGAGGGGCGAGGTCTACTGTTCACAAAACTACTAGTATATATAACAGATTTTTAGATAATAAAAATATATAATAATTTATATAGTATATATCATGTCCATTTATTGATTTTAATTGATTATGTTTATAATAAACAAAATTTAAAAATATATGCAGAGAAAAAATATCATTTTTGATATGAGTGGGCCCCTATTGACTGCTGGCAACCGCTATTTTCAGACCCAGTCCGCCGCTGAGATTATGAGGAGATTAAATATCTAAGAATCCTCAAGGACAAAAGAGTAACCTACAGATATCACAATGAAAACATGAAGAAAAAAAGTAGGCCTCGAATTAGAAGAATCGGCTAATGGATTCATTAAAGAAATACTTTGTATATTCGAGAAAATATGAGTATTGGTAGTAAACTTTTTTAACTGTGCGAAACATAGTATACTTCTTTCTTAATGTTGAAGCTATATATATATAGGGCAGCTTAGATAATTCCAGAAAGTACCGTCAAAATTCAGAAAGTTATGGAAATTGTAGTGAGCCGAATTTCAGTTTCACTCTAAGAGAAACTAACGATGAGAGGTTTCCACGAACTTATGCTTCTTATAAACTTGGATCTCCGAATAGTTGTACTTAATTTTCTGTATGTTGAATACCCATGCATACTTATAAGTTAAGCACACAGTTTAAATTACTTTTCGAAGATTAAAGTTGAAATATGATATCATTTGTGAAATATCCCTCATCATTTTGCTTCTCTTGGGGAACAGCTTTAAATCCGCTCGCTGCAATGCCGATAAAAGGAAAGAGAAAACGAAAAAAATGCTATCAAAGAAGAGAAAATTGTTTTGTGGTGATTCAGAAAAAGAAAACCTCAAAACAAAATGATCAAAAAGAGAAGAGTATAAAGGACCAACACACTGCAAAGATCATGCTCATTAAGAAAACCTAAATGAGTCCACTATACCTGCAGTGGAGCGGAGAATAAAGACAACTACGTTATGTGAAATATTACTATTCTTACTTACTTATTACTATTCTTAAATTATCAACTACGGTAACTATTGTTAAATCTTAAAACATTGTCATTATTCTTAAATTGTTAACTATTGATAAATCTTTTTTATAAAACCTTTTTTTTCTTAAATTGTCACATAAAATAAAAAATATGCTACTTTCCCACTGAAAATCTAGTTTTCCCTAATTTCCTATAGAGTTAACATGTGTATCCCGTTTCACTCCACTTTCCGCTATTTGTGTAGATGAAACTCGATTTCAGTCGGAATACTCTAAAAAAAGTGCAGTTGAGTCTTCTGCAACGATGTAACCGTGATCAAATACTCCTCCCCCCAAAAAAAAACTCTGAGGAACACACATGAAGGAGTTTCACATTTTATTATTTATTTAGAACAGCATCAAGAAACTTGCTTAAATGGGCTGGTAGGACAGTAAAAAAGACTAAATCCTTTACGTCTTGGTCTTTTTAATTCTTACTTGCAAGAATTAAAAAATGCCAAAGCAGTTTTTCAGAATCCGAAACACATGGCAGCATTGAAATTCGTCTTTGCTGAATTTAGAAACATAAAATAAATATTTTCCATCACGGCGCCCCAACCCAAGACTGACACTCGGGCATCAGTACTCGCTGTATAACTTTCTTCTGTTATTTCCAGGAAGAAAACTTTCGTTACATTTGTAACTCGTGTTGAATTTGTGAAGTCTGGTTTGTTCTGTTATAAACGAACTCCAAATTTTTTTTAACCGAAATTTCCTCCCGATTTTCTTATTTTGATGCAACAAGCCTAACATACACACTTCGAAAAATGGTTGTGGTTTATAAGAAACTAAAACAGCAATTTTTAAAATTGAAAATGACGAAGAATATATTAAAAACTTCTCGACTTATTTTTTCAGTCGGTAAAAGTTTCTACTTAAAATAACGATTTTTTTATGTAACCGTTTTCTATAATTTTTTTTGCTTTTGGCATCATGACCGATAGCCGACTAATCGTATTGATTACTAAATCTGATGTATCATGCCGACTCTGGAAAATCGACGGATGTTGAAAATAGCTATATGAGCTGATTCTTCATCGACGCAAGAATATACTATTATTGTATCTATGACAAAAAGTCAATTTTGACGATTTCATTCACATAAGCAAGAATCGACATTTTCTCCGTGCGGCAAACATAGTTTTGCCAATTTCGCAATCAGCAGGATTTTCATTAAGAGAAATAAAATGTTTCCAACAAAATATTATTCAAATATTCCTCAAAAATACCGACTTGGAAAAAATATTTCATGTTTTTATACCATTGCAATCATGTGTCTCCAATTATCGTAATGAAATATTTCGTTCGATTATTTTTTCAAAATTTGCCGACAGATCTGACCAAAATGCCGACTTGGGAAAAAATCTAGGGGGAAGGGGGTATCTCACCCCCACCTCGCCACTTCCCTGCCTATCGTTCACTCCGGATCAAATCCTTTCAAAAATTACGGATTCGAAAGAGAAGTCCGGATCCTCACGAGTTCGAAACGAGGAACGTATTCGTTCATTTTTGTAGGACTCGATTGATTCGTTCAGTATCCGGATCCGCTCTCGAGTGAATGACAAACCACTAGCGGTCTGTCCTGGTCTTTCTGTCCTCGTGCTGTAAGGTACCGGGTGCTTTTTTTCTCTTCTCACCTTAGCTTCTGGTCGTTTTCTAGTTTTAAATATTCATTGCAAAATCAGGTTAGTTCTTATATTATTTTCTTATTGTTGTTTTCCAGGATTCTTCTATAAATTTCTGTGATTTGTTTTTTGATATTCTCTCAGTAAAAAAAAATTTAACAAATCAAAATTGTTTTTTTTTTTGTTTATAAAAGTCATTAGTTACAACAAACCCAATGGTTTTCATTACAATATATTTTATTACGTTTATGAGTTTTCCATGATTTTATGCCAGCTTATGAGGGAATGGGGTACACCCTTTATTTTTTTACCCAAAAATATCGCAATTGTTATGGAAAGAATACATTAAACTGAAAAAATAGATAATAAATTTTCAGAAATTTTGCTATAAATTCATTGATAGAATATCACACACAATGAAATAGACAAAATGTTGCTAAAATGTAATGAATTAATTTACCATTAAAACAAAGTTG
>BGPR01000362.1:0-15091 GCA_013235015.1 Araneus ventricosus
CTGCAGGCATTGCATGCTCAATCTCTTGTTTTCAGGTGACGCATATGCAAGAGAGCAATAAAAAGCACACTGTACATCCAAAACAGTATTTGATGATGGCACATGAAATTGCGCCGAGTAAAAGTGGCGAGAAGCAAGTCGGTACCATACACTCCACATTTACCAGATATTTCTTAATTTTATTGATCCAACAAGATATCATCTTCCCCTCCCTTATTGTTCAGTGAATACATATCATCATCAACTTACTTTAGTAAAAAAAAAGTAGTACCACATATCAAATAATTAGACAATATAGAACTTTATTCTTCAATTAATATTATCGCAGCCTTTTTTTTTTTATTGTTGAAAGCATGCAATAATGTTCAGTTCCATTCAGCTTAACTCTTTGAGAATACTAACAGATACATTTTTACTGTTCGGAAATGCCTATAGTCTTGGGGAAGAAAGTGACTTGCATCTACTGCTCTGGATGGCCCTAAAATTTTGGTCAATCAAAGGAGTAAATCTTTCAGTGCAAAGTTATAAATTGACAAATTTATAAATTGATTAAATTAATTAATAAAAATTCATAGTATTATATATAAAGGCATAAATGCAGCTGTTTATAATATAATACAGAAACAAAATTAGATAAACTAAACAAAAATTAAAATTAAATAAAAAGAAAGAAAAAAAGTATGGAAAATAAACAACAGATTTAGACAAAAATGATGTCAATACATCTTTAAGCGTACAAAAGCAACAGCCTCAAGTGATTGCATCAACAGAAGTTTGAAACGATAATATTTAAAACACATAAAAATGAATTTTGAAAGTAAAAAATGTTCAAAAAGGAAGAAATGAATAAGGAATTGAATGGTAAACTTTATCGAAGACCACTCACCATAAAGATTCCAAAATTAGACAAGATTTTCTGTCAAGGGTAAGATTATAAATCAAAAGTATACCCTTTGTGGACTGAATCCTGTCCAATATCAAGATGAGAATCATTTTGACAAATCAAAATGCACAATCCTTAAAGAATAATCAAAAGGTACTAGAGAGTGTGTTAACCCTAACACTCTCTGCCGGAATTTTAGATGTAATCCAGGCGACGCCAAATATACAGGAAGCAACAAAAAATTAAAAGCTAGCACCTAGCTCCATCTATGGAGAAAAATTCTAACTAATTAATCAGAATAAAAGAAAACTAATATTTAAACAGTTATAGCAAATTCAATTAGAAAAAACTATTAATATATTAATTAGAAATATTTTTATACTCCTTTTAAAAAACTATTAATATTAATGAAAGAATTTGGGAATCCGTTGTCTTTAAGAATATTTTTAAAATTATCTAAAGCTTTAACTAAATTTGAATGGTTGTTACATATGCTATTTATTCTATTAATTTGAGAAAAAATGGAATTCCTAAAAATTTTGTACTGAAGATTTGCATGAAAATTACAAAGTATTATAGCCTTAAAATTAAACTCTTTTCTTTTATCAAATAAGCCGACAGATACACCTGAATTTAATATTTCAATTTCCATATCTAAAAAATTGCATTTGTTAATTTCTGTATTGGTTTTGTTTAATTTAAGCTCTTCTGAATAGCAGTTATAAATGGAATTAAAATTATCATAATTAAACACTAAAAGGTCAACAATAAAACGAAAACCATAAATAATTTCATTTTTAATTAATTCCCTCTCATATGAATGAAGAAATATGTTTGCCAATGCACTAGAATAATTACACCCCATAGGGATACCAAAAACCTGTTTATAGTATTCAACTCTATTAAAGAGATAGTTTTCACAAATATTAACTCTGCAGATTTCTATCCATTTATTTTTTTCAATTAAATCAGTGTTTAGGTATAAATCATATACATTTGAGCAAACTTCAATTAGTTTATTGTGTGGGAGGCTAGTAAATAGATTTTCAAAATCAAATGTATTAATGTTATAAATTTTATTATCTTTGATAAAATTTAAAATTTTAGTGTTGTTATCTATAATGAAGTTTTCTTCTTCTTTGATTTTTTTAAGAATAATTTTTAGAAATTTAAAGAAAAATTTACTTAAATGATAGTTGTAACTTCCAGTGCTACAAGTAACAAATCTGAATTTTAAAGGATTTTTATGAAATTGAATAGTAGGGAAAAGGTAAGGATAATTTAGATTACTGATTTTAATTTTGGTTTTTTTAGCTAGTGCAATAATTCTTTTATCCAGTTCTTTTTTTCCAAATTTAATTGTTTGATATGTTTTATTTGAGTTATATTCATTAAGCAGAGTATCTTTGAAGTGTAATTTACACATTAAGCAAAAATTATTTCCTGCCTTATCTACTGTTGTTACAATAAATTTATCTTTAATGAATTCAATTTCTTTTTTAAGATGCTTGTTGAAAAAAATACCTCTATTAATATTTATATTATTATTTTTATAAATTCTATTTTTTGTTTCAAATAATATACATTGTTTCCATTCTCCAAATCCCTCAATTGGCCAATGATATTTCTTGACTATATTAGCAATGAAAACATCCAAGTCTCGATTAATGGAATTAATCATTCTAATATGACTAACCTTATTTCTTAACCTAAATTTAGTTCCCTTACTCATGATGTCTCTAAGATATTTAGATTTAACAATATTCAAATTACCCGTAATGATATGTTTCTTATCTAAATCAATAAATTCCCTGAGATCTGCTTCATTACAAAAACAGTGTGTATTGTTTATTTCATTTAAATTTTTACAATAATGGTTATAGTTACAAATTTGTTTTTTGAGCATTCTTGAATATTTAAATGCAGTAGAAATAATATTAATATCTTTAACAGGAAAGAATTTATTATTTTCATGAATAATTTCAGGCAACTTTAATTTTTCGAAGAAGATATCAAGAAAATTAACAACACAAAACTCTTTTTTCTCATTTTTGTTAACCCTAAATAGAAGTCTATTATTAGAAATACCCAGTTTAAACTTTACCAGATCTAAAAAGACATTTTTTATGTTAATATCAAAAAATTTTAATTCCTCAAATTTATTATTAAAAAACCATTTAATTCTATTATTTCTGAATTTAAAAATAAAATGTTTTATTTTATTTATATTATCCCAGTTGTGGTTAAGATTACATAATTCCTGAATTTCATCCATTATAATATCCAACTTTCTACCTTTACCACTTCCTCTTTTTGATCTAAATTTCTTATTGTTTGTTGTGTTTAAAAAACCTTTAAAAATGTTGAATTTATTATATATATACAAATTTTGTTAAATTCACTGTGCCCCTCACCATTTAATTTGCTGTTAAGTCCATATGGGAAAAGAGTTTTCAGGCTGCAAATGAATAAATTTTCAAGATCAAGTCTTTTATGTAGGTCAACTGTGTTATCCTCTAGGATGCAAATAACTATGTTTTCAAAACTGTGTTCCTGGAAATGAATAAGCTCATAATCTTGAGAATTATTATTTTTAAAATTTTTAATTGCCGATCTATGCCCATTAATTCTAATACTTAATTCTGTACAAGTTTGACCACTATATTTAAGATTACATTCTTTACATTGAATTAAATAAATAACATTTTTAATTTTACAGAATGACATTATTTCTTTATTATCAAAATTTAATTGCATCTCACATGCTGACGGACATGTCCTACATCTAACATTACCACATTTCCTAAATTTTTTTAAATGATCCAAGTTTAAGACATCGTTTTTGTCTAAATCTGCTGTTTATTTTCTATACTTTTTTCTTTCTTTTTATTTAATTTTAAATTTTGTTTAGTTTATCTAATTTCAGTGCAAAGCCTTGTTTGATTTTTTTGTGGTTTTTCCATAAAAACTACCCTTTTTATATATGTCACATTGTTCCCTCTGGCCAAGACATACAGTGATGGACATTTCTACAGAAGGCAAAGGTAATTGCCCCCCCCCCCTGCCAGTGCTAATCATTGCATTCATCTTTGAATTTGTATTATCTATCAAAATTACCCAATCATTTGATGTTGCATGTGTCTGTCTTGCACTTCACATCACCTAAATTGTCAAAATAGGATTGATATGTATACACATTTGTTTGATATGCTATATAGTCAAAAGAACTCAAACACTTTCGAATTTCTTGAGAAAGGTTGTTTGACGAATTGCCCTTGAACTTTGACCATGTAATGAATAGGCTGAAACTCACATTTTACTGTGAAGATTCAGTCGAAGGGCATTTAGAAGACCGACTAGAAATTGATAAAGAAGAAAATTATTTGAGCTCGCCCCATCTCACAAAAAGTTGATAATGATTTGCAGCTTTCATTAATGGTTTTGTTTGCTGTGGGTAATGCATTTTGGTAAAAATAGCATTATATTCAGGAAGATATAAAGGGTTTCTTAAAAAATCCTAAATTTTTCTGCAAGATTTTTATTAATAATATGCACAGTTTTCAACCAAATTACACGAAACTTACAAAATATGTGACAATCTGTTAGCAAAGTATTGAATTAAAATTTGAAGTAAATACTTTAAATATCAGAGGAAAAATGAATATTTATAGTAAATAATTTTTTACTGTGCATGTGTAAAATATAGTATCTTTTATAGCAGTCTTTTAAACTTGAATTGGTTTATGTGGAGTTTACGATACCCATTTACTTCATTCCTCTTAGGATCTCCAACTCTTTGCCGCCAAGAGCGTCAATGAGAGAACATTTATTTTGGATGCAGCTATATGTTTTTAATGAGTGACAAGCGTGCATGCACACAAATTGATATTTTCATTGGTGTTTTGCTTATCGGGCTATATTGTGCCACGTTTCGATTGGACTGTTTTGTTCAACTCTTCGATATGACTGGTCGATAAATTCGAATTTTTATAAAACTTTGTTTGGAATTCTTCGGATTGAATATCGGTTCAGTATCGGGAATGTTATTCTGTGTGTTTTGTTTCTCAATGAATAAGCGAAGCTACGAGTATTCCGCTATGATGAAAGCAAAGCCGCTGATATTTTTTAAGTTAAAAAACATGATGAAAGCAAAGCCGCTGATATTTTTTAAGTTAAAAAATTTTGCCCGGTACATGCTTAAAATGTCGCAGGCATTGCATGCTCAATCTCTCGTTTTCAGGTGATGCATGCACAAGAGAGCAATAAAAATTGTACTGCACATCCAAAACAGTATTTGGCGAGGAAAATGCACCATTTTCCTCGCCAAATTCCATTTGCACCAAGAAAAATTGGCAAGAAACAGGTGCGTACCATAAACTCCACATTTACCCTTGAAACTTCAAATCATTTTATTGAATGTTACCATTTACCCATGCATACTTATAAATAAAATACGTTATTTAAAGTGCTGTTCAATTAGAAGATTGAAGTTTAAAAAAATATCAGTTTGTGTAAAAACCCTCATCATTTTGTTTCTCTTAGAGTTTTGTTTCTCTACAGTAAAAATTTCTTCATTTAAGTCTCATTTTCTGGCATTAAATTAAGACTTTTCTATTTCAAAAATTATCTAAAAATGTTCTATGGTATTAGAATATTATTAAAAATGGACCTTTGATTTTAATTTGTAAATCATATAGTAAACATTGTTTTGAAATTGTGTTTTCAGCATTTAATGTAAATCATTAGAAAGTAAAAAAAAATTAAGGCAAATTACAAAACAAAATGATATAAATATCCTTTAATATAAATGAAACACCTAATTTACTTTGTAGTCTAATATATATTTTAATTTCATCATAAGTGACGGTGATACTGTAACAATGGATTTCTTACCTGGTAATATGCATGATATATCATTAATTAGAAGATTAGATTAGAATAATTAAATTATTTTTGTTTTTCCAGTTGTATTAGAGTACGTTATTTACTAATGGAAATGGACAGAGGTTTTAAATGTATATGCAATATACATAGGTATCTGAAGATGTATTAATTTATCATGACTGGTTCAATCAAAGAAATCTTTAAGTTTTTTGTTTATTTTTAATTATGGAATAATCTAAATAAGTTTCAGGATAATCCGAATTCATTATCAATCTTCTGAAAATTCTTTTTGGAATAATTTTTCAAAACATGTTCCTTTTGTAAGTGATTTCATACCTCTAAAACTTCTAAATGAATAAAGAAAGTTGAGATAAAATAGCTTATAATAGGCTTTGGTCCTTCAAGATAACAACACCGAAGAAAAGGATAAGATGTATCTATTGCATTGATATGAAGATTTAATTATTGCATTTCTTGTTTTTGTCATTCTTACATTATCATATTTCAATATTTAAAATTGAATTACCATTTTGAGATTTATAACTCACTAAATGTTGTGTAGAATACATTAGTTATTCATTAGATATATCCCAAGTAATTTTGCTAAGAAAACAAGAATTTGTTTTTCTTTATGCAGCAAAACCTAAAGTTGTTTTAGTGATACTTAATGTAAATATTTGTATACACGAATTACAGATGTAAATTTAAAATTACTGAATTCAAAGCATCTGACTAAAAGTATATAAAATTACCTATCTTATTTTAAAACACCATGATTGGCATGCCAAAATTTACAAGTAAATATTTGTGAGCTGTCGGAGGGCCGCAAGAACTTCAGCACCATATGTCCCCAACAAGTTTAATTTGCCCCTGTTTCTTATTGTCCCTGTACCCTTATAAATGGGAGCTCCTATTTTTTAATTTGTCAGATTAAAGTAGCCTGAATGTTTATAAAACTTTGGCATTTCAGGAGAACATTGATGAATCAAAAACAATTGAGAAATGAATTTTGTAAATTTAAATGAAGTTTCCTGCTTTGTTTATATATTTTCTGTAATAATAAATTAGTATAACAATTATTCTTGTTCCAGATGGAAGTTCTGAATAATAATAAATAAATATATATTTTTTTCAAATATAGATTGAATGTGCTTTCTCTTGCTGCAATATCCTTTTAACCTTTGGTTGGGTGCAATACAAATGCTAACACATTTGGGCGCAACTCGTCTGTGAGATTAAAAGTTAAATTTTTGCTTAGGCTGAAGGAAAAGCTTATCAAACTGAACTATTCGGTGATACAAAGCTATATTTGCATTTTTAAATAACATTTTTTTGTATTTCCTTTCAATTTCATCAAACAGAATGTCCAGGAATTGAGGAGAGAGTTGATATTTGTTTTCTTGTAAGGTTCCTTAGCAGTGACAACTGTTGTCAGTGAGAGCCTGAAATAATTGTACTTTTAAAAATATATACATTGGGAACAATGATCAATGACATTGAATTAGGAGCCTGAGACACAGGTATACAAACTTGTGCAGGAATATAAAAAAGAAATATTGAGGAAAATTTGGGAAATCAAAAATCTAAACGTAATCAAGCGTAACTCATCTACCAGATAAACGTGCCCTGCATGTAAACAAAAAGAGCACTAGAGAAAAAAACCACGATACCCGAGTGTGAGTGGCAAGGAGCCAGGAAGCTACTAGAGGTCCCACACCTTTCTCGGTAAAACCCACACT
The DNA here is from genome assembly GCA_013235015.1 of Araneus ventricosus. NCBI lineage: Eukaryota > Metazoa > Arthropoda > Arachnida > Araneae > Araneidae > Araneus > Araneus ventricosus. Next base: position 7,507 of record BGPR01000362.1, read on the forward strand.
TAGGAACAAAAAATATGTGTGCTTCATCTCGCAGATTAGATGCGCCTGATGGGAGGTTAAAGAAAAACATAAAATGTTTGTTATCATATGTTCATAAAACTTCTGTCCCTTCTTGGAGAATACTACAAAATTGAAGTAATATTATAATTAAATGTTATCTATTCCAATATCTGATAACATTTCTGTTTTTAAGTGCATTAAAATGTTAAAAATGTGACGTTGACATTTTCATTTGGCATTAACACAAAAATTTTTTGAATATCATGTAATATTTCTCATCCTCTAAAGCATATTCCACGGTATTCCTTCCATTCCCTCATCATCATTGTGTTATTTCTGGTATTTAAATTTTGTGTCCATCTTGGTATTTTATTTTGTTATATGTGTGTTTGTGTACAATAAATAATTTTAATTAATTGCAGTAATTAGGTCTTGTTTCTAATCCATGTAATGCTGTGGATTATTTCTTTTGAAAGATTGTTTTACCAATCAGTCGGATTTGGGGTTATTTTTTCATTAACTACTTTTTTACAACACTCATAATTACTATTGTTGGGTTGAGTATTACACTGGGCAAGGCATATGGCTTGTCTTTTTCTGTTTCTGACTACCATGGTGATGCAATGAATTCATGTTCATAGGCTTTGTGTTTGCATTTCTTTTTAGGCATGGATATATATATTCCTTGGTTATGTTTTTATGAAAGTTATCTGAATAATAATAATAAAAAAAACTACAGAAAATGAATGTTCTTTTCACATTATATATGCATATTATATTAAATTTATTTACCCTTTATTTTTAAAATTTTAATCAGTAATTGATTTTTAGTGCTTTCATTGTATCTATCTACATTTTTTTTTCTTTTAGAGATGCAAAGTACTTTTCCTGAATTATGCTTTTTGAATGTTGGAACAAAAGGCTGTGATACTTCGTTTCAAACCAAACACAAACCCGTGATTTGGAGAAATATGAACTATTTTTTAAGATAATGTAAATGATCCATTTTTGGATTAGAATAGAAATTTATTAACAAATGATAAATGTATAGATTGTTGTATCTTTTTTAGGAAAAGGCATATTCATTTGAAATTATGTAACTTCGAATTTTCATATATTTGTTGCGTGGCAAATTCATCATAAGATGATGAAATCCATTTTTTCAAATTTTCTTGAAACATCATCATTCAAATATAATGACTGAACAAAATAGTTAGACCTGTGGTTTTTTTTTGTTAAGAAATTAAATATTTGTTTTACATGAAACATATTCTAATAATGCAGTATTGTGTGCATTATATGTATAAAAAAAAGAATTATTATGTCAGCAAATTAACTGTTACTGCTTGTCTACTTAAGAGCCATGATCTTTTGTGCTTATTATATAGAATGATATGAGATTGTGCCTGGTGGGGTGAGAATGGGTAGTGTGTACTGTATCGACTAACAATGAAAGACAACTATTCATAACCATGACTCAAATTGCCTGTAACCCGAGAAACTGCTGTCTTTAACTGTTAGTCAATAGTGTGCACATGTAAGCAAATACAGGGTTGGCATATTCTCTCCCTGCCTGGCACAATCTCACTTCATAGTGTGACATATTTTGTAATTTTTGTTTAAAGTGGCTGTATTTTTATAAATTTAAATGCCGTAAAAGTTTCTTTAATACTTGTGGTACCTATGACACAAAGTTACCTACTTTGTGGTTCTGCTTTGTAATTTGTTAAAATATTAGTAATATAAGCATTTTTGAATTACATACTTTATAGTATGTAATAGAGATTTATTGTTCAGATTATATGTTCAGCTGTTATGATTCATATATCTTAAGTATAAGTTAGTTGGATGAATAAAAAATTTTAATTTTTATGCAGCTTCCTTTCCTTTTGGGGGAAAAAATAATCAAATAGTGAAATATCTTCTTGTATTTATATTACTGAATGTAATAGGTTTCATGTATTTAACTTAAATGGTTTTAATTTTTTAACTAAACAAATTGACAATATTTGTTGAACTAGTTTTTTTATATGGCCTCCAATGAAGAAATGTCACTTTTAGGAATCATGTAATTATGAAAACAGGGAAATTCAAGAATCTTTTTCATGAATAAGTATAATTTTATTTATATAATTTTAAATGTATATTATACTCCATGAGTATTGTTCTTTTAAATATTTTAATTGATACTCAGTAAAGAGGCAATTTTAATCCATTTAACTACTAAAGCAGCAAATAACATATTTCAAAAGTCAACTAGGTAAAATAAATGCCTATATCTTAAAAGTTATTTTTTAAAAAAATGATGTATGGAAAAAATGTCAATGATAAAATTAATATAGATCTTTTTCTGTATTTTAAGTTGATTTTAAAGTAACTTCTAAAGCAGTAGATGTTTATGTCCGATATAACATGAGAACATTTTAATAATTAGATATAGTAGGAATCTGTTTAAAAATTTATAATTTATTTTTGATATTTACATTATTCAGAAACAAATTGCTTAAATCTCTGCATTTAGCATTTATCTGTAGATGGTATTTTGAAATACTTTGAAATTGCTGTGTATGTACAAATTAATATAAAGCCAACAACACATTGTATGGTTAAATTTGTGCCATAAAGCATGTCTTTACAAACAACTTATATTCAATCGTTTTCCAATTTAATCATACTGCAATTAAATTTTGCCATAATTTATATGCATGTATATCATTAGTATGTTTTACAGTGTTTAGTAATAACTCTATTTTTGAATTGTGCTGTATTTTACTTTGTTGAGTCACCTGATACACACAATGTAGATAAGTTTTTTTTTGTTCAATCATTCATTTATTTACTATGCTTTGTATTATAAACATGTGGATTATTTTAATTTCTACTTCAACTAGTATTTTTCATGAAATCGTCATTTTATATAAAATATAAACAATTTTTTTCATTGTTTTTTATACATATTATATGATATTTAGAAAAAGCTCACAAGTTCAGATTTTTGGTCAAATCCTTTATTTAAGCATGTTTTAGGAAGTTTTACAATTATCCTATATATTATCCATGATTGAAATATGCCCTTATACTAATCATTCAAGTATTTATATGAACACTGTATAAAATACCATTCCTGTCGTTAGTCATCTATTACTTGCTGAGTTTTGTAATGAAAGAGAGAGACTATTTTCCAATACTGAAAAGGTTATTATCAGAATTGGCAAACACTAATTTATTCTCATGGCAATCTAGACTGCTCAGTAATAAGAGACATGAGTTAGCATATCTGGTTAGGTAAGAATTATTAAAATTGCATGCTAATTCTTTCCTTAAACAAATATAATTAAAGTAAGCAGAAAGTCATGAAACAAACATCCATGGCTTAGAGAAATAGTTTATCATGTGTGTTCGATAAGTTATTTCTGTAAATGTAAAGTAGTCATTTAATATTTCTTTTCTGTCCATTTTAATTTCTTTAGTTGATTGCAAGTTTTTTTCTCTGCAGTGCCTCAGTAGTGGAAATTTTCTCTTTCCATTCTGTGAGAATGAAATTTTCCCGCCTCTGTATAATACTGTACATATTATCTACTTCTATAATTTTCTCAAGTCTAAAAAATATAAATTTTCTCTTTATGGTTACAGTACTTGCAGCATGTAGAGATTTCTTAGTATTTTATTTTAAGATGGTATGGATTTTTATGCAATTGTGTATTTAAATGTTAAGTTTCAATTAATTGAAGGATATGTTTATACTTTTATATTGAATAATATCTACATTGTTATAAATATCTATAAAATATAGTACTTAAATAAAGAGCACGACTTCAAAACTGACATACTGAGTTTTTTTCCCATCTATTATTTAACATCACTGAATTTTGTTTATCCCATTCTTTGTGTGTAAATTTTGTCAGGCTGTCAACGCTATGTACTTATTTTCACTATACTCATCTTTCCTAAAAATAGATTCTGTATAGGTATATATTTGATAATCTTTTGAAGAGGTAGAAAAAACGTTCTGTCAGAACTGTGACTTTTTATTGTACATTGTTATATTTTTAGAATGTACTTTATTTGTTGTGCAATTGATGATATATGAGTGATATTATGAGTCATCTAATAAAAATATTGCTATTTCATCCTTTATTATTGATGCTTGAGAAAAAGCCATCATGGGCAATGCAGGCAAAATAGCAATTTTTGTTTTGTTGTAGATTACCATTTTGTCAATATTTTTTTTAAAAATTGTTTACAAAAGAAAAGAGTTCACATGAATAGTTGGATTGTGCTTATAAATAAATGTGTAAAACACTGAAAATTTTCTTTTATATATAGTATAATTTTATGTGTATTATCTATGACATTTTCATATTTTGTTTTTTTTTATTTTTGCTGTTACATTTATGAGTGTTTGGTAAAAGTTATCACCTTGAATTCTGGTTATACACAATGCAGGAATGCAATTAATTACAAACAACTACTACACACTTGTTGCCAAACCTTAGGACTTGAACCTCAGTAATGCTACTTACCATTTTATTAAATAAAAAGATATTGCATGAATTGTTTTTATTTTAATGTTTTAATTATGTTAGAAAATTTTTTAACGACAGAATTTTTCATTCTCAAGATATAATAAGTCACCCTGGTCATGATGGTCTTTATTCAATTGATGCGTACCAACCTGGCCACAATTTATTTACCTGGTCTAGAAAACAAAGTGAAATATGTCCATTCTTTTTTTTTTCTTTCTGAAAACACTTCTCCTTGTGATAAATGAAAGTACTGATTTTAGATGAAGGAACCAAAGAAAATTGTGTAAAGACTACATCTCATAGCGCTTTCATTGATGCTATCATCCTGGATCTTGATGTTATCATCCTTGGTGTTAATAAACTCTTTTAAAAACATCAGTTTTATTCTCAGTTACTGAACAATGGTAAACCTATTTAGATCATTGTATGAAACATTTACATGAAGTGTGTGAATTATTGTATGCACTATAACTTTAACAGAGACATTCAACATTTTATTATTTAGTTTCTTCTTATAATAATTTTTTGTGCATTTAATTTAGATTTGTAATAATCGTGCATTGTGTATTTCAATTTGTTATGCAATAATTGTATATTTTACTTGTTGTAATAATTTTGGCATAATTATCTAGTGTATTTCAGTTTGTTTTGAAATTATAACAGTCTTAATTTTCCTCATAACTGTTTTTTGTGGTATATATTAATATTTTTCAAATAAATTTTCTTTTGAGTTCTTTTCTCTTCTGAATCCAAATTTTTATTAATGACTGTACTGAGTAACTTCATTTAGGCATCAAAATATGCTATTATTTCTTAACTGCAATGAGTTTATATGTGCGTCTAACCATCAAATTTTCTCGTCTTTGTATTTGGCTGCTTTCATCTGGAAATTCATCTATATTTTCATATCCTACCTAGGATGAAAGTACCAAATCTCAATAAACTCCATCCAAAATTAGTTGAAACAACTCGAATAAATGATGAAAACAAATTTAATTTAAAATTAAAGCTGAATTGTGAAGCAGCTGCTATGAAAGGATCTCACTAGTTAAATCTTAAAAATTCTTACTTTTTTATTCAAGAAAATTTTATAATCTTTTTGTCTTAAGTGGTTGGAATGATTATGATATGAAGTGGGAAAAAAAAGCAAAATAATATCAATGAATTCTAGATGTTAGAATATCTGTATTCTTCCTTTTTGTGTTCAGTTTAGTTATATTAACGTCCCAGTTTGAAGCAACATGAGGGTTATTTTGCCACAGGTCTCATAATTTTGAACCATGGTCAGATAGATGATACCTGAGCCAGCGGCCCCACTCCAAACTTCCGTAGCACACCAGCAGGAGAACGTTTGATCTTTGACATCAGATGTAGCATGCACTAGGCCCACATACATGGAATCGGGTCTCGACCCTCCAGTTATGAAGTTGAGACTCTGCCATAAGACCTCCATGGTCCTTCTTCCTTTTCACACAAAGATGTGACCACCAATTTTGTCGGAAGTCTTTGGTATGTCATATTAAGATATCTACAACTCACAAAAGTCATGAAAATGTTACGATTTTCTGTCGAAGATTCCAATTTGTTTTTCATGAGTTTGAAAAAGTTTGCGAGGAACTTTTTCGGAGATTTAAAAAAAAAAAAAAGTGTTCAAAAAGTGTATCTTAGAGACTGCAATTTGTTTCAAAATTACAATGCTTCTTACAGGGATAGCAAAATAACTTCTTTAGAAAATTAATTCCCTGAACTTCATTTCTTTTTTTTAAGAGGATAAAAAAAGAAACTTCATTTCTTTTTTTAAGAACTTTAAAATTAAATTCGTTTTAAAATTGTTTATGGCCCTTTACTTCGATATTTTAGAGCATATTTTTAGTGATCACATATAAAAAGTGGGGAAATTGCTAACAAATTCTTTTTTTTTTTGCTAAGATCGTAACTAAAAGTATGTTTATTTAAACATTTTAATAAAATGTTTGAAATTTTCAGTGCAAAAACCACTTTTGGCTATGCTGCCCCACACTCATAGTCCTAAAACATTTACATTCAACCTATAAAAAATCTGATTTAGTGCACAATTTTATATTTCAAGTGCCTAAAAATGTAAAATCGTTTTAAAGAGAAGAAAACGAAGACATGATAGAAGCATGATGATACAAAGAAGCCGTATACTTGGATAGCTAAATAAAGTTAAATATGATTTTAAAATCCCATATTTTTCTGAAAACTAAAAAAAAATTAACATGAGGAGCTTTGAATGTCGGATCACTCAAATTAGGATGCGATATCTAAAAAAAATGTTTGACACCGTTAATCGCAGCACAGATGCTGCTGGATGAATCGTATGTGCATAGTTTTATCAGTCAAGTTAAAATTGTGTCATCTTTTTTACTTAGTAATATAGGACAGAAATCTATTTTAGGCTTAATTGCATGGAGCTTGTTATGAATCTGAGTGTCCCAATCACTTTGCCATCGGGAATGAAGATTGAGAGATATGTAATAACGGAAGACGTACCAGTGTAGGCAATAAAGTAGTGGCTAAACCAGCGGCCTGGTCAGCCCTCTCATTTCCCAACATTCCTACATGCGAAGGAACCTAACACAAAATATTAAAACCCTTGCATATAAGTTTATCGTATAAATCTAAAATATTAAAAAGCAATGGATGGCTTCTAGCATGTACAGATCAAAGTTATTCCAAATTACTTAGTGAATCTTTGTATATTATATAATTATCCGAAGAACAATCTAAAATAAGCGATAAAACTTTTAAGAGCAGTAACTTCTGCTATAAAAATGGAACAAGATGAATGAATTTTAAAAGCTATTGCTGAATTATAAAAGATGCAGGCATAAAATGAATGATCAGAACTTCTAGAACCATCATTAATGTATAAAGTGATGGTATTTTTGACTATGCAAATTATCAGCAAATATTTGCTTGTCAAAAATTTGCTGATAAATAATATCTGTGGTATTATGCTTCTGAAAATGTAGAAAAGGATTTAAGTACTGTATATTATGAGATTTCCAGGGTGGTAAGTGATACGATTGTTGAGA
>BGPR01000362.1:23157-37027 GCA_013235015.1 Araneus ventricosus
GTGCATAAGGTCCATTTATATTTTACAAACTATTTCAAAAGCTGCTCTTTTTATAGACTATAAAATAGAACATTTTAACCAAAGGATGAGTTGAAAATTGGAAAATGTAGTATTTGGCAGAAAAATTAAGATTTTCATATGGTTCGACCCTAAATTTTACATGACAGATATATAATTTTTTTTACTTTTAATTAACATACTAAACTTCACATTTTTGTTTTTTTAATATTTTTGAAAAAATTGAAATGTAATCGTTTTTGACAAAATTTCAAACTTTAGGCCCAGAGCCTAAATATTTTCAATTTGACTAAAACTTTTTTTTAGTAAATATGTGACCATAGTGACAACTTTCAAAACTACACCTTGAGAGTGCGCATTGCATCAGTGGCGGCTCGTTCATCAAAGCTGCAGCACTCCTGAAATTTTAATCTTCTCTTACTTCTTCACTCTCAGAGTACAATGACTAAAATGCAAAAAAGGTAATAAAATTTGGAAAAAGGCACAAAAGAATCAAAAGAAGAGAGCTGCAAAGTACTCAGTTCCCCCCGAAATCCGTTCACTGCACAGAAAATCAGAGAAAAACTAACACTTTCTCCCTTTAGGGCTAGATGGGCCATGTGCTAGCAACACAGTTCTGGCTTATGGAGCAAATGAATGAGAAAAAGATGCTTTTTATATTTTTTCTTTTTTTCCCTCACGCTCTCACAAAGTAGCACTCATTGGCTAAGTTTATGGGTTTTAGTTTTCATCGACAGAAACACACCCGATTGATTATTATTGGCCACTCTCGATGAGTTGCATATTTCTTTTGAAGAATATTATTCATTTTCAAGAGTATTATCGAGTGAAGTGGGCGAGGAGGAAGTCTGTATGTGGAGCTCTTTCTTCTCGTCACATCAACATTCATTTACAGTAAATTGATTGTCCGGCATTCATCCGAAAGTTCAACTAACCGGAAAAAATTGAAAATGATTTAAAATTTTACATTGTAAACGTCCGTCTTACACGGAGGGGAGTAGAAGGAAAGCAATATACAGTATTGTGACGTACAGACTTGTTTTATGGGGGCGGGTTTTCTCCAAAAGCAACAGTGAGAACCCCAAAAAGAAAAAAAAAGTCCCTACGTTTCTGACGGAAAAAAAATCAAAAAACGAAATCGACAACCAAAAAAAAAAAAGCAAGGACAGAATTGTGGAAAAAAGCCCATGGTTACCCAGACTAGTAAGTCTTTTCCTTTATTTATTTACTCTCCGACACCGACAGATGTTGATTCCGATTACGTAATCACTGCGGGAGAATTGATTTGCGCGTATTGCGCAATCAACCTTGCGATTTTTTTAAAAAAGATAATTAGTTTTGATATTCAATCTGGGATTTGTTTATGATAACTAAAAAAGAGTTTATTATGCTTGCTGAGAGAATTATTTTGCCTCGTCGCTATTTTATCTGTTTATATTTTACAATTATATATTTTGGTTTTAGTTTATATTTTTTTTATCATTACAGCAATTAAAATCCTCATAATATGTTTCGTAATGTTATGTAAGATAGAAGCATTCTTAAAATTATATTTTAATGCACATTTCAAAATGACAAAACAAATTACATAATAAGTCTTAAAAAAAAAAGGCTTACGGCTACCCCTAACTCTTTCCCATTACACTCAACTATCCGATTTTCACGTATCCGAAATCGGCGCTTCCTCGAGCATGGTTAGATAAGCTTTTACCGCGCAACTTCTGTTAGTAAAACTGTAGCAAGCGTCATACACTGGTTATTTGTTTGAAAGGCAGGAAATTTCATATCTGGCTTTGTCAGTAATTAAAGCCACTGAAAGTGATAAAGAAGCTTTCTAAAAAGTGTCTCTTGATAAATATTATCTTTGCAGCCCTCCTCATTTCCGAGTTCATGATTGCCTCACCGATTGCGTCTCAAACTTCGGCTACGTCATGAAAATTAACCAATGAGATGCGTTTCATTCTGTGGCTGAACAATTTCATTTGAATTTCCAACAGAAAATTCATCTCGGAGACGAAGATGCAGGAAAAGCTGGCATGATTGTTGGTCGCGCAATTAACGTTTGAGAATACCAATGTGACGGGCTGTTAATTTTTAACCCTTAGTCATTGGTTACGTGAACGGTTGTTTAACCACCGGTTTGGTGAATAAAGCCATAAGGATTAAAAAAGTTAGAGAATTTTTTTCCTCCAAGTAAATACTTGCTATTCAATATCTATACCAGTTGAATAGTTTTATTATTACGAAGTGTAATTTTTAGCTATCCTTATATGTTAAAACAAAATAATTGCAATCCTGGTTTCATTTGCTTTGACATTAAACTAATACCATTATAAAAATTTGATAGAAACCTACTACTTATGTGTAAAAATCACATACCAAATTTCATCCCTCTAGCTCTAATAGTTTTCGAGTTATCGTGTTGATAGACGGACATAATTCCAAAATTGTGTTTTTCGGACACAGCGAGGTCTAAAACGTAGAGATTCATCAAAATCTCAAGTTTGAATTTTTTCGACAATTACAATACTTACTCTCATAAAAATGGAATAAAATGTAAAATCAAAAATAAGTTCTGCAATTGTTATTAATTTGAGTCATTTAAGTTTTCAGCTAACTGCAGCTAACCTTAACATTATTGATAAAAACTTCTTTGCATAGACGAATGTTTTTTGGGGGGAGTTGGATATGATAGTAGTAGGTACGCGGAAACAAAAAAAATAATAAAAGGCTACGCGAGGGAAAAAAAGTTTGGGAACCCCTGTACTAGACAGTTTACTGTCTAGTATAGGGTTAATCTAGATCATAAATATCAATTTAAAATATTCTTGAAACTCTTAAGTTTGATATAGTTGGAGTTTGTTTAAAACAAAACGTTCCCTAATCTCCCTAATTCATTATTGCTTCCCTTTCAAAAAATTAAAAACATTTTTTTAAATCAACAGGACATTGATACATTATGTGTTTCTCCATTTTGCTTAAATTAGTATGTCTGTACTCAACGTTAAAGTACTTACATTGTACACTTGAAGTTTCTTTCACATAAATAGCATGCACAAAACATGCAGTTATCAACAATCACTATTATTACAAGTGAAATGCCTAATTTTATGTCAACAGATGTGGAAACCTACAATTGCAATGGCAAGGATCTTTAACACATATCCCTCGATAAAGCATGCAAATTTAACTACTAGCAAATTAAATTCAAAACTCAAGCTAAGATAATTACCTAAAAACTCACTGTTTTAAACATATTTTATTTATCAAAGCATTTACTTACCAATGATTTCATGAAAAACACAATTGTAAAAAAATATTCCCGAATATTATTTTGATGTTTTATAAATGAAGCACTCTCTAAACTGTATGGTCATTATTACACGTGCGATATAGTGATTATAGATGTAGTATTGAAAATAAACACTTAAAAAGCCCAAAACAGAATATTTTATTGCATAACAAAAGACATTCATACAAGGAGTCAATTATATTCAGGATAGATATTTCAAATTGAAAATGTAAATATTTTCTTAAATCTAAAGCCTCACTATTTTGAGAGATCAATCCAAGTCAAATACAATTTATCACAAAACATCTGCTAACCTATCTTGAATACTAATCCACAGCATATTAAAAATAAGTACCCATTTTTTGTTTTTCCCGAAATATGCTCAATAATCATACAGCTGTTTAAGAACAAATATTTAAGAAACTAAAAATTATAATGTTCATATAATTTATGAAGCTCGGATACACTCAAGTAGAAAAAAAGGTCACTGATATGTGTTTGTGTTTTTCACTGACAGTAATTTGTTCATTGTTGCATCCAATGTAAACAAACACCATATAGCACAAGACATGTTATTAGTTAGTATTTCTTTAAAAAGTATTTATACCAAGTGTTACAAAAAAGCATATTATCAACACAGAAGAAATTAATTTTTAAAAAAGCAAAAGAAACTATTTACATACAAAGCAAAAATTCACTTATTTCGAGTTGTGACAATACACAAGAATGCATCGTTGCACCACAGAGAAGAACGAACCACAGTCGTAATTTCTGTAGCGATAAAGATTACAAAATCATTCCTTAATCGACGATTATAAATAAATTAGTTTTATCAATAAAATTTTCTGACGAAATACTACGCTTAAAACTCGAAGGTAAAAATTAAAACTGATTTTGTTTATCCCGCCACAGTTGTTTTTCCATACTCTCGAACCCAAACTGTGCAAGTCTATTCTCGTATCCCGGTTGGGTTGGGAGCGTTTCGCCTTTCGACCACGGGACGTTAATGGCTTTTTCTCGACCTAAAGAAGGGGTCTGATTCTAAGGATGTATAATCCACGATTCTTTGAGTAACAAATTGTTTTGCTATTGCTATTTTTAAATATCTATTCCAAATAACTGTTATTTCAATCACACTTTCAATTTTCAGAAAGTCTTATTAAGTATAAGTAAAGTGTTCGATAAAATTCAAATAAAAAAAACTGTTATTACTTCTACTTATTGTTTAATACTTTCTATTAAGTTTTAATGTTTAGTTCTTTGTACTGTCAACAGATGGCGCCAGCAAAAATTCTTGTAGAAAGATATGTTGGAACTTGAGTTCACGGGTCACAATCACAATCAATATTATGGGTCTATTCTGGTACCCCCGGTTGGGTTGGGAGACGTCACTTTTTCCGTTGGTTACGAGCGGGAAAAGTGACCGCGCCCCCCCCACCCGGGGGTACCTGAATAGACCCGTTAATCAACCACAGAAGCCATTCTACGATATCACAGTCGCGGTTTTCATTGCGATCACAGTATGGGCTCTTTATCACAACTATCCTTTTTTTATACAATTATCGCGATTCTGTCAATCAAAGAGGAAAACGAATACTTACTCCTTTGAGTTCCCGACAAAGCTTTGAATTACAAAAACAACGTTATCATTCGAGAACACATATCACAACAAGAGGGATGATTCACAGAAAGACGTCTTAAACCGCGATGGAGGGGAGTGCGAAATGTGATATCAGACGAGTTGGGGTATGGTTATCTGCGCGGTAAAACATGACGTGCTTAACGGTGAACGGTGAAGACTCTGTTTCCCCCGGGGTGGGTTGTAGTGATGACCCCCTGTGTGGGGAAAGTAGTTCATGCTTTTCATGGCGCCATCTATTGACAGTATATAGAACTAAAAATAAAATCTCGCAAAATTAAATTAAGAAAAGAAATTAAAATAAAAAAAGCGCTTTGCGTACATTTTATTCAAATGACTGTATCACACCTTTTTGACAGTAGTATTCATCACTGGTATTTGTGATTTTTTAATATTGCGTAGAAAATAACAGTTCGTCAAATATTCGTTATCCCTTTCTGATTCTCGTAACTCGGTCGTTTCGAACATTGCGCTTTACGCTAGGAAGTGACGTATTTCTGCTGCGCGCGCAGCGAATCAAGTGATCGTCATTGTTTCATGGTTTCAGATTCAGTTCGAGTTTTGAATCGCCAAAGGAACTATGGAGAAGCGTACATTTGCTTCCCAATTCGAAATTATGTTGGATTATTTTGAAAAATATCCACAAATTTTAAGTGGGAAAGTTGATCGCATCTTTTCAAAAGACATCAAGGGTAAGAGATGGAAAGATTTAACTTCTGCTCTTATAAGATGCATTATAATGCATCTGCTTTCATAAGTCCATTGTTAAGGGGGGGGGGTGTTAAACCATTTATCTTTTACAAAATATACATTTATAATAATATTATACATTTATAGAACATAAATTGGAGTCTTTTTTTCAATATATTGATGTAATTTTACCAGTTTTCTAGAAAGAGGAAAAGTAATAAATAAAAGTAATACATGAATAAATATTATAAATTAATATTACAAACCATTTGTTTATTTTTCCAATTACATAAGAAAATAAAACATGAAAAAAAGTTATTAAATTCAGCAAGTTTTCACAACATTAAAAAAATTACATCTTTATCAAAGAACAAGAAAAATTCTTTTATTATCAGATTTTGCAATTACTTTGTAAATATTTGACAATTTTCTTTGAATTAAAACCCAAATAAAAAATTGTAATGATATATACGGAATGAGGAAAGTCATTCCACACTCAATGTTAAAAAAAATGTTAAAATGTTACCCTAATTTAATTTAATAAGAAAATATTAAGTAATTAAATCTTTAAATGTAATTGATCTTAGATAATTATCAAATATCATTATTGACTATCTTGATGGAGTAGTAAAAGATTTAACTACTTTTAAAGATTTAATTACTTTAGATTGTCGTATTAAATTATTAGATTAAATTATTTAAATTCGATAAAAGATTTAACTACTTTTTTAAAAAATCTAAAGTAATTGATAAATTCTTCTTCAGATTGGTCAAATGGATTACATTTATCCCGATAAACCCTTTCAAAACACAATTAACGTCTTAGCAGCCTCCATTTTAAACGAAAATTTGATAAGTTCTGATATCGAAACAACACTTATCGCTAGCGAATAGCGTTTACTCCAGGTGCAGAGCTGGCGAGAAATCAGATTTAATTACTAATATTTTCTTATTAAATTAAATTAGTAACATTTAACATTTTTTTAACATTGAGTGTGGAATGACTTTCCTCATTCCTATATCATACAATTTTTTTTTGGTTTTAATTCAAAAAGAATTGTCAAATTTACAAAGTAATTACAAAATCTGATAAAGAATTTTTTTCTTGTTCTTTGATAAAGATGTAATTTTTTTAATGTTTGAAAACTTGCTGAATTTAATAACTTTTTTCATGTTTTATTTTCTTATGTGTGGAAAAATAAACAAATGGTTTAATATTAATTTATAATATTTATTCATGTATTACTTTATTTATTACTTTTCCTCTTTCAGAAAACTGGTAAAATTACATCAATATATTGAAAAAAGACTCAATTTATGTTCTATAAATGTATAATATTATTATAAATGTATATTTTTTGTAAAGATAAATGGTTTAACACCCCCTTAACAATGGACTTATGAAAGCAGATAAATTATATGCATCTTAAAACAGAAGAAATCTTTCCATCTCTTACCCTTGATGTCTTTTGAAAAGATGCGATCAACTTTCCATTAAAATTGTGGATATTTTTCAAATAATCCAACATAATTTCAGATTGGAAACAAATGTCGCTTCTCCATAGTTCCTTGGCGATTCAAAACTCGAACTGTCTGAAACCATGAAACAATGACGATCGCATTTGCTGCGCGCAGCAATACGTCACTTCAAAGAGCAAATTTCGAAACAATACGAGTTACGGAGATCAGAAAGGGATAAGAATATTTGACAACTTTATTTCTACGCAATATTAAAAATCACAAATACCAGTGATGAATACTACTGTCAAAAGGTGTGATACAGTCATTTGAATAAAATGTACAAAAGCGCTTTTTTTATTTTAATTTCTTTTCTTAATTTAATTTTGCGATTTTTATTTTAGTTCTATATACTGTCAATGGCGCCATGAAAGCATGAACTACCTTCCCACAGGGGTCATCTAAACCTGGAGGGAAGAGTCTTCACCGTTGACCTTCCAGTTAAGCCGTCACGTTTTACCGCGCAGATAACCATACCCCTCGTCTATCACATTTCGCACTCCCCTCCATCGCGGTTTAAGACGTCTTTCTGTGAATCATCCCTCTTGTTGTGATATGTGTTCTCGAATGATAACGTTGTTTTTGTAATTCAAAGCTTTTCGGGAACTCAAAGGAGTAAGTATTCGTTTTCTCTTGATTGACAGAATCGCGATAATTGTATAAAAAAAAGAATAGTTGTGATAAAAGAGCCCATCTGTGATCGCATGTGAAAACCCGACTTTGATATCGTAGAATGGCTTCTGGGATTGATTAACGGTCTATCAATTTGAATTTGGTGGGAGACTTCACTTTTCCGCACGTTAACACGGAAAGTGCGTCTCTCTCAAGTCATCAAACATATGTTAATGATTGTGACCCCTAAGCACAGTTCAACATATCTTTCACAAAATTTTTGCTGGCGCCATCTGTTGACAGTACAAACAAACATTAAAAACTAGAAAGTATAAACAATAAGTAGAGTAATAACAGTTTTTTTTATTTTATCGAACAACACTTGCCAATAGACTTTTCAAATGAAATGTGATTGAAATAACAGTTATTTGGAATAGATATTTAAAAATAGCAATAGCAAAACAATTTGTTACTCAAAGAATCGTGGATTAGCATCCTTGAATCAGACCCTTCTTTAGGTCGAGAAAAAGCATTAACGTCCCGTGGTCGAAAGGAACGTCCCAACCCAACCGGGATACGAGAATAGACTTTGCAGTTTGGGAGGTATGGAAAAACAACTGTGGCGGGATAAAAAAAATCAGTTTAATTTTCCTTCGAGTTTTAAGCGTAGTATTTCGTCAGAAAATTTTATTGATAAAACTAATTTATTTATAATCGTCGATTAAGGAATGATTTTATGTCTTTATCGCTGAAATTACGACTGTGGTTCTTCTCTGTGGTGCAACGATTACTCTTGATATATTAACTTTGAACGGCACAAGCTATGAACTCAGTTCTGGAGCATACGCGGAGAAACCTCTTCATCCTGAATCCATCCTGTCAACGATGCATTCTTGTGTATTGTCTCTGAAATGTGAATTTTTGCTTTGTATGTAGTTTCTTTTGCTTTTTTAAAATTAATTTCTTCTGTGTTGATAATATGCTTTTGTAACAGGATAAATGCTTTTAAAGAAATACTAACTAATAACATGTCTTGTGCTATATGATTGTTTTGTTTACATGATGCAACAATGAACAAATTCCAGATAGATCGTAAAGTTTGCAGAAGTTTGATTTTGACTGTCATGAATTTGACGCGTCAACTTGAATCGAACTTGTAGCAAGTCTCGATGTGACAAGTGCACCTCTTTACAAATCAAACTTGCAGCAAGTATGCAAAACAAGCTTCCTGCAAAGATAGCACAATAAAGAGATAATTATCTTTGTCTCTGTTTTAAAAAACATCCGATTTTTAATAGCATCTCCTAGACCGTAATTCTTTTTATTAATTCAATAAATCAATGATAATTTGTAAAAAATAACTTTTTTATAAAAAAAATTGACGACATTTTTCCATCTTTATAAATATATCACTCTCACTTTAAAAGAAAACTATATCATTTTTCTTTTTTATTTTTTTTGAAATTTTAAGAAAAATTAAATCTAAAAAACAGTCGGTGTTTGTTGAAAATAATAACTAGACATTTGTCCCATTTTAAAGTAATTACTTTTTGAACTCTAATTTCATAATTTATTCTACTAGACAAAACATAGTTATTAGCGAAAATCGCTCTCTCTTGACAAAATCGTATTCTCAACTCAAAAAATTAATGAAACCAAGAAAATGATTTAAAATAAATCGTATACGAATCGTCAGACGATGTTTTGAAATCCTATCCTCTCCTCTCAGGATGGCTGCTCAACGGTTGGCGTCCCCGCTTCGGAACCGGGGCCGCAGTTCTATCCTGGGTTGTGTTGTGTTCTGTTTTTTGCTATAATTTGCAATGAGTTTGACACGGCAAATGACCGAAAGTTCGTTTCATGGTGACTTGGAGCTTTCGTTAACTTGCTGCAAGCTTACGCAACACTTACACACTTATGCATGATAATTTGTGACTTGCACTCTGTGTATGACAAATTTGTGGCAGCTTGCTGCAAACTAAAATTGCTATCTGGGTTACTGTCGAGTGAAAAACAAACACATATCAGTGACCTTTTTTCTCGAGTGTATCCGGCTTCAAATTATATGAAATTATAATTTTTAGTTTCTAAATATTTGTTCTTAAACATATGATTATTGAGCATATTTCGGAAAAAAAAATGGGTACTTATTTTATATGCTGTGGATTAGTATTCCTAGATAGGTTAAGAATGTTTGTGATAAATTGTATTTGTCTTGGATTGATCTCTCTCAAAATAGTGAGGCTTTAATTTAGAAAATATTTACATTTTCAATTTGAATCTATCCTGAATATAATTGACTCCTTGTATGAATGTCTTTGTATGCAATAAAATATTCTGTTTTTGGGCTTTTTTAAGTGTTTATTTTCAATACCATCTAATCACTATATCGCACGAATAATATGACCATACAGTTTAGAGAGTGCTTCATTTATATATCAAAATAACAAGGGAATATTTTTTTTACAATTGTGTTTTTCATGAAATCATTGGTAAGTAAATGCTTTGATAAATAAAATATGTTTAAACATTGAGTTTTTAGGTAATTATCTTAGCGAGTTTTGAATTTAATTTGTAGTAGTTAAATTTGCATGCTTTATCGAGGATATGTGTTAAAGATCCTTGCCATTGCAATTTAGGTTTCCACATCTGTTGATATAAATTAGGCATTTCACTTGTAATAATAGTGATTGTTGATAACTGCATGTTTTGTGCATGCTATTTATGTGAAAACTTCAGTGTACAATGTAATTACTTTAACGTTGAGTACAGACATACTAATTTAAAACATGGAGAAACACATGTATCAATGTCCTGTTGATTTAAAAAAATGTTTTAATTTTTTGAAGGAAGCAATAATGAATTAGGGAATTAGGAACGTTTTGTTTAAACAAACTCAATATATCAAACTTAAGAGTTTTCAAGAATATTTTAAATTGATTATTTAGATCTAGATTAACCTATACTAAGACATTAAAGCATACCATTGGGATTCAAAACTTTTTTCCCTCACTGTAGCCTTTTATTATTTTTTTGTTCCGCGTACCTACTACTATCATATCAACTCCCCAAAAAAACATTCGTCTATGCAAAGTTTTATCAATAATGTTAAGGTTAGCTGCAGTTGGCTGAAAACTTAAATGACTCCAAATTATCACAATTGCAGAACTTATTTTGATTTTATTCCATTTTTGAGAGTAAGATTGTAATTGTCGAAAAAAATTCAAACTTGAGATTTTTGATGAATCTCTACGTTTTAGACCTCGCTGTGTCCGAAAACAATTTTGGAATATGTCCGTCTATCAACGATAGCTCGAAAACTATTAGAGCTAGAGGGATGAAATTTGGTATGTGATTTTACACATAAGTAGTAGGTTTCTATCAATTTTTATAATGGTATTAGTTTAATGTCAAAACAAGTAAATGCGGATTGCAATTATTTTGTTTTAACATATAAGGATAGCTAAAATTACACTTCGTAATAATAAAACTATTCAACTGTTATAGATATTGAATGAAAGTATTTACTTGGAGATAACTCTAACTTTTTTATCTATGGCTTTATTCACCAAACCTGGTGGTTAAACAACCTTCACGTAACAATGACTAAGGGTTAAAATTAACCCGTCACATTGGTATTCTCAAACGTTAATTTCGACCAACAATCATGCCAGCTTTTCCTGCATCTTCGTCTCCGGATGAATTTTCTGTTGGAATTCAAACAGAGATTGTTAGTCACAGAATGAAACGCATCTCATTAGTTAATTTTCATGACGTGCAGAAGTTACGGCACTAGTCGAAGTGATTGGTTTAACAATCTATATATTTTGTTCTTTTGTGTTTTAAGCAAGCAGTCAGATGGCTGTCAGTGATGTGTACAGCTACAAGACAGCAATATTTCTTTTAAGTAAACTGGATTAAACTTTTTGTATTTTAAAACTGCCTGGTATCTGCGTTAACCTGCAACAGTACACTCACGACATAACTAATGGTTATGGCCGTCGATCGGTACTCTTTTCGTCAGATGCAGTTTAAAGCCGTGCTGTTAAGTAAACCGAAAGGATTGTGCCGCTTTGTTGTAAGTCTATAAGCAGATCGGAAGATGAATATGCGCGGAGTCTTCGCCATTTGCATTCCCAATTGGATGTTTCTAATTATACCTCAAGGAACAGAGGTCGTGCTGATGGATCGTGGTTGTTGGAGCTTCTAAATGGAGATAACCATGTCCTGAACAAGCTACTGAGAAAGAAAAATTGGAGTATGACTGGAGAAAGCAGAGATGTTATACTACAATTTACCAAGAACATAGAAAGAAAATTTCTTAATTAATCCGACACACAACAGATGGTAAAGAGAGGAGCATTTAAAATCAAATTTCGAGACCAACTTCAAAGCCGATTAGCGGATCGATGAATTTTTTCGAGCTCAAGTTTAAGTAGAAGAAGAGACCATTGGAATTTTGCAACGAGTCGATGAGAAGAAACTCAAGTTAAAGCGGGTTTGAAATTCTGAACTTTAATCGCATTACAACTTATTAGAAGATTGCCAGCTAGATCATTTAGTTCAAACCCTCTACAGATTGAAAGATGAAGAATGTAATACATCGGGAAGTTGAAAAAAGAACTTGTAAAGCAAGCTAGACAGATCCAACTGGATTGGTTGAATCTAGATTCAGAGTGCATACACCGTTGGATCATTTCGTCAGCGAGGAAACTCTCAAGAAATCTTTTGAACACAGTGGAGCAGTTTGGACCCTTCTAAGAAACCCTGGTCAATACAGGAAAATCATTACCTAAAGGAATAGGCCCGTTTGCTGACTTTGTTCCGCAAAGGACACGATGCATCTAAATATTATAAGAAGAGAATAAAGAAAAGAACCAAGCTTTCGCACTCGGAAACTTCGTTTGGAGAAACTAATCAGCTTTGGGTATCAGAAGGACTTGGGAGATCAGTTCCTGATAGATACATAGCTACTTCCATTTTGTTATGACGTGACTGGTTCGAAACTTTTAAGGTAAACTGACAAAAGCCCTCCTTGCCGAAAAGTCGACTGTGAAGTTAAGGTATAAAACTTCATCGTTAAAGAACATTAAAGGCCAATGTAAGCCAAATCACTTTAAAAGATGTATTTATACTCAAACATGAGGAGAATTCATAATTAGTGAGCAAGAATGGACACTGGGACTTAAATAACTTGGTCAAATAATGTTATGCGTATATGCATTCCTAATAATGAATATTTCTTTCATTTTTCGGCAAGATATGCTTATATAGTAGAAGTTATCCTCTTATTAGGCAGCTGTAATGTATACTAGTTAGTGGCAGATTTAAATTTAATCCATAAGAGATTATGCCATGTCAATATTATTAGGATGTATTGCAAAAACTAAATCGGTTAAAGGGTTGGAGAAAGTAAATATTAAAACCATTAATAAGATCTTGTAGCAACGTAATGTGGTAAGCAACAAGAACGTCTCTGAAAAAAGGAGTATATTGACAACGAATAAAAATTCTGTTTTTGGACAAAGAAAGACCACATGGATTTATGGGGACCTGCACCTGTTAATTCTTTGGGGGAAGTAAATATTTCTTGTCCATAGTGATGATTTTTCTAGAAAAATAGATGTATTTATAAAAGAACAAAGTGAATTATTTTCAATTTTAAGAGTACTTATCAGAACAAAGCGAATTAGGAAGGAAACTTAAAGTGTCGTCGACAACGGAATGGAGTTTTGTGCAAAGATTTTTGAATACTTGCAAAGATTTTGGTATTGAGTGAGAGAACATCTTTCTCTTAATTAAATGGTATAGCTGAAAGATTCAATGGGTCCAATATGGAAGCGGTCAGAACTATGCTGCAAGATATTGGCTTACAACCAAAGTTTTGGGCGGAAGCACTTCTGCCTATATTCATACTAAAAATCGGATGTAGTCATAAATTAACAGAGGAAAACGCCGATGAAATATGGTCGGGACATAAACCCTCATAGACATTGTCGTACATTTGGTTCCTAGCATATGTGTATACCATAGTTAATGAAAATAAATTACAACCAAAAGCTAAATTGGAATACTGGTAGGTTACGCTGTGAATGAGAAAT
>BGPR01000362.1:37052-106919 GCA_013235015.1 Araneus ventricosus
GTGGATTTCGAAGGGCACGTGTTGCAGTTTGTTTCTGCTTGCACTCTTGTTGCAAATTGTTGTTTGTAGATTTTGCAGAGTAAGATTGTGCAACTTGCTGCAAACTCAATTTATCTGGGAATGTTTCTAAAGGTATAGGTAAAACATCTTGTAAACAATATAATACTATTAATAATTAGCATTTACTCAAATTAATCACTGATCTTCTTAGGAAAGCTTAAAAAAAAAAAAAAGTGAGGATATCGGTCTATTCTGGTACTCCAGTTGTTGGGACGTCACTTTTCAGCACACGGAACATACCCAATCAGTACCGTGAATAGAAACCATCGTCGTAAAAGTCTGCTTTCGCGATATATTTCGTGTTTTCTGGATTTGAGTTAGGGCATTTGGGCTAAAGAGTTTATTGGTTCATCCGTACCCGGTTGGGTGGGAGACGTCACTTTTCCGCCCGTTAACGATAAGTGCTATTCTCGTACCTGTTTTTCCAACGGTGGGATCTCGCTCGGTCGACAAAAGGACTGATTTGGTTAAATGTAATTGATCTTAGCTAATTATCAATTATCATTATTGACTACCTTGATGGAGTAGTAAAAGATTTAACTACTTTTAAAGATTTAAATACTTTAGATTGTCGTATTAAATTATTAGATTAAATTATTTAAATTCGATAAAAGATTTAACTACTTTTTAAAAAATCTAAAGTAATTGATAAATTCTTCTTCAGATTGGTCAAATGGATTACATTTATCCCGATAAACCCTTTCAAAACACAATTAACGTCTTCGCAGCCTCCATTTTAAACGAAAATTTGATAAGTTCTGATATCGAAACAACACTTCTCGCTAGCGAATAGCGTTTACTCCAGGTGCAGAGCTGGCGAGAAATCGGAGTCCTTTTTTCGACCGAGCGAGATCCCAACGGTTGGAAAAACAGGTACGAGAATAGCACTTGTCGTTAACGGGCGGAAAAAGTGACGTCTCCCAACCCAACCGGGGGTACCAGAATAGACCCGGATATCCCCACTTTTTTTTTTTCTTTTAAGCTTTCTTAAGAAGGTCAGTGATTAATTTTAGAATGCTAAAATTAATATTAATGGGTATTAGCAATATTAATTACGAGATTGTTTACCTATACCTTTTAGAAACATTCCCAGATAGCAATTTTAGTTTGCAGCAAAGTTGCAGCAATCTTACTCTGCAAAATCTGCAAGCTTGCAACAAATTTGACATGACAAGAGTGCAAGCTTGAAACAAGCTTGCAGCACGTTAACGCCAGCTTCGAAGTCACCACGCTAAGAACTTGCAGCAAGCTTGTCACGTCAAATTCATTGCAAACTATAGCAAAAACAGAGTACGAACACAGCCCGGATTAGAACTCGCGACCTACCGCTTCCTAAGTTGAAGCTCTAACCACTCGGCCAGTTAAGCTCTGAGAGCAGAAGATAGATTTCGCTAATACATCGTTCGATTCGACGATTCGTATACGATTTATTTTAAACTGTTTTCTTGATTTCATTATTTTTTTGAGTTGAGAATATGATTTGAAGTCAAAGAGAGAGCGATTTTCGCTAATAACTACGTTTTGCTAGTAGAATAAATTATGAAATTAGAGTTCAAAAGTAATTACTTTAAAATGGGACAAAATGTATAAGTTATTATTTTTCAACAAACATTGACAGTTTTTTAGGTTTAATTTTGTTTATAAACGTTAAAGTTTCAGCATTAAGAAAAAGGCTATAAAGTTTTCTTTAAAGTGCGAGTTCTAGTAAAAAGATGGAAAATGTTTCAAAATTTTTTTTATAAAAAAGTTAGTTTTTTCACAAATTATCATTGATTTATTGAATTAATAAAAAGAAGGACGATCTAGGAGATGCTATTAAAAATCGGATGTTTTTTAAAACAGGGAAAGATTTTTCTCTGTTTTAGTGTCTCTTAGTGTGCTCTATCATCTTTGCAGCAAACTTGTTTTGCTGTGAACTTGTCATGCAAACTTGCATTGCAAGGAGGGGCGGCGCTAGTTGTCACGGCGAACTTGTGGTAAACTCGTTTTGCAAGCGAGGGTGGCGATTCTGCATTGTTACTTTGCAGCAGTTTGGCTTCAAGTTTGACGCGTCAAATTTGCCATGACAAGATAATATCAAGTAAAAATGAAACTTGCTGCAAACGTAGGTGCTGTCTGGGTTGCGCCCGAACTCGCTGGTGCGAATATTGCTCCTGACTGAGGATTAACTTTGATAAAGAACATAATCGAAACCTACAAAGAGTACCATAAAAGCATTTCTCTGTAGAGTTGAATGAATCTTAAGATCATCTTCTAAAAATAAATAAAACAAACATAGCACTGCTTCTAATGGTTGTATTAAAGCATTTTTGAACAATTAAATTGATCCATTGGAGGCCTCAGTATTTGTTGCGGTACCCCATCACAGCCAAAAGCTTTAATACTTTTCTCATCTATGCAGTTTTCTTCCATAAATCTTTATATTGATGATACTATATTTTTCCCAGAGCCACTATCTGAGGTTACGTGTCAAAAATATGTCGATGTGGTTCTTCAACCAAAGATATGTGTTCTTTTTATACAATTGTCCTGTCAGATTTACCACTTACAATTTCTTCCCTTCTTGTTTCATATTTTCAAACATCAAAATAGATAGCAATTTTTTACGAGGTGCGAGTTGAATCTTGACGGTATTTCACCCTTTCAAGAAAAACCTTCGATTTATCTATTATCGCTGCTGATTTTCTGGCTTACAACATTTAAAACCTGCAATTTGCAGAATTTAAATGTTTGCAAACAGCACTTGCTAGTTGAGCTCCTGCTCTACTGGAAATGGCTCTACGGCCACAATCTCTAGCTGAAGTGACATAACTGAGTATAGTTACAGTACAACCAAGGTTAACCGAACTAAAGAGGAGGGAACCGTTTAGGATTACGATTTTTTCGGTAAAGCCATGAACGTCTATTACTATCATGTATCTAATAACGGTATGCAATTCTGAAATTTTTTATCTGTAAGACGAATTCAAAACTCTCTTTGTAGGTTACTTTTATGTTCTTTATTCAAAGTTAACCCTCCGTCGGGAGTAATGTTCGTACCGGCGAGTTCGGGCGCAATGCTTCTGATAGGCATAGGTAAACAATCTCGTAATTAATATTGTTAATACCGATTAATATTAATTTTAGCATTCTAAAATTAATTACTGATCTTGGGAAGGCTTAAAAGAAAAAGTCTCGCCTTCGCGATTATTTCCGTGTAGTACAGTACGTGTTTTCTGGATTTGCGATTTCCGATTTACTCATAATTCTTTACTGGTTTTCTACTATTTTTTAATAAGATACGGCCTTTTTCCTCAGGAATGTGGCAGAAAATTTAGTTTTTTCAACAGTTTTTTGAGTGAACGAAGATAACTTCAGGTTGCTACAGCTTGCCTGAAAGTGACTATAAATTTATTTTTTGTATATTGTTGAAAACAATATTTATTGTCTTTAAAGTTGTAGGCCGTAAATCTCCTTAGGCTTACTAATACCTATGTTGTAACACATGTTTTGTTCCATGATGTTTCGGGTTGTATAGGGCACAATTGTGCTGTCACATCTACCACAATTTTGAGCTTGCCCGGTCCTTCAAAACCAGTAGCAGACGAGCAGAGGGAAGAAATTGGAACAGGCCTGGAAAATGATAACAGTATAACTACCTGTCTAATTTAGGATTTTCCCAAAACAATTGAATGTCAAGATATTTTAGAGGAAATATCACCACTTCCCAGCAGTTCCAATAAAGATAGAAAAAGGAAAAAAATCATTTCAAGTAAAAAGATCAAAACTGATTACACCTCGAACATCCAAAGAAGTCTTGAAAATGAAAGCAAAAATGGAACTAAAATCTGAAGAAGAAAAGAGATAAAGAGGCGAAGAGACTCACTGCATCATCTGTGCTGAAATCTTTGAAGAAGACTGGATTCAGTATGGGATTTGTGAAGACTGGGCTTACGAAAATTGCGCCGATCTTGAAGGAAACAACCTGTTTTATGAATGTGATATTTATTTCCAAAGCCCCCCCAAAATGTAAGTACAGAATGCATTTGTCTTTAAAACAAATTTTTTTCGAAGACTGATAACTTTTTAATTTTTCTGATTTATACCTCTTTCTTATCATATATTAACCTAGTTTTAAGATCTGTAATTTGTACTTTTATAAATTTCTCAAATAAAAATAATAAAAAGTTGATAGTGAAACCAAAAGTAATTCTCTTCTTGCATAGATTTCTCATGTCCGATACAACCCGCCAAAAGTAAAATTGATAAAAATGTAATGACTATAAAAAGTGTGAAAAAATTATTGATATTTTTACCTTAGAAAAACGTGTGTTAAAATGTGCTTTCATAGAACATTAAAGTTTTGTATGGAATATAATCTGGTCCAACTGAGCTGTAAAAATATTTTATAATATAGGAGAAGCTTAGGTGTCCCATACTACCCGACCTTCCCCTATAAAAAACACTTATAAGAGAGAAAAACTATTTCAATTCTTTTTAAATTGATGTTTCGTTCTTATTGCGGTATTCTAATTGAGTTTGTTGAGGGATTGGTAAGGCATGTATAATTTGAAACAAGAATAAAAATTTAAGAAAGTTCCACACAAAAAAATCGCATCGCATTAATTTTAATATCAGAGGAAAGGTCACTTTCCACATTTTAAAATGGATTAGAAGTGATTTAAGAGTTAAATGCGTTTAAAATGTTTGAAATTTGTAAAAATTCAATATTTATCTTAACCTAATTAATTAAAAAACTTAAAATATTTAGATAAAAAAAATTTCGCGGTAGTGAACTGAATCTTTTCGCAAAAACTAACCGAGACACAGCTTTCCACGTCAACTTGAGTATCAGATGAAGGGAAAAAAGTCAGCAACCGAGGTGCACATTCCCACCCTCCAAAGTATACATGTACCAAATTTGGTAATTCTAGATTCAACAGTCTGTTCTGTAGATTGCCAACATACATTCTCAGTCGAGATAGAGATTGGCGAGCGCTTCTCGTGACCTTCGTAATCACGTTCTTCTCGCCTTTCGCCTTGGCGCGCGCCGAGGGAAATTCATGGCGTTCTGGGAGATACAGCAGGTTCGTAAATTTTATCCGCCCTGGGGGGAGAGGAATTGAAACCTTTGCAAGGAAGTATACGAGAAAATCTAGGAGAGATAACTCCAGCTGGTTTTTTCTAAGTTCCTGTGTGTACTTTCACTAAAAATCGAAAAATGAAAGAGATCAAATGTGTTCTGAGGGAGCCATTTAGTATATAATACAGCTTCAAAGTTCAAACAGATATACACCTGAAGCTCAAAATTTAATTTCTCCCTAATTCATTTCGGATTTATATGAATTTCATAGAAATTATGCTTGTCTTTTGAAGTGTATAGTCCATTTGAAATCATTAGGTTTTCTTTCTCTAATATTTTACTTTCTTTATAGAAGTCATTCTTATAATGTTAAGTTTCATTATTTTTTTCATAAATAGTGATTTATTTGATACAGTAACTTCAGTTTGAAATCATTTCATTAGATGGCTTTAATTCAAAGTAATGTCACCTATAAAATTAACTACTTCAAATAATGAGCAAAGATTTCATTTCATCAACTTAATTGAATTATTACTCCATTTCAGAGGGAGAACCAGCTGGTTGCCGAAGGCGGTTTCTATTAAATATTTCTAAGGGATTAATTGATGGGAAAAGAAACCTGTTAATATCTTTCACTAAAACAGTGGCGTAGCTGCAACTTTTGCCGCCTAGGGCGAACTTGCAATATGCCGTCCTTCCTCTACAAGTCACACAGGGCACAAAAACCTCATATAAAAAAATAATAAATTCGAGATTTTTTTTTATTAGTAACGTAACTCGTCGTTTGACGTCCTCGATCTCTGCAGATAGGTTGTGAAATCGCGCGTTCACCACCAGCCTTTCTTTCACGTATCGGCAATTTACCGACAAAAGGCGAAAAATACGAATCAGTTACATTAGTTTTTTTTATGTACACAGTAATTGGGTCGTAATTGAGTAATTGTTGCTGTTCAACCCTTTAAATCATAACTCCAATTCGAAAAAAAATACCCAGACATTAGAATGCAGCATTGTAAGATAGAATTTTTTTTAAAAAACAAAATTATGATATTAAAATAAAAAGTTACTGACAAAAAAGTTTTTTTTTTACATTTTTGCAACATAATGCAAAATGGCATGAAAAATTCAAAATTTCAGTTTTTAAAACAGTTGTTAGTTTTGTTTTAACAAAGACCTTCACCACATTTCTCACAAAAACATGTGTCCACTCTTTTTAACTTCACTAAATTCTGCAGAATTTAGGAATTTTCAGGAACAACCTCGTGAAAATGCTTAAGTGTCAACTGAAACTTTGCTTCTAAAAATCTCCTCAGTATCAAAATTTGTTGGGGAATATATGAACAAATTGTGTTAACTACAGTGTTACAGTATTGCAACAACCAATGAAATCGTTTTAAAGAGCTTACTGTGGAAAAGACAGCGCCTTTTGGGTTTGTTGCAGATACGCAATACCACGATATAAAGGGTTTATAAAATTGTTTTCCAGCATGTCAGATTTTACCGCTCCTTTCGAAGTGCAGCCCGGGGCGGACTGTCCCCTCCACCCCGCTTTAGCTATGCCACTACACCAAAATAATGTCTTCCTGACATTATTAAATTTAATTCTAAACTGTTTCTTGTATTACATTTCTGGTATATTTTAATAAGTTCTGGTGCATTTAAATCGTTTCATTTCATAAATGGTGGTGTTTATATGATTAGTTTCAACAAACATAGTTCATATTATTTATGATGTAACTATGTTCACTTTTATATTTATTTTTAATGCTACTTTTAATTAGTATGATTCATTTATTACGATTCCTTTGAAAAATTAAAGATCTAACTGAAATACTTAAATGCTCAGATCTTATACACATTTATTAACACAATATAACATTAATATTTTTTATTTTAAATTTTTGGGAACCAGAATGTAATTTTCAAAATATAAACCACTTGGCTTATTTTTAAAATATATATCTCTCATGTTCTCAATTTAAAGTTAGATGGCTTACATGCCCTTGAAATGTTTCTCTAAGATAATTAAAAATGAGCAAAAGACACGATTCATTACTGTCTGTGCTGTGCGTGTAAAGTCATTACTTATTTTAAAGCAAAGACATTGAATGGAAAAGTAAATTCCTGATAAAAATGTAACTTTCCTTATATGTTTGTACAGTGGCGAATTCAGGGGGGATGCTATGGGGCTGTAGCCCCCAGAATTAAATCAGAATTCTTGATTTAGCTTAATTATTGATGAACATTATCTTATTTCTAATTTGTTCAGTTTAATATCATTGTATTTTGTTTTGTGGCATTTAATAATAAATAAAATTTGATACTATTTTCTATATCATCATCGTTAGGTCTTTAAAATATCACTTAGATTTTTTTAGTTTGCTTAAGCACTTGATATATGAATTTATGATCATAAATTTAAAAAAGCACCTTCGTTCACTCCAGAAAAATTTGGAGTCGTCACGATGGACGATACAAAATTTGTATGACCCTAGCTCCCCTGACCGAAATCCTGGATTCGCCACTGTGCTTGTATGGACGGAATTAGAAATATTTTTGTAAGAACAGCTTATATTTTTAATTCAAATTTCAAAATTTTTTTCGATTGATTACTGATTGTTCTTGTTCTGTTTGTATTTTTAATAAGGTTTTATCATAATAAAAGTTTTTAATATTACAGGAAACTTGTACAATAGTTTCAACATAAACTGAAAGTATAAGTCACAGTTATAGAGCTTTATTTTTTTGCCTCTTACAAAATTATATTCTGCATATTAAAACTGTGACTGCCATCTGAGAATAGGATACTCAAGTCACATTAGAAAAGTACAGCCTATAAATTTATTATTTTAATAACATATTAACATGGATAACATATATATATATTGAGATTTAAAGTCTACAGTTTACTAAATAATCAACTATGGAATTTTAAAATGCTTGGCAAATAAAGTATAATTGTATATGAGTAAAACTACTAATTGTTAACAACAAAGATCATCAGAAAAATTACTACATATTAATGTATTACAATCTGATGCTTGCTTAATCAATAATAGATAATCTGTACACATAAGTAAATAATGCAAGAAAATGTAAAATGAATGTTTTGTATACATGCAATATCACAGAACATTATCATGTGATTGTTTAGTTAATTATGCATGGCTGATAATATTTCAGTACAGCTAGCATCATACGCAGCATTTATAACAAACTGTATTTCATTCATTTTCATATCAAATACCTTCAAACTTGTACATGCAGATATTTCTATCTTTACATTTGTTTTATACATGTTTATGAAAGAACTAATCAATTAAAAATTTTCCCCAGGTGAATGTTGTAAAATAAGTTAAAAGGCATAATTGTGCATTTAAAAGATATGCACAATATTAAAATCAAATGCATGAAAATCAAATGAAAAAAGAGTATCTGTCTATTTCAAATTTATTAGAAAAAAAACTTTACCACCAAGTCACTCCCTCTCCTTCTTCACAAGCTTTCCAACAATTTATGTGTAGTTACTTAGTAGAAGACTTTATAACACTATGTACTATATAAAGACTAGAAAATATTCTTATTGTATTATATATATATATAATATATATATATATATATATTATATATACAATATATATATATAGAAACATCTTTTTTCTAGACTGTAGTAAAATGGCGCGCCAAAAGCTGAATGATGAAGAAAAAGCCGCTTTTCCTAAAGGAGCTATTAAAAAACAAAGAATTTTTGAAAAGTAACCCCTAAATTTTATATGAGTTTCTTCAAAAGAAAAGGGTTCTTGGTATCAACTTATATATAATTTACTTCTTAATTCCAATACATAATCTCATATTCATAGGATCTTGAAGGCCATTTCACCGATTTTTAAATTATTTTATCAATTTTAAAAATCGATGGCTATGGAATTAATTGGACAAACAGTGGAAACTCCAGGTAAAATAAAATTATTTCCTTTTCACACTTCATTTTCACATTGAAAGCTGAAAAGTTAGAAGTTAAGTACATTACGCTTAACTTCCATTAAAAAAATATGATATTTCATTATTTTCTTCTTCAGAGCCCATATGCAGTGATGGAATCGCAAATATCTTAAAACAATAACAGTAATTACAATAAATAGAATATCAATGACATTGTACATCAACGCTGTACATCACTGTAATTATATAAGTGGTACACAGTAAGTCAGATACATATCACATAGTTGATAAGAAGTTTTTACAATTAAAAAGTCTTAATAAATTATAGATAAAATAAAATTACACAATTTTCCATTAACATAGAATTAAATGTAAAAAATCCTCAAATCATTAGCTTTCACAATAAAAACTTTTTTTGTGAATGACAGAATAAGAAATTAAAACTTTACTTTAGATGAAAAACCTTTATTACATTTTCTTGAAGAATGAGAATAAATAAACATATAGAATTTCAATTTATTCAAGTAATAATATTAAAAGATTTTTATGTTGAAATTGTACAGTTTTTGAAAAGTAAGTAACCATAATAATATGTCTGAACATTGGCCAAGATTTATATTAATATATACCTATATAGTACATTAAACCAGCTAAATACACTAAATTCTAGGGCAGTTAATTATAATCCCGTAAAAACATCTTAAGAATTCCACTCCTGGAAATGAGGCTAAAATAAACCAAGATTCTAGGATTTAAAACATAAGTTAAATGTAAAACGAAATTAAAAAAGATTCATGACATTTACATGTCATCTCTTCATACATTTCATTCTCCCATATGCAAATCTGCATTTAAAATGAAATTAATAATTAGAATAAAATAAATTTTATAGTAATAAATTTTAAATAATTTTTTAAGAATGATGTTGATTTACACTGGACAAAAATAAAATTCAAGAATTCAATTTGAAAACATTTCAACCACGATAAATAAAGCATGACCATGATTTTTGGGTATCATCAAATGTCAAAAGAAAAAAGTATAAAACATTGTAATTGAAAAATAAAAAATTATACTGAAAAAAAAATTAGTTGTCATAGTAATGCAAATACTTCACAAATAAAATACATTATTATTTCACTTAAGTTACATTGAGCATTCAGAAATGATGCCTGCATTTAAATTTTGTGACAAAAATTATATTTTGTAAATACAACTGACTAACAAACATGTTAGAGTGTGAAGGACTGGATAGGATTGTAGCATTGCATGGTATTGAATAAATTTGACTACATGGATCCAAAGAATTTACGAAGATTTCTAATTGCAAAACAGTAATATTATTTGTAGCAGACTTATTAAGCTCACTATTTATGCAATTAGTAAACATATTTCATATCAAAACTTCAAAAGGCAAATTTGTAGTTCAGAAAAATTTCTTTCACCTAAATAACAAAAGTTTTAAAGTAATATAAAATGAATCAGTAAGGACCATACTTACAGATTTTGTTTATAAAAGAAACAATTTCTTTTCTGAAAACTAATAACTAAATTATAACGCTCTGTTACTTGAATTAAATAAAGTTATGTATATCATTCTCGAATAACAGAAAATATTATTTTCAACACTGATAATTTCAAGTACACCTATGCCATAGTCTTTGGTTGTAAGCAAATCACATGTGCTTTGAATAAAAACTGTAAGTACATATAACAAGCAACATAAGTAAATATTCATCACCATGAATGCTTAAGCACATACTTTTCAGTTTTGAATAAATATTTCTCTAACTACAAGAATAACAAGAAACAAGGTTAACATTTTGGTTAACATAACAACAAAAATAACACAGATGCAGCAAAAGAATTTAAGTAGACTTTTATTATTTCTTTTATCATATCGAGTTTAATTTCCATGAAGTTGCTGATATTTAAAAAACAAGTTTTAACATCCATACTGTTAAACACAAGAGTTACATGTTTCTTAAAGGATGAGTGAAAAGTATACTGTAATAAACAAAAGAATACTAGCAATTTTGCTTTAATGCACTTGTGTCAAATGAATAAAGACACCATGAGGTAACTAAAAATATATACAACAATTTTTTTTTGTTAAATATAATTCTGTATATCACAATTAAATGTTAATACTTTTATTAAATTCTCACTTGGAAAATAACATTATAAATATCCAACGTAATTTTCATAGTCATCACAATGCACATCACTTACATAAATAAAACAATTGTTATTTAAATTAAAAGTGCAGTTTTCACATATAGAACTTTCTTTAAAATCAAACATAGTTTAACCAGTGCACCTGAACATATTAAGTTCATGTGTTATATATATATATATTTATTTATTTAATATATATAATTCAACTGCATCTATACAAATATATATATACTTACATGCAAATTTAAACTTTGCATACATAATATAAGATAGCTTATGTAACACAAGCATAATATTGTAGCTACCATAATTTTTCAGGAAATGATATATTACTAAAACCAGGATTAATCCTGACGTCCCAGTATTTATAATTAAACACCCATTGCTCTTTGCCATCATCAGTTGTAACTTTCCTGTGGGAAAAAATGTTTTATTTATTTACAATTCATTTAAAAAATCAGCACGACAATAAATACACATACTTGTAGTTTTTAAAACTATAAGTTAAAGAGTCTACAATATGCAAAGTGGTGGCACTATTTATATGTTTATTCAGCATGAAATAACACAAATACATTGTTGTCGAAACTAAACTTCTCCATTCAGGCCTTTTTTACTGCCCACGCCGACCCTGTTTATCCAAAGGGTGTAAAGCATGTCACAAGTCAGCGAAAAGGAATGCCTTACACCCTTTGGGGTAATGCCATTAAGGCCTTTTTATTATTATTATTATTGCCCACGCCGACCCAGCTTACCCAAAGGGTGTAAAGCATGTGACGAGTCGGTGGGAAGAAAAATTCTAATACAAATAGTAAATTAATACAATACAGAATACAAATGTGAATATAAATATAATGAAATACAAACGGCAAACATAATAAGTAATTACAAAGATAAATAATAAATAAATACAAATAAACGTAATAAATAAACATACATAAAATAAACAAGAAATGAAAATTTTATAAAATCTAATAAATAGTAAAAAAAAAAAATAAATAAACGAAGTCTGAGATATAATTTAGAGAAGAGAGACAGGAAAATATATATATAAAAAAAAACAATTTTGAAAAAGAAGAGAACCAACAACAAAATAATTTCTATAACACAATTTAGTGGAAAAAACCGAATTCTGTTTTTAAGGCCTTTTTTTTATTGCCCACGGCGACCCTGCTTACCCAAAGGGTATAAAGCATATGGCGAGTCGGCGGGTTATTAAGGCCTTAGCACATGAACGAATTTTCCTAGCGCGAGTGTCCATATGTGGAGTTTTTGCTCTCTGAAACCGGATTTCAACAGCGGAAATGAAGGCCGAGTAGGGTTAGGGGGTTGTCACACTACGTATTTCGTCGACTTTTTTTTTTCTCGGATGATCAAAAACAGTGGCGAATCCAGGGGGTGGGGGCTGTCGGGCTACAGCCCCCCAAAGCGCATGCCGGAATTCTAGATTTTATTTAACACTATATTACAACTGTTTTTTTCTTAATTTCCCTCTTTTAAAAAAAATAATAAAAACGTTTCAACATTGCTTTCTGGCTTGACAGGCTCGAAAATTTTCCTACTTTTCTAGTCATTCCACTTGTACTTGTAACTTTGACGCGGTCGAAGACATTTTTTGACTAGGCATTTCATTGTAATTTTTATTAAATTATCGAAAGATGATTCTTATTGTCAGGTGAGTAAAATATGTAAAGTTAAAGAGCTTTGGTTTACTTTAGCCTTGAGGTTTGACATTCGTCACGACGATACAGAATTTTTATGACCTATATAGAGTTGTTAGAACATCAGATGAGATAATTTGAAGAAACCCTTATCAAAAAATACCATAAAAGTGACTATTATTTAAAAATTTCTCAAAATTCAGTAAATTATATTGGAAATTCAAAACAAACTTCATTAGAACGAAAATTGTTTGTTCTATCCGATGGTGCATTGATTGTTTTTCAACGATCATTAGAAAAGATACTACAACCGTAAACGTGCCAAAAATGACCCAAAACAACACAAAACATTAAATACAAAATTTTCTAGATTAAATTTTAAAATTCTGGTTTCGAAGTGCATTGAGTCACCATTACGTCTACCTGTGTGCCAAATTTCATGGCTGTAAGTGCGATAGATTCGTCTGGATATCGAACACACACACACATGCAAACATTGCCTTTTATAAGTATAGAAGATATCAGAGTTATTAAACAGATTTTACAGACAAAAAAATCATTTAAATACATTGGTGGGTGACAAAATAATGTGAACACTTTTGGAATTGCACATTTTTTTCGAAAATCTCTCGAAAGACTGGATCGAGTTCTTTAAACATGGCCATGTAAAGAATAGGCTTGAATTGACATTTTACAACGAAGATTTGATCTTTGGGGCGTTTAGGGGACCGAATAGAAATTGTGTCACTTAAGACATTAATTAAAAAAGGATATGAAAAATGAACTATTTAAAAATTAGATTTCCAATGAACTTCTTTATATGAGTATATTTGGATAAAAAATGAGTACATTAACTCATTTAACCCATTTAAGACAGAATTCAGATCAAGGTGTAATTACTTTCTTGCATATTTCATCTTCTATTCCTATACTTTAAAGATATCAATCATTAAGACATGAAAAAAAAAAAACTTTTATATTTTAGTTTGGCGATATTCCAATTGGGAACATTTACCACTTCCGATAACAAAGTAGACATATGAGATACAATTAAAAATTTGTGAGTTTAAAGTAATTTTTTACACAAAAAATACAGAAAGTTAAACTTTATAATTATAGGAATTCAGGAAATAGCTCACATACAATCCTTTTTTTGCGGCAGTTTTTCATAGTTTCTGTGAGTTACTGTAAGTTCTTTTTGTTTCAAAATCTCCCCCGTCATCACCACCACAAAAGCTGCTTCAGTGTAAATTAAAGTATTCGCTCGTATACATTGTACGATGGAAGACACAAACGCAACAGCGACAAGCATAAATTCAGAAGCGGAAATGAAAGAACCTCGAAAATACAGACGCCAAAAAAAAAAAAAAAAACTATGTGCGATCGCATGAAAGGTAATTTAAATATTGCAATAGTCATCCTTTCTTTTTGGGGTTGTCAGGTCGTAAAGACTGGGTTTCCACCCCCTACACTCAAGGACACAGCGGCGAAGAACCCACGGGAAGAGGAAGAACCGGAGCAGTCGAAATTGTTTTTGATCGTCCCCCAAAAAAGGTCGACGAAAGGTCGATTTAGTGTCCTACACCCTTGCGCCTTTTGAAAAAACTTGCGGAGTTCCGCATTGATCAAAGACTGAACCAATCGTTTTTTATCTTCGATGATGACATCACTAGCGGAGAAAGTAGGACTCGGAATTAAGTTTTAACCCTTTACAGACCGAATTAAGATCCAGGTTAATTTTTAATTACTTTTTTGCATACCCCAAGGTACTCCTATAACAAGTTGGGAACTTCTGGTTTAAACAAATATTTAATAGCGTGTTTCTCCTCCATTGTTGAAAACTCAGATAATAAATAATCCTAATGGGATACTTCCTTTTTTATTTGAACAATTTATCTGTGAAATCTATAATCAGTCCTCTAAGATAACAAGTTTATTAGAAAATATATTTAGTAAGCAGAATGATTATGGTTGCTATGTTTTAATTTTTTTTATTAGTATGTTTTAGTCGAGCTAACGTGCTGCTGGACGTAAAATGTGCCGCGCCATTTTAATGTTGAAATCAAATGCATATTTTGCATGAGGGATAAGAAAGTGAAGTTGGTGCAAACAACGTGCAATTATATGTTATATGACATGGACAGTTACTTGACTTCATTAGGAACGTTCATGTAGACTATGGACAGACCAGGTGAACTGAGAGAACACGAGTTAAATGTCTATCACAATTTGAAGTTTAAAATGACTTTGTTAAGTGAACCATGAATGCCAAATTATGTATAAGAGATTCAATGAAATCATATTCCCGGCGAACAAGCTGATAGCTGAAGGAAGCTAGTACTTAATTAAATAAAATTAATTAATTCATTAAAATTCAACTCATTAAAATGTAATCAATTTAAATTAAACGAATTAAAATTTAATTAATAATAATTAATTAATTAATTTGAAATTAATAATTATTTCAGTTAAGTACTTCTTAAAAATTACGAGTTAAAAATACAGAAAACATTTTTTTCCACATTAGCCCCCCCCCCCCCAACGGATTTCTAGATCCGTCCGTGCATGGCTTTTCATTACACCAATCTATGAAAAATGCTTAAAAGCGGGTATTCCCATTCAGGGGTGTAGTGGTTCCGGCACTGCTTCATTTTACCGAGAAATAAGCAAGAAAAAATTATAAAAACATCTTTAGAACATCGCAATTTTAGTTCCTGAACTGCTTATTTTGCGATTACACCACTGTTCCCAATTGAATTTTTAGAAATATTGTCGCTGTCACCGTAACCGTGAGAGCTCGCCCTTTGTTCTTCTCACTCTCAAACACATACTTTGAAATACCTATAGTTTGAATTTTGTTGACCATTGCGACAGCTATTATATAGTATATAGGTAAAGTTATTTTATGACCATCCAGTATTTAGCACAATGTGTTCTTGCTAATGGTTTAAAAAAAAGCGTTGTATAATCAATGAAATGCCACAACACTAGAATTCAGATCTTTCAACTTTGGAACCAGACATTTATTCACTTTAAATTTATAATTTAGCCTCCTCCTTATGTGTTTAAAAAACGTCACAGTTCTTAAATTTAGCCCCTTTTTATTTCTGTTCAGAAATAAACGACTACATGAAAATCGACTACGACATGAAAATTGAATCTATCATATGGACAACATTTTTAATTTTCATTCTCACAAAACTTTTTTTTGTTCATCTCTTCTTAATTTAGTTCTTCATTTCTCTGTTCTTAAGGTAATTACAGGTTCAGGAACCATAAAAGCACCGATTTGATTTCTTTTTGGTTAACATGAAGATGGATAAGTCCTATACTATCAATACATTTACATGTGTGAAATTTATTCCTTTTATTATAGACAAGAAAAGATAAAAATGTGAATTACCAGATCTAGACATATTGGCTGCTTATTTATCTATTTTTTTTTGGCTAAAAATTTTCAATAGTTTCTTTTTAATTTCTTTAAATATTGTTTAGCAACGGATTCGAAAACCCTCCGCGCTTTTGCGCATGCGCCGGACGGAGTTATTTTCATCAAAATAGGGGGAAAGTGAAGAATGGAAGGGTGATAATTACATTTTACTGAGCGTGATCTAACAAAGAACTCCGGAA
Source organism: Araneus ventricosus (assembly GCA_013235015.1). NCBI lineage: Eukaryota > Metazoa > Arthropoda > Arachnida > Araneae > Araneidae > Araneus > Araneus ventricosus. Next base: position 53,586 of record BGPR01000362.1, read on the forward strand.
ATGCGCTCATATGACTCATTGCCTGACCCCCCTTTCCGGTGTAAAATCGACCAAAAGTGCTATTCTCAGAATACGTTGCTGAACAGTATCTCAGAGACATTTTGAAAATTGTTAAATAGAGTATTTTGCAATACTTACGTGAACCACATGGGATTATATTCTATACCTAATTCTTCTCTTTGTTTTCTTCTGTCCCTTTGAGCCTGCTCAATTTGTTGTTTACTCAACTCAGCTCCATTGATATTGCCTTCTTCCAATAATCTAACAAAAATTTGAAAGCAAGAAATCATTTACTAATCATGATACATTTAGAGGAAAGAGTTTCAACACAATTTTAACAAACCTTTGATCTGGACGAAACCTAGTATCAGTTGGTGGCAAAAGCTTTTCTAATTCAGGATCCAGCTCATTAAGTTCTATAGCAAATCTTGTAAAGCCGTAATAAAGTTCATAATCTTCCGGCATTGTACCTAAAATAATCAATACCAATATAGATTGTATTTAAAATTGTTATTAGACAAAAATTTAATCATAGAAACGCAAGAAAATATTTCAATAAGTGCAAGAAAAAGTCCTGTGAGAATTCAATGTCATAGTAAGTGATACATTTGATAGATACTATTTTTCACTAAAAAGAGATTGATTTGAAGATTAATGTTAAATAGTATACAACAACAGAGAAAATATACAGAAGTGTTGAAATGAATATCAATAATAAAAACGTGTATTACATTTTGTTCGTGATGTTACTTTGGTACTTAAAGGAGGCTCTAAAAATTGAACATTTAGGAGAATTTCCAAAAATTTATTAATACACATATACAGTGGGCGCCACTTAATGTGATCGCGGTTATGTCATCATTTGCTTTATATTATCAAAAACCTCTGGTCCCGAACCGACGTATTCAAATGTGCTAAAAAATATTCGTTTAGTGCAGGGGTGCCAAACTCGCGGCCCACAATGAATATATTTGTGGCCCAGCAAACATAACAATATGTATCAAAATATTCCTAATTATGCATTATCATCAATAACGATTATTTGTTTTCTTGGACTTTGTAGCGGGTATAGAATCAGTATCTAACCATATACAAATGAGGCAATCGAGATCCAGGCAAAATTCAGTGAAGTTGGGAAGCATAGATTTTACAAATATTTGCCAGTCAGGTTTGAAAATATTCTTAAATTGGCATATGAAATCATTTCCATATTTGAAAGTAGTAAATGGTGCGAACAATTATTTTCACTTTTGAAAGGGAATTAGTCTTCTATAAGATCCAAAATTACTGCCATTCACTTTAGAAAAGTTTTGAAAATAACCACTGTGGACAAGATATCCTCTGAGGTAGGAAAGATTTTACAGAGAAGAGATGCCAAGTGTCAGGAAGAAAAACTTAATTTTAACGTTGTTCTTTTTTATACTGTATTTTCGAATTAAACCTGCGCTTATATGTTTTTTTGCGGCCCACATAAACTTAGACTCCGTTTATTTGGCCCGTGCTAGCATTTGAGTTTGACAACCCTGGTTTAGTGTGACCACTACATCGTTTAATATTATTAGTTTTGAAGTAGAGATTTGACCGATCCTTCACTTTCAACCAGAGTTAACGATTGACGTTTAGCGCTCATGGAATTTCTGGCTCTACTTGTAAAGAAATATCTGGGAGCATACAGCAAGTTCCTGGAATCGAATATCGGCTGACACGATTAGAAACTACTTCACCCACGGAGATTTCTCATAAACATTACATGAAAAACTTCAAATTGTCTTTGAAACCCCTGAAGGTATACTAAACGAAGAGTATGAACAGTGGATAATCATTGACGAGTACATTTCAGCAGCTGTCACGCTGACAGATTTGGAAATTTGCCAAGCTGTTTGTGAGCAAGATCAAACATTAAATGTTGATGATTCCAACGGAGACAAATGGGTTGAAGAAAACCCTCCAATTAAACCGAAATGAGGCAAGCACTTGATATTTTGAAAAGCGGCGAGCAATTTTTTAAAAAACAATACGAGTACGAACTATAGAGGAAACTAGGGATACTTGACCTACTCGATTTTCTCAGATTGTGAGATAATTTGTGTGTGACATTTTTATTTGACCTTTGGTCACATGGTCTATTAGAGGGAATTTTCATTTTAATCTGAAAAGCCATAATAATGGTGGATAGGTAAATATGTTTTGGGGATTCAAAAGTAAATTGTCACTTTTTTATTCCTCGGTGGATAGAAAGTTAACTATTGAAAATATGATGAATTAAAATATTTCTGAGTTCTAAGCATACTTCTAGCCATAATTTGACATATGCTATGTAGTATCTTAATTATAAGTGGTTTAATTTCTAGATTATTTAGAAAAAAGTCAAGTTAGGGATACTTGACCCAAAAAAGTTAGGAATACTTGACCCTATCAAAAGCTATTGTAGCCTTCTATGCCGTGGTCGACCGAAGCATATTTTGTGGTTGGGATCAGTTTTCTGATGCGTGGGGTTTGTTGGCAATATGGCAACTCAAATACAGAAAATAATTATTTAAAAAATTGTTTGTTAGTAATTATTTAAGAATAAAATTTCTTTTTAATATGATAATTTCAAATCTGAATTTCGCATACATACAAATAATCAAAAGAATTTAAGTACTCTTTGCACGTAGGATCAAGTATCTCTACCCCTAGGGTTAAGCATCCCTATCTTAGGGCCAAGTATCCCTAACCTTAGGGACACTTGACCTTAGGTGATTTCATGAAATATATTTATTTTATGATTAAATGAGATATCAATTTAGCATAAGTACATTTCTCATTCTTAAAAGGAAATCCTTTTATGATGCTAGCATCTCAAATATTCGAGAAATATAAGAAAAAGTAAAAGTAGGGTCGAGTATCCCTAGTTTCCCCTATGTAAGTGAGCTGTTAAGGAATAATTGTCGACAAGCAACAATTAATGAATTTTTTAATTGTTATTTTTGAAAGAAATTATAGATAGCCCTGAGTTTGGAGTTTTCTTTTCATTACCCTTGATGTGATAAAAATATAGTTAATTTTACCCAATTCGGCTATTGTTATCAATCGGTTAATGTTATCAAAATTCTTAAGTCCTGAAGTGATCACATTAAGCGGCAGCTACTGTATTTGTGAAAACTCCTGTCCAAGAAGGGTTCAATGACTTGGGTTGCTTGTACTTTTAATGCAATTATTGAATAGGTTAAAATACAAGGACTTTTTTTCAAGTTTTTCCAGACAACCATGCTATCAAGAAATATTACCTGGTCTCCAAATACATTTTTGACTTCTACCAACACCACAATATAAGGCCTCAGTCCATTTACCAAACAAGTTATGTACTACTTTCCCATCTCGAGACATCACAGCTCCTTGCACTTCATGGTGCTTATTAGACCAATAACTTGCCTGCAATTAATAAAAACACGTGTAAGCTTTCAATTGAAAGATTCAATAGATTTTTACACTGAAACTTTAGAGAAATAATTGTTTTTATTCAAAATAGTGAATACTTTTGTATTTTGCATAATTAGGCTTTTAATAATACATTTTGATATCACTTTTGAACCTAACATCTAGATTTTATATTCACCATGCGGTACATTTACAATGGATGCCTTCATGTGTTGGTGTGAGCTGCAATGACGACGTTGATTACCCTGGCAAAGGTTACTTTTTTTTGAGCAAACTCTATACTAACTTTCAATGAAATCTATCCCCCCAAAGGGATTGAGGTTAATACAGTGTGGGCAATTCCTCCTGTCAATCATTTGTACTTCAGGAAAAGTGCTGGAGGAGCCTTTCACTTCAAAGACAATGGAATCAAAAGACGGCATTTTCTAGTTTTGGTAAACGCCTTACTTTTAAATAAGGACACAAAGTTTACATAATTTGTAAAAAACCTTCAAGTCGATCAGTCCTCTCTCGATCATATTCTAGCATGCTTAGAATCTCATATTGATGAGATTTTGGTAAATCCCTTTTAATTTTTAGATCTTTTGGGAGTTTATCGACTCATGGAGTAGGTCCAGCTCTGATAGGTAAATCTGGATTAGTAACAACATTATCAACAAAATGATATTTCAATAGAGCATTGATGATGCTGTCTGAGATTAGGATGTACCAACTACCACTATTTAAAAAAAATCTGTAGCACAGCATATAAAATATTTGCAAATGTAGAACAAGTTTAATATTAAGAACTGATAAATGAATACATTCGAGCATATTTTTCAATGGCTAGTATAAATGCATTCTACTTGAATTCACAACTAGAACAGTTTTAGATATTGAATTAATTAAAAACATTTTACCATACAAGATAGAACATAACCTATAGCGCAAACAGTGAATGCATACATACAGTTTTTCCTGGTAATTTAAGCCATTCTACTGAATTTCAGAAGAGCAAAGCAACTTGCTAATTTCTGGAAGGTCGCAACTAAAAGCTTGTTGTGTTATTGAGTAGTAAAGATAAGTTTCCTGCTGAAATTGCTTTACAAAAAGGCTAATAACAAACAAAAAATATATAACAAAAATCATCTAAAAAAACACAATAAAATATTTTACTTTCACAAAAGTCAATTTGCATGATGCGTCGCCATTTTCTTCAGTAATCGTCATCTCGCCATACTGGTCAGCCCATCTTTGCCCACTAAACAAGTTGTGAACACAAGTTGTAACTTTATTCCATTGGTAGTGGTCGTTGGTTCTGAAAAAATAAATGAAAGTCTGAGACAAAATAAATAAACCAATATAATATAAAATAATTGTAAAATAAATCTCTGCCAAATAAATTCAACCTTAAATTCGTAGAATGGATTAAGTTTTTGTCGTCAAAACTAACAAAAGAAACTGAAAATACTTACTTTGGTAAATATACATGAATTGTTCCAAGTGGCAAAATTTCCATAGATTTCCCCCAAAACTTAGTTTTTATTCTCATATCTGAAAAAAAAAAACACAGATTTTTTAAATATTTTATTTAAAATACTTTGTGGTTTACATAAATAAAAATATTAATTGATACGGAGCAAGTAATTGGTTGATATACGGCATGTGCTTGAAATATCTAGAAATAAGGTACAGTTGCATAACGAGAAAGATAAATACAAGGGAAATATAGAGCTAAAATGTATTCAAATCTACTATACTGAGTCAGAAATTTCTTTTGATTAGCTCGAAAAGCTTTCTCCCTGGATTTTAATTAATAAGTAAAATAAAATTAAAAGACACCAACTAATATTCTCATGTTCGAGGTGGATCCCGAAAAAGAAAAGGTTACAAGGGCAATAAAAAATTATTTATTAACAATAGACAGAAAATACAAAAGGGAATTAAGAAGAATACTTGCTGATCACTTTTCCACACTATCACCAAATCTATTTAGGCATTTATCTGAATGCAGGACCAACTTGTTTAACCCGGCTTGGTAGAAATCACTCGGTAGCTGTTTTCACATCACTGTTTGAAGAGAACCTTGTTCCAGATAAGTGTTTTCAACCTAGATTAGGTGTCAAATCTGGGCTGTATGGGGGTGGGATGGCTCCAGACTTCCCACTTGAACTTTTGCGGCAATGTTGAGTTTTGAGAGCAATATGGGTATTGTCATGCAGGAGGATGACACCATCACTCAGCATGGCAGGGTGTTTGCGTCGGATGGCCCAGCGACTATTTCTTTTTCCGAAATTGATGGAACACTTATCTGGAACAAGGTTCTCTTCAAAAAGAGATGTGAAAACAGCTGCCGAGAACTGGCTCAATGGGCAGGGACGTGATTTCTACCAAGCAGGGTTAAACAAGGTGGTCCTGCGTTCAGATAAATGCCTAAATAGATTTGGTGAATATGTGGAAAAGTGATCGGCAAGTATGCCTTTTAATTCCCTTTTGTATTTTCTGTATAATGTTAATTAATAATTTATTATTGTCCTCGTAAGCTTTTTTTGGATCCATCCATCGTATTTATCTCGTTAGATTTCATCAACAAAACCAAGTAGCTTCAAATCTCATAAATCGAAAGTTCTTGTGATATTTTTACTTATATAGAGAAAGTATTCATAGAGCTCGCTGTTGAGTGACTTAATGTCAGAAATTAAATTATTCTAACGAAACTCAATCGAAAATTTCAAATATAGATTGCATGCATAAGTTTCTGAAAAAAAAAGCACTTTTTAAATTAAATAATCCATCTGCTAAAAATATTACAAACAAAGACCCGAAATTAATCGTACATAAGAGTTAGATGTTTCAACTAAACAAAAATTCATAGTTTATAATCTGGGATACGTATTTTTAATTTAAAATAATGAAATAGCATATGAAGTTTATATGCATATTGTCAGAAAATACAGTGTAGTATAATATAAATGTAAGATCCTTAAATAATTTTCTGTTTCGTTTCATTTTTCAAACTTAATCATTGTATACCAAGCAATTAAAAGTATAAAAGTGAGGAATGTATATTTTTATAAAATGGAAGTTGATGTACAGAAAAATAGAGTTTTATAGTAAAACAATGTATCATCTCATTGTGTTTTGGGTGCCGTTTCTAGATAGTTGGACGACCTGATGTAAAAGCAAATTTTACGACTGTTATAAACATTAATTAATAATAAAATTTAAAATAATTTATGTAACTTCCACGCGCCTACACAAATCGCAAAATCAGCGACTTCTTGGCGCTAGAATTTTCCCTAAAACACTGACGTAATTTACTAAAAATAGCTATTATTCCCTTCACTTTGATCACGAGTCTATATGTTAAATCCCTACCTGAGGAAATGCAGGGATTTTCTGTTCGCTTTTTACTTGAAACTTAAACCAAGATGTACGTACATTCCGTCACTCTCCCATAATAAAGGAAAATTAGACTATAACTCGCCTTTTTACTGATTACAACCACGAATACCTTTCATATATATCTAAACACAGGCAAAATAAACCTCAAAGATATGTCACTAATAGCGGAATATGAAGACGATGCAAGAAATTAAAATTCAAAAGAAATTAAATGAAAATATCTTAGAACAAAGATATCAAAATACAAAAAAGTATGAATGAGACAAAATATTAACAAGGGCGTAATGAAAATCAATAAGCTGTATTACTGACTTTCTCCAATTTTAAATAATTTTTCCAACATTTAAAAAAAATCGAAACAAATTTTCTTTAACCAGAGTTCATTATAGCCAAAATTGTGGCGCTTCATCGGTTCCAGTACGTAGGCATTTATTTCGCTGCCGATTGCAGCTGCTTTTAGTTGTAAGATTTTTAAAAATTTTGCTGCGATCTCAGCAAAAAATGAGCGATCTGATCCACTGTGCACAGAGTTTCATACAATTGAAGTTAACTCCTTAAGAGAATCGTTTAATATTGTTTTCCTGTAAATTTGCTCATGGTTTATTACTGCGAAAATTCATTTCTAACATTCAGTAAATATATTCAAAACAAAATCTATCTTCACAAATTTCAAGGAGATATATTCAATATCTTCCAAAAAAAAAGCTGTTTCGAATTATCACTGTCCAGGCCGTCGTGTTAAATTCTGAATTGCAATATAAATGTAAAATATTGAATGTATATACCTGTGTATTGCAAGGATGAAACCTCTTTCCCTCACTCTCATTAAAAAGGTGAGGAAAAGATCAGGAATAATAGTCAAATTCGCCGTTAAATGCGAAGTCTGTTATATCAAGGGTTTACTGTGTGCATAATTAAAAATTTGGGTTGCTGTCAATATTTATTGTAATTTAATTTAATTATGTAATATGCGAGTTTATTTTTACCATTATTCACTGCAAATACTTTAATTTTGTATCATATAACCGGCTGTATTATACTGCTTTGCTGTTAATCGTTGACACATTTCGCAATCCTTTATATCAAGGTAGCAGTATGAAAGGATGGTTGATTTTTTTTGGCACAAAATTGTCATACATATATAATTTGAAATATTGTATCACGCTTCTGTTTAAAACGGTATTTCTGGAGCCTCAACTTTATAACAAATAATGAACAAATTATGTGAAAAAAAAGAATCTATCAAACCGATAACTTTCCCCTTTGTTTTGGCGCACCCAGGACGAAAAAAATATCTACGTCTGGTTGATGGCGAAGTCTAAAGAAGAATAACCCTAAGACCAGGGGTGTACTGGAGCCGGAACGCCTTTCCGGCATTGCTTTTCTTTACGAGAAATAAATAAATAAAAAATGTAAAAATATCCTTAACGCCGAACAATTTTTGTCACCCAGGATTAAGCGGTCCGACACTGCTTTTAGAGCGTCCCGGCACTGCTTATTCGGACCCAGGAATGGCGCTAGAGTTTGCCTGACGGGGGCCCCCGATTTGCCCGACAGGGGGAACGACCTGGTGTACGGAGGGACGAGTGTAATGAAATTGGTCTCAAATTTTTGCCAGATTATTATTTATCAACTACAGTTGAATACCCCGTACAAAAATTTTCCCCGAAGGAATACTTAATTTTTCCACGACGGGGGGGGGGGCTCCCCGCCCCCCCCTCTGGCGCCATCCCTGTTCGGACCAGCGTGGCTTTCGGGGTACTTTCAAGTTAACATGTCTTAAACTGTAGCAATGCCTTTGAGTGTTTTTACCAAGTATTCTTGGTTTTATTTACTCTTATTGGATTGCATTCTAAACCCTCATAAAGTTGCTTTTGTTACAGTAAAAGATTCTTCATCGAATTGTATACAAAGGTTATAAATAAACAAAACATACCGAAAGAGTAAATAAATTTAGAAATGGAAATTTATGCGAGAAATGTCTCATATTGTGAAAGCAAATATATTTTATTAAAACGATATAAAATTATTAAGAATGTAAATAATGGTTTGTATAAAATTTTAAAAATGTAAAACAAATCCATACCTTGTTGGAAAATAAAATTTTTAGATTCAGCATGGCACACAGAAACTGGTGGATGGTGACTGACCTAAAAACATTTTGCATTAGCTGAAAAACAATCTAAAAGTTTAGCTTGAAGTAGCATTTTAAGGGTTAAACATTACCAAGAGGAAAAGTATGTATACAATATTTTTGGAAAAAAATTACTATAAAATAGAATGGGAACCCTCATTAAAATTCCGTTTATATATAAGCAATGTAATCTGTAGGATATTCAACAACCGAGGAATGTAAACTGAAGTAAAAAATAGAAAAGTGTCAAAAGTCAAATAAGTATGGCAAAAATTTTTAGTTTCACAAATTTATGTCTACTCATTTTCTATGAAACATGAATTGCTCTTTCTTTTAATGGAGCAATAAATCTAAAATTACTAGAAATCAGGTATCTTGCTTGAAAGCTGCATCAAGCATAAGATTAAAATATACCTGAAAGTGGTTAAAAGAAAAACCGTATAAAAAGTATAGCCTGAATTTATCAAGTTTTTTTGAAAGATAAGAGGTTGTCAACATTGAAAACTCAGTAAAAGTAATAACAAAATGAAGAAATTCAAACAATCAGAAGTTTTAAACAGCGGTAAAATTTAATTGTAATTATTTCAAATTATCTTTCCATATTATTTTCTCATCAACAATTAATTTTTTTCCTGTATTTTTATGAAGTTTTCCTCTGGAGAGAAATTAATTAAATTCACTGAGTGACACTAAAATACTTTGAGTTAGCTCGCCTGTAAACTTGAATTGAAGACTAAAAGTGATAAAAGTTGTAAGAGCCAAAAGCGAAAATGTGAAATAACTGTTCGATTTTAGAGATCGTGGAACTACTTAGAGGACTACTAGGCGCTATTCACATTTACCACATTATAAAGCACTGCTCATTTTACACTTTAAAGTAAAAAACAGTGTTCGATCTTTTTTTTTCTGCATCTACATTGCCTACCACTTTTAATCTTCAATTTATGAAGCGTTCAATCACTGCATTATGAATTTAGTACATATCTATTTATATAACAATGGGTTTTTTTAAAGATAATTTACAGGAGTATGACATTTTTGAAAAAAAAAAAAAAGATTCTCTTTTGCTATTTGTATAGAGAGAATGAAACAAGTGAAAAACTTTTTTAAAAAACGCTTTTACCAATAGTTTTCAAAAATACTATAGATGGTGCCACTGAAACATACCGAGTGCAAATGTAATTTTGCGATTTTTTTTAAAAATCGATAATTGAGAGCTAAAATTATTAAAATATTGCATTGTCACCAAGACCCAATAAATATACAAAATTTCAGAACTCTAATAAATTAAAAAGTGAGTGAGAAATCGATCACAAAATTCCAACCTTATATACACACATACATACAAACATGAAACATTTCGAACTTAGTAAAAGCGTTTAATAAAAAGTAAGCAAGATACGTAGAGGTAAATGAGACTTTAAAAAATAAGACAAAAAAAAACTATCAGAAAAATCGTATGCTTTAAAACTCATCTGGAGTCAGCTGAAGCAAGGCTTCAAGCAGTGGCGTAGTAACCGGAAGAAAAGGGGATATAATGCCCAGGAGCCAATTTTAGGGGGCGCAATGGAGGCAAAACATTACTGCTTTTAGGTCGTTTTTTAAGAAAAATATGACGAAGTGGTGTGAAACTAATACCACACCCTTGTCACCATTTGCGCTTGTTAAGCCGCTGATGAAGATTGGGATGAAAAATAATATTATTTTCCGGGCGACACTTACCCTGGCTACGTCGCTGGTTTTGTTGACAAACGTTAATACATTTATGTTATTTTCTAAAGTCAAATATGATAAGGGGCAAAAAAAAAAAAAATTACCATGCTCGGGACGCCGCGTTTGCACAATCTAGGGCATTGATGATGACAAGAGGGGGCGAAAAAATCATACTATGACCCTGGCGTCTCTTACCCTAGCTACGCCACTGGCTTCTAGACATCTTTTATTACATTAGATTCAAATTCGAGCTCATTTTCCCCAACTTCAAGTAACTACACTTATGTTCGTATCTAACAGAATTTTCGCTTTTGGTTGAATATTTCCAGAACCACAGAATGTACCATTTTGAATTGGAAATTTTTAATTGAGTATTATAAAATTTCCAATTTAAAAATGGTAATTACTTTCATTTTCAGTAGCGCTAAAAATGTTTTAAACTGAGAGCTAATTAAAAACAGATAATTTTAAATCTTGTAATAATTTGAATTTTTGAGAACAAATTCATATCTTCCACCAGTTGATACAATTTTTAAGGTAAGACAGGGAAGTGGGTAACACAAAGTATCTCAGTTTAAACGTTTCTGGCAGCTATAATTTTCCACTTTTATACTATTTTAATATGTCAATATATTCAGTGGATCCTTGAAACAGGTATATGAAATGTTTTGAAACTAATCTCATGTTTAGATGTAAAAATTAATTTAATAATTTTAATAATAAATAGTCAAAAGTACCCATTCCCCATCTCGTCGTCTTCCCCCCCTCTCTAAAACTTAGAAATGGTAAAGAGAAAAAAAATTATTTTAGTATCTTGGGTGGTAGACCAGCAGAACGTAGAAAACGTTAACGATACAGCCTTGCAGCCGATTTTGCCTTACGCCCACATTCACCGTAAATTAACAACATCTCGCAATACTCGTTAATGCCAAATTTTGCAATAATCCTCAGCTTTAACGTACAACCCAGCAGAAATATCCTTTTTATAGTATAGTCCCTTGTGAACAGGTATGACGTTCCATCCTCATTTGCATAACACATGAAATCCATGTGATTTTTATACCAGACATGGTTGAGTTGAGCTGTGTGTTTGGAGAGACGATTTTGAAATATCAGCAGAAAGTTTTGATTGTTTGTAGAGACATTCAGTAAAACACGCAACCGGTGGGGACAGAACCATGGTCCTTTTGAATGGAAATCGCGTGCGTTTCTCCTGCGCCAAAACACAGGCTAGTATTTAGTCCGTAAGGTGGTCTTTTCTCGCTTCGCTCGCGTTTCACGACGCCATAGTGTTGAAAATCACAATAAAAAAATTCTCATTTTTTACATTCTGTTTTGAATATTAATGTGCGCAAGGTATCTTTTCCTACTAAATCGAGAGTGCTTTACAACTTTCTAATTGACTTTTTTCTCGTATCTTTCACCGTTTACGATATAGGACCGCTAATTCCAAAATTTGCCGATAGATGGCGTTGTAAGTTGTCTCATCGAGTAGCGAATAGCCTTTTTACTATACCTAGACACCAACTTTATGGCCTAAGCTGTCACCGTTTAGAAGTTAAGGGGGGGGGGGGGGTAACGGATATAAGTGGGAACCCTGTATAACTTTTAAAATATATTTCACAATTTCAACAACCTTCACATGATATTTCTAATCTTCATATAAAACCAATACATAGTCGTTTGATACTATTGTAATTATTTTTAGCGCCGTCCATTGGATTTTGAGGCCCGGACACAAATACGGAGATGTGAGCAGTAAATAAAAAAAGTTAATTAATAAATAAAATCGTTTATTTTTAATGCAAGAATGGAACATATAAAACATTTATAATACCTAAATAGTAAAACTTATTATTTAACATATTAGCATTAATATAAAAGAAAAATATTAATAAAACCTTATTTCCCTTACTTTAATTTAAGCAATTTTTTATCGTTTGATGTGTGTTATATCTCCTTGAAGAAGAAGAAGAAGAAGAAGAAAAAAAAGAATATAAATGAATTAATCATAGCCATTGAGGTTAATTAACAGCGATGGTTTGAAGGATGAGGTACAAAATATATCAAGTTACAAAATTCAGGGGTACCCAGCTCCCCAAGTCCTAGTACCAGTTGCCTCAAATTAGTTTTTGAAACGGCGCAAATTGGTACCCCTTAATAACTTTTTTAACCTGAACAAAAAAAATTGGGATGTAATGGAAATTAAAACTTCCTAGCGTAGTCTTTAAAGTTATTTAGTTATTTTTATTGTCTTTATAATATTACCCTCACCAGACTAGCTTGAATAGAGTAGTGTCTCGAGTTGTAAGTAGAAAAACTTCTTCCTTTCATGAATAGCCTCTCTTCCCAACAGCGCTAGTGCGACCTGTGATCTGATCATTGTTTTGGACGAAAGACGTATCGAGTGTTGCTAATAAGTTATTTGGAAATTTCTTCAATCCATATTTTAGAAAATATTTATGGATTGCAAAGATGCCTCGTGTTCCCAGTTTTCCCGCCTTACCATGAATTGAATTGAACTAAGTAGCGAATGAATTTGAGATTAACTTTTGCAATGAATGCCTAAATTTCTTACACAACTGATTAAGAACTCCTTTCATAAAAAAACTAACCGAAACGCTAAACGGTACTAAAACAAGATTTTTGAGGAACGAAAGTAATAATTACCTGTTCTGCAATAAATTGAAAACCTCTATCTTCTCGAATACATTCAAAAGTTTCTCCTAACACAGGATTGAAAGGTTTATGTCCAGCCCTGTGATAAGAAGAACTGTAAGCTGATACTGCAAATGCCGCGATATACACCTAATAAAAGTACAACAATGCACTCTATAAATAATAATAATAATAATTGATTAGCAAAAAATAAAATTTCAACATAAATCATTATTACCATTCGTTCATACTTGTCTGTAGTTTCTGCTGCTTTATCTAGAAGTTCAGAGTATTCCAGTTCCTCACATAAGCGCTAAAAATTATGAATTTCTCAGTAAAAAAAGAGGTTAAAAATAAATAATTTTTTATCTGCTGCAATTTTTTGTCTTTGTAAATCTTAAAATTTTGTACTGATAGAAAAAAATCTCATAATTTTTAAATACCGGAAAACATTTTGAACAAACAAAGGAATTTTCAAATGTAAAGTAAAATTAAGTTAATAATCTCCAATAAAAGAAATGCTAAAAAATCTATAATCAGTTATATTTTATTAAATACAGACATCCAAGAGAGGGAGGGTGTTGGAGGGGCAAAATCACCGGGGCCCGGACACGGGGGGCGCCTTGGGAAAGAAATATTTTTCTTACTTCCGGCCAAGCTCATCCGCAGAAAATAATGCAAGTGTTCAACAACACTTTCTATGTTTTTGTAGAAAGTTCAGCAAGCCTTGTGCGAAGCCCTGTTTTTAAACCATAATGTTCGTGTAAGTGTTGCCATCTTTAACCTTTTATAGTATTCTTGTATATTGAAACTATAAAATTCAATTTATGTATTTACGTTCTATATCTCCAGTTTTAGAAAGATTTTCTAAGCTTTATCCTGCTTTGGGCATTACAGGACTCAGACAGTCTGGTAAAACAACTTCCAACCCAACAACATTAGCAGAGCCGGATAAACACCTGTAGGAACCTATAGGCAATGTAGGTTTCGGGGCCCCCACCCAACTTCCAAAAACAGATATTTTCCATTCATTTTAAATTAATATCTCTATAAACAGTTTTTCAGTAACAAATATTACGATAAACTACAATAACAAAACTTTTTTTCTGGGCGTCATCCCCTCAAAAATTAGTTTTAGTATCTCAGGATAAAAGATTAAAATTTAAAAGTGATTTTAAATAAAATGTTAAAAAATTACAAAACTTTTCTAACACGATTTCTAATATAAAATTTGTCAGGACTGTTGACTTGTGACACACTGATCTGCTAACGAATTTGAAAACATGAAAAAATACTCAAGAATAACGTTCTGAAATGTAAACGATACTTCATTTTAATTTCAGTAAGTCCGAGTGCAAACGTCTTATAAATGTGAATGGAAGACCTAAAAATAATTTTAAAAAATAATAATATCGGGTCCCCGAAAGTTGCGGGGCCCATAGGCGGTTGCCTACATTGCCTGTTAAGTAATCCGCCCCTGAACATCAGAACGGAACGCATTGCGACATTTAGATAATCTACACCCATCAGTACATCGAATTTTACATAGAAGACTGACCTTTCATGCACTTAAAGTGTAACTACTGCAAGCTTTGCAGCAAGATGACAAGTTGCATGTTTGAACGTTGACAATGAGATGCTTTCGTATAATTTCTTATTGTTTTCTTATAATTTCTTTTGACGCATTCTCTTTACAGACGAAGCAACCTTTCTTTTGCCTAGAAAGGTCAACAGGCACAACATGAGAATATGGGGATCGAAAAACCCAGATCATGTTGTTGAAATAATCTGCAACAGTCCAAAACTTAACACGTTCACGCCGGCGCGTACCACGGGTGGCTCGCACTTGAATGTTACATCAGGCGGTGCGTACCACCAACAATTTAGTTTGTTTAGTAACTAGAAAAATTGTCCATATAGTTGAAAATTAAAATAATGGAAATTTAACGTATATTAATTGAAAAAGGATGATTTATTTTATTTCAATTCAATATTATAAACGTAACTTACATGGTATATTCGATAATATAAACATAACAATTCAATATTATAAACATAATTGTTTATTTATTTCTTTGCAATTTTTAAAAGTATTTCAAACAAAGTGCTGGCAAAAACATGATGGCAATACTGGTAAACAAATAAAGAGCAACAATGGTTACCATTGCGGCAAAATTTCATTTTTCACATTAGTTCGGCGCCGCCCGATAAAGGAAAGCGCTCTTAGAGTAGCCGCCTATAGGAGAGAAACATGAATTGCTGCGCCGGCGTGAACGTGTTAATGAGTGGAGTGGTTCAGCCTCTTACAAGTGTATCCCGAGCTCAGTCCGTACATCGAATTATGGCATTTTTTACACTTTATAATCTAAAATTAAGTCATTCATAGACGTTATCATTCCACACAAAAATGACCGGTAATCCATTAACATCTCAAGTGTTCTACGGGCTCTTTTTTGAATCAATATAACAACACGTTCCCAAAACACAAGGCGGTCAATTAATTAGACGGTAAAAGAATACTGCACAGTTAAATGGCCCAATAGTATCATTGGCCCATTCTCTTTTGCTGGGTCTTTAGTCACACAAAAGGTTTACCTGGATAAGATCCAAATTTTTGATGTCCTTCAAATTCGTAATTTGCATCGAAACATTGTTTGGCAACAGAATGGTGCACCTTCACACTAGAGCAAAATGATAAGAGACTATTTGAATGAATAGTTTCCTGGCCAAAGGTCTGGATGAGATGGTCCATTTTTATGGCTCCCTAATTCCTCAGAAATAACTTTCTTTTTTGTGGGGTCTCTTCTTCTTGTGGGGTTATGTCAACGATAAAGTGTACGTTTCCTGTGTGGCTGACATTGAAGACAGGAATTACGCATAAAATCCCGTCCTTTCAACAATCAATGCTACCGGATTGAATTGGAGTACGGTTTAGATGTAGTTCATACTACAAAAGACGCATGCATTGCAATATGGTAGTGTATTGTACAAAATAAGGCTTTTGTAACTGCTTGTGAGGAAATAAAACCTATGTAACTGCTTATCTTGAGTTTTTATGCTGGTTTTAAAATATAGCGTCATCTATGTGCAAAATTTGGAACTAACCTGTAGAAATAAAATTTTACACCATGAGAAGGATTTTAGTGCACCTGCACTCTTCTAAGCCCAAGGAACATAACAAATGTCAAGCTTGATATTGAAAAGAATTATGTGTTCAGTTATTTTTTCGAATTTAATTTCTATATGTAAATAATTGATTTTTAATTTTACATGTATTGGGCATGTAATGAAAAAGAGAACATGGATTATTCAATACAGTGCGCAATGTGACAATATTGACACATAACAAATATTATTTACCAGAAGTCTACATTCATAAACTTGTCAACAAAAATATTTTGAAATTCTAACTGCCTTCAGTTTCTTAATTTGAAAGCAAATTGCAAATTTCATATATCACATGTGACTTCAGAAATATTACACATTAATAATACTATATAATATTTACATCTACAAATTTACCTGCAACACACAAAGAGGTTCATTTAAAGTAACGGGCATGCTGACTTTACATAAATCTTTTCCAATATTCTTAAAAAGGAGATTACAGAGGCTGAAATCTCCTGAATCAGGCTTTGGAGCAGGAAGCTTTGAACGTCGCCCAGTAGAACAGGATGGCGTAGGAGGCACTTCAGTCACTTTAAAGGAAGCATTAAAGTTCAAATAAAACATATGAAGACAAAGGGCGAAAACTATATTCGTTAAACAATAAATTGACGTCTAACAAAACACAAAGGTATAGAAATGGAAGCAAAGAAATCAGTCAGTCGACAATCATTTTCAAAAAACAAAATTTTAATTCTTGACATCTAATACATTGCATTCAAAACACATTTGTACTGATTAGTAGCAATTTTTACCGTTTTAGGAACTTATTTTAAACGGTATCTACACTGGTGTGCAAAAATTAAGGTCCATTTCGTAAAATGCAGAAAATTTGGAGTTAACACGGAAACAATGGTTGAAAATGAGTTGTGGAGAATTGTGCAACATACAATCGAGTATCGTACACATTTTACACTGGAAATTCGGTCACGAGGACATTTAAGGGACCAACTAGAAATTGACGAAGACAAAAGGGATTTCGGCTGACAGAAAGCTGATAATGATTTGAAATTTCTTTAATGGTTTTGTTTGCTATGCACATTGCTTACATGCATTTTCATAAAAAAAAACAGCATGGATATTCGGGAAAATATAAACGTTTGTTTAAAAAAAATCCAAAATTTTCCCTCGAGTCTTTTTTGCTGATAACATGCAGAGTTTTCAACCAAATTATATGAAATTTACAGAATACGTGACAACAGGGAAGTGAAGCACTATATAAGAGAAGCTAAAATATGAGGATTTTCCCACAAACTTATATTAAACTTGAATCTTCGAATAGTTATATTGAATTGCATTAAGGTTAGACATATGCTGAATACCCATATACACTTATAAATTAAGTACATAAATTACAGCATTACAAATAACAAAAATATCAAATTGGAAAAACTCCCATCATTTAGCTTCTCTTAGAGTGCAGGTGAAATTCACCTCGCTGAAATGCTGTTATCTTTCTGAATCTTAATGGCATTGACTGGAATTTTTATATATGCTGCCCTACATATCTGGCTTTGAAATTATGTAGGAAAAAATTATGCTATGTTTTGCGCATGCGCAGTTATTAATTATTAACTACAAATACCCATATTTTCTCAAATATTCAAAGTATTTACATTTAATACAATGCTTCGATGACATAATGTCACGTATTCTGTAAGTTTCGTATAATTTGATGAAAACTCTGTATATTGTAAGGAAAAAACATTTTGGATTTTCTAAAGAAACCTTTATATCTTTCTGATATCCATGCTATTTTTATGAAAATGCATGTAAGCCATGTGCATAGCAAACAAAATCATTGAAGAAATTTCAAATCATTATCAGCTATCTGTCTGTCTGAGTCAGCCGAAATCTCTTTTCATCTTCATTGATTTCTGGCTAGTCCCCTAATTGTCCTCGTGACCGAATCTCCAGAGTAAAATGTGTATGATACTCGATTGTATGTTACACGATTCTCCACAACTGATTTTGAACTATTGTTTCCGGATTAAACCCAAATTTTTCGCATTTTACGAAATGGTCTTTAATTTTTGTATACCAATGTATGTAATGTTTAGTAATATATGTTTTTATAGATCTTTGGACAGTAACATAAGAATGCAAAAATGAATAGCTCTGAATGAACAAGTGTTTTTTTGCCCTACATTAATTCAGAAAGAAGAAATCAACTAATCAAATGTTTATAAAATTTTTAATAATTTTTTACAATAAGAGCAGGTGTTTTCAAGTAGAAACAGCAGCTTTTAATTTTTTTCTTGTGGGAATTGCATGTTTGTTTAACCCCTTAAGTCTCGAACCCGTCATATTGACGTGCATCGAATTATCGCATTTTTAGGATTATAAAATTAAATTTAATCATTAATTAGATTTATAATATGACACAAAAATTACGTAGAATCCATAAGCATCTGAAGTATTTTATGCCTTCTTAGATTAATGAAAACGACAGCTCCTTTCCAAAACAGGAGGGGTCATCTTATTAGACAGCAAAAAAAAAAAAAAAAAAAAAAAAATATGCCACCCTTAATGGATTAAAGGCTCAATCTCGGAAAGAGCAATTGGTTTGATTTCTTAAAAAAGTAGTGTCTAGGATAAGAAATCATTTCAATAAAAGATAAAATAATCTATTATTAAGCTCACACTTTTATAAAATTGCTTCAAAAACTTTTCATCAGCAACTGAGATAAAATGAAATTTTACTTCAACCTCATCTTTGTTTCATCAGACCTTTTGACTTCCCTTTGTTGAAACTCTCTCGCACAATTTTAAAACAATACACAGTTTTAGTGTTCAATAGCATAGTGTTCAGCGAACTACCCGCAGGTGAGAATATATGCTAATTGCTTTTCCAGACGCTGGTGGTCAAATGGCCGGAAGTAGTTAGTGGCGTACTGTGATAGTGAGCGTGGGAATTCTAGGATTGTCGCAGATTTGTTCCTAACCATAACTGTGAACTGTACCAATCCAACTGAGACCTCAGTTGGATTCTGGCAGAAGCTCTGTCCGGAAGCGTGTCCAGCGAACACTCAGCCGAGTGATATTCTCTTGTGACAAATCTCTAAATATATTGAACCCAAATATGGGAACTCTACATACTTTCCCTGTATTATATTTTGCTATTAAATATTTATCCTAGATTCAATGGCTGTGCGTACTTACGTAGTTAAAACTTGATTCCAGGATGCTACAGCTATAATTGGTGGTAGCGGTGGGATATTTAGAGATTGATGACTGTTCTAAATTTTTGTAAACATGCTGTAAGAGCTTAAATTAGGTGCATGAAGATGATTTTAGAATGCAAAACTTGAACCAACGAAATTATTATTTCAGAATTGGCTGAGTGTCCAAAGCCTAAAATAGGTATTTTTTTACTAAGCAAAATTTGCATTGAACTGCTGATTTTTAGTATGCAAAACGTGCATGGAACTGCTGTATTTGTACTGAATTGCCAGATGTTTGTATGTAAAACTTGCATTGAATTGTTGCATTTGCGTTGAACTGGTGAGTTTTTTGTATGCAAAACTTGCACTGATTCTGTTGCAGTTTCTACGAATATTGCATATCTATACTAGGCATAAAAAGTGTGCAAAACTTGTGCACGGATGCAATTAGTAACTGTTCCATGAGCAGTTAAGTATTTAAACGCCTAAACTAAGCAGTAAGAATTGCACCTTCTGAATTGTCTCGTTCCTGTTGTACCCAAGATTAGCGGCTACCTATAATCCAGCCCTTGTGCTACTGCCTTCTTCTGTTACCTAGCGAACCAGCGCTACATGCTCTATTCTCTATCCGTTGAATTTCGGCTCCTGCTGGATCCTTCGTTTTTTTTTTCTGGCGTTCCAGCAGTGTGCATCCTGCACCTGGCTTATTGGTTTCCTGTCGTGTGGTGCCTCTGCAATATTTGATTTTGCTGAATACCTCTACGAGTAAACGCCGCACTACAAAAGGGTGAGTACCTTTCTGTGTTTTAGAAACAGATTGAGACATTAAAGTTTTATTGTCATTTAGTGTTTTCGAGGGGAAAAAAATCTCCATTAAACTAGTGTAACTTCTGAAACGGGTAAATTCTGGGTATAGATGGTTTCATATTTGTTTAAATGTGTTGAATATTATTCGTAATTTTGGATGATTTTTCATATTATTTCATAAAGTTATTTCTGTCGCAGCAGTAAAATACATTTCATAATGCTCTATCTATTTGCAAAAGGTGTAAAAGATGCAGCTTGTTTAGATTTGCTGTCTATAATACCTAATATGGCATTGTTAGAAATTTTGAAGTTAATTTTGAGTAGTAATATTTATGACGAAGAAGTAACCAGATCTATTTTCGATAAAATTATAGAGGAGAAAGAAGATGCAGAAGAATAGAAAAAAATTAAGTGGGAAACAAGCGATTTGTCTAATTGAACCGTTTTATTGTTGGACTAAGGGATATCAGACAGATACGGAAAATGAGTTGACAAACATTTCAACTTTCCTTTAGGTTCTCAATTGAATTAAAATGTCAACGCATTCCTACAATAGAAGCAAGGGTGGTGCCAGAGGGGGGACCAGCCCCCCCCCCCATCGGGAAAAAATTCTGTATCCCATCGGGGAAATGTTTTCTACCGGTACGGTCAACTGCAGTATATAAATAATAATCTGGCGAAAATTTGTTACCAATTTCATTACACTCGTCCCTCCGTACAGCAAATCATGCCCCCTGTCGGGGAGACCCTGCCCCCCTGTCGGGCAAATCCGGACCCCCGTCGGGAAAACTCCAGCGCCATTACTAAATAGAAGGTGTCATGTAATTAGATAATTGACAAAACAAACCAATTAAGGGACTAATTGAGTTAAGCATCGAAAAGAATTCAGTCAAACTGACTAATATTGAAATCATTACTTTGATTCATGCTTCCGAGATTTTTAATTGTGAAACTGACACCAAGTCATAAGATTCAAAACTTGAATAGTAATGTAGTAGAACTACGGGTTACAGAATTTTGTAGCGAGGTTAATGACTGTTTTATCCATTCACTGCCAACTACGAGATATCTCGTAGTATATTCGTAGAGTCTGGCTGTGCTCTAAATGTTGCTGGCAGTGAATGGGTTAAATTCTGACATTAATGTTGAAAACACTCAAACTGAGAATTTGAGTGATATATTAGACGTAAAGGAAATTTCAGAAACTTTGAATGTGGAAAACATTCCACGAGAGATTAATGATGATGGTAAAAATGATTTCTATCAAAAAAAATAAATTCCTGTGGGGAGATAATTATTGTAATGACTAGGTTAACAAAGAGTTAGACGAAAATGATTGCACCGAAATTCAGGGCAATTTGGAAAATTTGGCAAATGCCACAATAAATACTTCCTATGAAGTAGATTATTCAAAGGATATGCTATCCGATCAAAAAGAAATGCGTGTTGATATCCGATCAGAAAGTTTGGTTAGGTGCGAAATGCCTTGCAAAGAAATTTGAGCTAAAAGGTATCTGCTTAGTACTGAAAACATGACCCACCTGTGTTTAAAATTTATGGCTTTCTACCTTTTGTTCAGGGGTATAGTGGAGCCAGAACGCACTGGAACTCCGTTCCGGCTCTGCTTTTTTTTACGAGAAATATATAAGAAACAAAAGAATGTGAAGGCGTCCTTAAAACAGCGCAATTTTTGTCACCCAGTTTTGATCGTTCCGGCATTGCTTTTAGAGCATCCCGCCACTGTTTATTTTGCAACTAACTACACCACTGCTTGTGTTCGGCGAGAATTACCTCCTCGTTACAATATATTTGACATAAATATGAGATTGATACATGAGCATTGGCTTGATCCAGGAGAGGAAAGTAATTCTATTAATTTGAATAATTAGGCTCATGAGTTGTGCTTGTATTATTTTTTATAGTTTGATTATTTATCTATTATATCTAATAATGTTATGATTAAATTTTTGTATTTAAATGAACCAGGACAAATTATGTGTTATTATTGTATTTCTGTCAGTATTTGTAAGAATAATTTATTAGGAATTATTGTCTTTTTATGTACGATTATTGAAGGTACATGCATGTTGAATACACACTCTGGCACTTGAAATTAATGTGATACTGCATAGTTATTTCTATTAATAAATTGCTTACCTTATTTCTTACTTTATTTGCATTGGTATTTTTATTGATTGCTATTAATGTATTGGCAGTGGCGTAGCTGCAACTTTTGTCGCCCGGGGCGAACTTTCAGTATGTACACAATGATTTTTATGTGCACAATGATTGAACCAATGCCGATGCTCTTCTTAGTTGTAAAACTGTTTTCCTATATGTCTGATTTTGCCGCCCCTTTTGAATTGCCGCCCGGTACTGTGTATTGGTATTGGTAATCAAATTAGTACTGTGAATTCAGATAACCCATTTCAATGAATTATTATTTAGTGATGGATATATATTGTGATGTTTTCCCTTCCAGCGAGCACCGTTCCCACGAGAAAGAGAGTCCAGTTCCTTTCATGTCAGCCGCAGACCACAGGACAGCTGCACCTGGTGGTCGTTAAAGAGACGTTCGCGAGAGTAATAGCTTCACGCAGAAAAGCGACCACAATGCACAGGAATCAATACCTGTCAGAGAGCGCATATGGGGTCGACTTTGAGGAGATTAGCGGTACTCTTTCATGTCACACCTGTATAGCCCCGGTGGTGGCAAAACCCAAGAACCTTCCTCACGGTTGGATTTGACCACTGGGAACATGGAAGGTTAGTCGTTGGTCACCCGGGAGTACGATTAGCCATTGGAGTGGAAGGAAGGCGCAACTCCTCCCTTTGAGGTAGGGGATAAAAACAAAATGCTGAATGGAGAACGAAGAGGGCGGTGAAGAACCGTTTAGGAGGCTCGAACTTGGTTTCAGACTCCGGAGCGCCGAAAAAGAGCTGTGTGATCAGCTCGGATTTAAAATCCCGAATTAATTCGGACTTGGGAGCAAACACCGAGAAATCGGCAATTTTCTGAACTCTCGGCTCATCAAATTGCGAGCTCTCCTTGTAGTCTCGTGTGTCACGCTGATAGGTGGAAACTATCCATCCTGTGATGAACTACTTCCTTTATGGACTAGGACTCCATTGAACTCTAACGTCCTAGAACCCTGAACTCAATGATCGAACTTTGTATATAGTTATTTAATCAAGACTTCTATACTAGAATTGCTCTTTAAATTAAAGCTGTGAAATAAAGTACTTAGGTCAACCTAAGCTTTGCATTTATTTGGTCGCACCTAGGCCAACACACCACAATATGTTCATATCCAGCTGTATGTTGATTAAACTGATCATAGTAAACATGAAACATATGGAATTTAATCAAGCTGATTATCAAATATATTTTTCTCTGTATATCAAATATTTTACATTTCAATGTCTGAATACCAAATATAGTTTTGATGAAAAAAACATTTTCTGCAGATCATAGTAATAATAGGATAAATGGAATTTAATCAAACTGATTTATCTGTAACCACATGAAAATTTTTCGTGATTTCTAATCAAACTGATCATAAACTGATTAATATATTATTTTCCAGAAATATTTTAATCAAAATTATCTGTGTCTTTTGTGATATTTATATGTGTAATCCCTTACCACAAATTGCACTAGAGAGTGAACATACTCTAGCAGAAAACTTCTGATTATGATTACATTTAATGAGTTGTTTTGTATTAAGTCATAGTGTGTTTCTCTGATAAGGAATTGGTACCGAAATGGTAAAATATTATGTGTCAAAACGACTATTCACCTACATAACAAAACGTGTTCACTTCGCGTAAAGTTTCTTTTTACGGGGGGAGGAGCTGCAGTGTAGTCGTTCAGCGAACCACCCACAGGTGAGAAGATATGCTAACTGCTTTCCAGTGGCGTAGCAAGGATAAGTGGCGCCCGGGTCATGATATGATTTTTTCGCCCCCTCCTTCATCATCAGTGACCTAGATTGTTTAAAAGGTGCCCGGGGTATGGTATTTTTCCACCCCTCATCATATTTGATTTTAAAAAGTGACATAAATGCATGAAGTTTTGTCACCACGGCCAGTGGCGTAGCTAGATTAAATGCCACCCGGAAAATAATATGATTTTTTTTATCATCGTCGACAGTGGTTTAGCAAGCGTAAATGACGCCAGGGGTCTGGTATTATTTTTACGCCTCATCATATTTTGCTTGAAAAACGGCATAAATGCAGTAATGTTTTGACTCCATGGCGCCCCCCTTGCCCCCAGATCACTATGCCACTGTTGCTTTCCCAGACGCTGGTGATCAAATCTTCTGAAGTAATGAGTGACGTACTATTATAGTAAGCGTGGTAATTCTTCATGTTTGTTCCTAACCATAACTGTGAACTGTACCTAAGACCTCAGTTGGATTCTGGCATAAGCTCTGTCCAGGGGACACGGTTGATGATATTCTTTTGTGAATAATCTCTAAATATATTGAACCCAGTTATGCGAACTGTAGGGGATAACAAATTGGATCTCAAAACTTAAGCTAGATGACAGCCCCGATTCTGCATCAATATAGACCTCTAACGATCAGCTACCCGTGTCACACCAAAAGATTCCATCCCGTCATTTGTGTGGTTCACAGTGAGCGGTAATGTGTTTTCGAGTCGTTCCGATGTACTTCTGTTAATGCTTGCTAAGGGATAGCGTCCATAGAGTAAGTATTTTTGATTTATATATGTGATATTCATAATTTACTTATCAAAAAGTGTTCATTGATGTATTATTTTAATTTTTCAGATGAGCTGATGTCCTTCAATGTTTTTTAGAAATAAAAATGTCGATGTCGGGTAAGTTGGCGAAGTTGGGTGGAGGGTAAGAAGACGATCCAACTTCTGATTTACTTACGCCTAGAGGAGGTCATCTCTTGTCTGATACTCCTGTACCTAAAGCATGTGTGACTTCACATTTTCCACCGTTTCCTACCGCAGTGGAAAACGTCAAGGAGGCCCAGAAAGAAATTGCCTTCCACACACCTTACTGGCACTCCAGTAAAAAATGTGCTTCTCATAAAAAAAGGAAAAAGATGAAAAAGAAGATAAACGAAAGCAGCGACATCTGAAGAAGGCTGAAGTTAACAAGACTAAACGCAACAAACCAGCTCAAAATCATACAAAAAAGAAGAAACTAGCGAGGCTACAACTCGACTTCCAATCTTCTGAGTCTGAAGACTCAGCTCATTCATTTGAAGTTCCTCGCGTTGGCACTGATGATGATCTGGACCCATCGGACCTCGACAATCAAGCATGTATCATTTGCGGTGAGCTTAGAAAAATGGAGTTGTGGTTCCAATGCTTTTTATGCAAGCCCTGGGTCCATTTCGCATGCACTGCATGAATGAAACCGAAGCTACATATCGTCCATGGCGATGGGATTTTTGCAACTGATTTCATTTCTTAAATTTAATTCAAAATTTCGACTAATAATGTTTCGATTGTTTTATGCTATTTTTTAAGTTCGATTATGTTTGTTTTTTGTTATGTGCAATCTGTTATACTCAGGATGTGATCTAAACAGTTTTAAATAGTTGATAATATTTGATGTTGAGTTAAATTGTAGTCTCATTTCTTCATCTTATGCGC
Source organism: Araneus ventricosus (assembly GCA_013235015.1). NCBI lineage: Eukaryota > Metazoa > Arthropoda > Arachnida > Araneae > Araneidae > Araneus > Araneus ventricosus. Next base: position 79,668 of record BGPR01000362.1, read on the forward strand.
ACAGTCGGGTAAGATGACGAAAATAACTTCGTTTTTTAAAATAAACTTTTTGAGTCTCAAACTTGAATATAACAATTATAAAAAAAAAAAAACCACTTTAAAGTAAAGAGTTGCAAGAAGATATTGACGAAACGATAACCCTCCTGCAACGAATATTAAAGCCAGGAAAAATTACAAAATTTTAAAGTCGCCATCTTACCCGACTTTCCCCTACATATTTTCCTTGTATTATATTTTGCTATTAAATATTTATCCTAGATTAAATGGCTGTGCATACTTATGTAGTTAAAACTTAACTCCAGGACGCCACGGTTCGCTTATCAAATCACAAAACTTTTACTTTGTATGCCAGTGCCAAAAGAATATAAATTATTTTAAGTAAATAACACACAGAATTTGAAAAAAGGAACTGACAAATTTTAAATTTAATTATGTTCTAAGATCATTAAGAATATTGTATAAGGAATAAAGTACATTAGCATGTACTTAATTTAAATAGTATGGTGAATTATTGTGTTTACAGAAAGCAATTTTTAAAAAAAAGTACATAGAAATTAGATCAAACATTACCACTTGGAATAGGTGTATATTCGGTTCCTTCATCAGAAATATCACTTAGGAAGCTACCACCTTCTTCAGATAAAGATCCCTTCAAAAGAGGAACAGCAAGTCACATTCAAATGAAACAGTTTAAGCCACAGAAATAAACCAGTTTAAAGGAAATTATTTTTATCTTTTAAAAAATCAAACAATATCAATTATACAGCTTAAATAAAATACAGTATAACTTATTTTGGGCACTATATAAATATAATGAGATTGAAAAAAATGTTAAGATAGAGACTAAGGCTACCATCGAATAATTTGCATTAACAATGCTGGGGGAAGTTGTAAACCAAGTATATATGATTAGGCTAAATAATAAAGAGGTCTCATTAGACCCATAAATTTTGTTTGTAAAAACCAAATTACAAACAGCAACAAGTGGCGTAAAACTAATATTACTTGTTCACAACTTTCAAACACATAAATCTATCTAAATAATGCAGAACATTACTAAAAGTATTTATAAAGAGAAATATATATATATTTTTCTAAAATTCATAGTACATATAAAAATATAAATCATTTTTATTTAATAATCTACTTCCAGTGGAGTAGTCGCAAATTAAGCAGAGCGGGAAGACTCCAACCTGGGCGACAAAGATCGAGCTGCTTTAAGGAGGATTTTACAATTTTTCTTATTTATTTTTCGTAACAAAGCAGCATTGGAATGGCGCCTGTGTTCTGGTTCTACTACAATCTTGATTATTTCATACTATAAAGTATGCATTTTATTTTCTTATATCACGCGGCCAATGTAAAATTCTTATTAAGTTTGAGAAATTTTAATTATTTCAAGATTATATAAAATTCTTTGCAAAAGTTATGTCTGTGACTTGCACCACATTAAAAAAAATTTGTGCAGAGCTTTCACTATATGACATCTATGCACAAATTAAAGTAAATGTGATGATACTTATCGCGATTAACATCTCATACTGGAGCTACAGAATGAACTAGTAGGTAGGACTTTATTAAGTATGATATACTAGAAAACCATGTAAACAGCAGAGTTGGAATGTTACATTTCAAATGGTCACATGTATGATGATCTGCAGAGCTGGTTCGAGGGGATTTGAAACGGTGCGAGAGCACAAGGCCTCGCACCGCTGAGTGATTTCGCAAAAGCAAAATTGATTGCATTGATATTTTTAATGAAATAAAAAATTTGTCGTCGAGTTTTGTCTTCCAGGATCACAATATTAAAATATTTACTTAACCCTATCAAGACTAATTTTTAAAAAATTGTTTTGATTTGAATGCACAATTGATAAAAAAGTAATGAAACTATGACTTTTCATGAATGATATATTGCATCAGTGTAAAAGTTTTGTGAAAAGTGAAATAGAGATAAAATGATTAGGGAACGGGATTGATATATTTTTTTAGCTTCTTGGTAGCATTGACTAGTGTATTTCATTCCATTAAACTTATATAACAATCATTCAGATTATAGAAGTAAGAGACAATTAGCCAATTTATCAGAGAAAATATTTAGTACTGAAATTCTGTCTTAGGTGAAGAAAGTATGACATTTCTGAAGGCAAGTACATTTAAATGCGAAAGATAATAAACTTAGCTTTAATTTTGTTACTTTGGATGGCAATTATATTTGTTATTTAAGTTGTAATTAATTTTTTTCTGACTTGGGGTAACTTTGCACCGGAGAGGAGGGAATCTTTGCACCATGGAAATTTGCGGTAAAAAGCAACGTAGGTTTTTTAATTTATTTTTGTATTAAAGAATAATAAGATCAATGTTTCCTTTAGCTTCAGATACGTCCAGGGGTGTAAAAGGAAGTTAAGGACTTGTAAGTATATGGAGTTCTCTCCAGAGACCTTAAAAGCTTGATTTAATGCCATTTCACAAATTTAGGGTACTTTTAAAGAGGCAGAAACTTTTTTTTTGTTACACCAAGCAAACAGTTTGTTACAAAAGAAAGCTAATTCTATAAGGAAACATAGACATCTCCTGATTTTCTCCAATGAGAAGGAAAAGACCGTTGCAACGTGTAGTCCAGTTCAGTGACTTCGCTTTTCCTGTCAATAGTATAGATCTTAAAATGATAATAAACGTTTATCTTTCTAAGAAGATGTGGTAATAGATAGATATATTAATAACACACCCGGCAATAATTGTATAAAAAGGATTTCTAAAACGCCATCCTGATTTGACCGGATACAATGGTGTAAAATTGTTAATTATAAATAGGTATTTATAAAATGTATTTTTCTAGTATATTTGTATCCGGGCTTTCAATAAATATATCTAAAATTGCATCCAGTGAATTTATTCTTGAAATGTATTGAAAAAAATAACCAGTGCAAAGAATCTCCACCTATGAGGTAACTTTGTACCAAAAGTTCGAAAAATCATGATTAATTATTAAATAATTGTACCATCGAAATTTTCTCTAGTGATCACTAAACAAGGAAAAAAAATCAGAAGCGCCTTTTTTTTTGGAGAAATACATAGGACCGATCTCGAAATTCCTTCTGAAGTCATAAAAATCGGTGCAAAATAACCCCGTTTCGCGGTACATGTTTTAATATATTAATAACGTAAAAAGGGGAGTTTATATTGTCATTTTAAGAAAATCCACTATATGTAAATAAAACTCGCAATAGAGTAAAACACTAAACAAAATGGCTTATTCCTCAACGAAATCACAATTTTTACATTTTAAAGATATATAGATATTTTTGTCCAATGCTTTTTATAGAAAATGTGCGAGTAAAAACATTGAAACTCAATATTTACTATAAACACTGTATAAATGAATAATTAGAGTGAAATGTATTTTTTTTATATTTATTTATTGGAACTTGGTATTTATGTTGATATTGAATAATTTTCCAAACTTCGCAAGAATCCATCAAGAGTTTCTTTAGTTATAAGTGAAAAAGAGTTTGAATTGTTAATTACTTTTATACTATAAAAGAAGAGAGTGGATTTCTCAATAGATAGTTAAAAAGAATTACCTCTGAAGAAGTACTACAATTCGAGAAGTTTTCAGCTGCATCAAAAAATTCAGATGCTGACAGGACAGATGAGCTCTCGTGAGATAAGGAAGGCTGTAGAGGTTGATGAATGAGCTGTAAAAAGGTGATTACACAACACAAAATTCAAGAATTAAAATTCTACTCAGCCATCAGTGAAATTTAGGTTTAGTGTTTTGTTTTGATTTATGCACAGCTCAGATGTTAAATAAAAATGTTACATCAAATAATTATCATTCATTTGAATGATTGGAATGCCTAAAAACTGTTGTGGATATTTGTAATTAATCAGATTTGGGTTCAATTCCAGATCCAAAAGGGTGAGATTATTCAAGACACAAACGAACTAAAATTTTTCACATTATGGTACGAATAATAATAATCACAATACTCGAAAATTTACAGAAATTGAAAAGATTATATTTCAAACGGCCGTGAGAAAATTTTTCTTTCATAAATGAAACTGTATTTTTTGGATGGAATTTAAAAAGTGAAATTTACAAAACTAGATAATTTTTTAAAAGGTTCGAATTTAATCGCTTTAAACATCAATTTCATATTTAGATATTTTTCTTGCCAAAATGTAATTACCCAGGAAAAGGGCTATAAAAAAGGAAGGAAAATCGACTAAAAGTTAAAATTGTCCTACATTTGTTTACAACAAAGATCAATACAAATATCAAAATTCAGACAGAATTTTGCAATAGCTAATTACGAAACAAACTTTCAAAATCTGATAGAGTGTGCTGTAAATAAATTTTAAAAGAAGCGCAATAAACTGTATATGGTAATAATCATATGATGCTTGACAGCCTTCGTTTGATGATGTTAATAAATTGATCAGGAATCAAATCAATGTTCAGAAAAAAAATCGTTTATATATAAGTAGCATATTCATTAATATCCTCAGTCAGACAAGGATGTATATATGTCAGAGTCATCTATAACTGAAGTCTAAATACACTACAGAAAAACTGGCTTTGACACTAATATTAATTCAGATAAGTAATGTACATTACATTGGAATATCAGTAAGATAAATGTTTCATATATCTCAATTTCTTTCATTCCACAAAATAACAACATTTAATAGAGTTTCATCATTTAAAATTTTCTTTCAACTAACTTTCAACTGTAGCATCTATTTAAATTAATAGCTATATTTTTGTAAAAACGAAGTTTTAATTTTAATTATAATACCATTATGTTAAGCATACAATCCCAGCTATATTAAGAGTAATCGTCAGCTAAACATTTAAAAGGCAATTAAAGAAGCATTATTGCAAACGTGCTTATTAGTTAGATTTGAATACAATCCAGGAAAAAGAAAATTTTGAAAACATCAATTTCGTACTCATATTAAATAAATGATAAATAATCAGAAATAAGTATAATTTCTGATATATTTTAAAATAAAATTTTTCATATAACTTACAGTAGGTTCATCATTATCACCAGCCGGAGTGCCTACAGGGGGCACAATATTGCTAACATCAGTTATGTTATGAATTTCTTGTAGCTTTGCCTTCAAATCTTTATTTTGCTGAATTGTCTAAAATCAGAAATATATGTCATCATATTTTGATAAAATAATTCACACAGAAACAGAAATATTTTTTCATTAATATAATAAATATTTATTGAATATTATAATATATATAACATATTAACAATATTATAACATATTCATTATACAACTTATTAGTTAAAATATTTGTATTAGATGTCACCATCTACCTTAACTAGCAACTAAAGGATAAAAAGAAATTTTTGTACAGTTTTTGTAGGGGAGAAAAATTACGTCCAAACAAAAGCTAAATAAGAAGAATAAAAGTATTGTATATAGTTAAAAAAAAAAAAGTTGAGATATTTTAAATTTCAAATGACATTACGGTTAATCACAGAGGTAAATTTTTCCAAACTTTTTGAAGGTACATTATTGAAAAAATTTAAATATAGATACTACAATGGAATAAATTTTCGAGATTCATTTTAATATCTTCCAATATTTAAACAAAAGCTTCAGCTTTCTGTGATCTTGAAATCCAAACCCCTCGAATTCCTACATTACTAGAAACGAACAGAATCCTTATATTTTCCTCATATGTAAGAACACTTCATACTATTCTATTTATTTACCGGTAAATAAGATTTTGTCAAAAATCTAGATAGGTTTGCATTCTTAATTATGATCAAAACTTTCTTCGGAACCCTTTTAAATCCATAAAAACTAATTAAAAAACTGTAAAGTGATTGAATATGCAGCATTTTACAAACGAACTAAACTGAATTACTGATTCCTAAATAAAAAAAAAATGAATCACCCAAGGTTCGACTTTGCGCTCTTGATTTGTTTTTCTTCGATTTATCTTTCATTGGCTGTTTTTAGGACCCGGATTCACTTTCATGTTGGTGTGAGAACTTTGCTGGTTACTACTTATTCGTTTTTTGTTGTTAAAAGTCACTCACCAAAAAAAAAGAAAGTACTGTAATTTTTAAAATAAAATTCAGATAACTAATAACTACACGTTTGTACTATTTGAAGGCAAAGGTATCTTTGAAAAATGTATTTCACTCGTATTTTAATAATAGAGGTATGGAAAAGTGGTCTAAGTCATTGAATTTGACTTCTTATATCTTTGTAAGTTTTGCAGAGAGAAGCGTGCATGTTTGTATGTGAATAGATGAATGTAAGAAAAACATTTTACTAGATGACATTTTTGCACTACCGGGGGGCAGTATAAAAATTGAATTTCTGTAAGATTTTATTATCAATCCCCTTAGAAGTCAAAGTATTTTCATATAAATTCTTATGTAATTTGATGAAACTTTGTTATTAGAAGTAGTATATGTATTGGATCAATCGCTTGTTCCACTTTTTTGGGACACCCTGTATGTATATATATAAGATATAAAACAACAAAAAAAACCCCAAATTTTTTTGAAAAAACAAAAATTCCTTTTGTTTCCTATTTGTATTGATATATATATAATAAAGAAAGGAGCATGATTTGTTAATTACATAAAATCTAATAGAAAATAAGATCACATGAAAATAAATATTTCGAGTTTAAAAAGTGTGAGAAAGTTAAATAAAAATTTTAAAACAGTATAAAACAGTCATCATTCTATTACGTAATAAAAATGGCATATAAATTTTAAGTAAAAGCATAAATTTAGCATACTGTTTGCTGATTATGAAATAACTACCATAGATTGGATTAAAAGTAAGAAAGAACAATTCATATCCATGTTTTATATTACCTGATTTAGTGAATTTCTTAAACTAGTAATAAGAGCACCACTACTGCTGTTACTTGGGACACTTTCGGCTTCTAAAACTTGCTTTAAACGTTCCCTTTCAGTCTGCAGACTTCTAACAACCGATCTGAGCCCACTATGAACTAAAATTAAAATATATATATATATAAATATTAAGTATACCAATCAGGGGTTACAAGCATCAAAATGATCAGAAGTTTCTAAAGCTAAAGGAAATAAAAAGCTTATAAGATTTACAAATGCATCCTCCATCTGACTGAAACTAGAAACTTGTTACATGGTTGGGGTTGCAGGTAACTGGAAAAACGTTTCTAATTAACTTCCATTAATTTTAGTTTAATTTTATTAGATTTGGAGAAATTTGATAACCGTTCAGCAGCACTAGATATCAGCATGTAATGTATGCAAAAAGTAACTGATAGCAAGAATATTACAGGTAAATTCTTATTATTTATAAATCCTCCATGAGCAATTTTTTTTATCAATGAATATTTAACATAAATTATGGACCGTTTCAGGAAATAACAAATGAAGTCCGCCGTTAACATACATGCATGGATCAAATGCTAGAAAATAGTAACTGAAATCAATGTTGTCATTCAAAGTATAAAACACTCCATGCTGTTCAAACCTATAGAAAGTAAATTATTTATATTCAAATTGGAGATGTACCAGAGGTACAATGAACTTAAGAATGAGTATTTTTTTGTAAACTCTAGAGAAAAACTCCTTGTGCACCAACAAGTCAAGACTTACAGAAGTAAGTAAATGACTAAAAAAAAGGGGTGAAGGAAGCTTCAAATTAAATGAAACAAATGGAAATTACAAACAGAAAAGGGGGAAGAGAAAAAAAAGAAACAGATATACAATAAATTGGTCACATCCATACGAAAGCATGAATGGTATTAAGCAATGAAGTGAATAAACAAGGGGAATAGATAACGAAACATAATATTTTTTTAAAGATATAGATGCAATATAACTGGTCACATATACACAACAAAAAAATTAATAATAACGAGAAATGGAGTACAAGGCGGGGAAAATGAAAATAAAATATTAAAGCACTCAAAAATCAAATAAAAGCGCACAAATACACAAACTTTACACAACATATAAAACACACAAATTTCGAACAGTTAACAAAACAAAAGGGTGTGATCCGAAAATAATTGAGAGAAAAGAAATGAATTCCAAAAATTGAAAAATAAGAATAAATAAACAAAAGTTATAAGAAAAAAAATGTAAATGCCAGCAAAGCACATAAAAAGTTAATAGTAGTATTTATATACTTTATTAAAAGTTAATAAGGTATATAAATGTGGGGAAAAATACTGTCGATAAATTCACAAAATGATGCAAAACAAGTTTTGATCTGGACTAAAGTAGAGAAAGATGGAGGCCGTACTAAATTGTTCTTCTTTAGACTGCTGCTGAGTAAACATCTAGCAGAAGTGAATTTAGAGCAAGAAAGTATCAAGTGATTGACATCTTGAATCTCTCCACTAGAGCAGGAACACAAGTCTGTACGAGATAAATCGAAACGTTTTAGATAGGCTTTAAAGTTTCTATGTCCAGTGAGAAATTGAGTAATTCTGAAATTAGGGACGAAATGGATGCTTTCAAACGTCCATGGATGGAAGGAAAAAATTCTTTGGTGGACTTCGCATTATGAGAAATTTGATAAAGGTTATTCCATTGAGAAATAACATGTTTCTTGAAAACACTTTTGTAAAAGGATTTTGGTACAATCATAGGGATGAAATCAATTAGTTTAGTCGCTTCTTTTGCAAGCCAATCAGCACGTTCATTGCCATATATTCCTATATGACCTCGAACAAAAGAGAAGAAGATCTGTACACCTCTGCCTTGAAGGAAAATGAAACATGTTCATACAATAGAACCTCCACAACATGGTGTACTAGATTAATACCCCATTATGAAACCCATCCCTTTTGAATCCACAAAGCCTATTGGGAAAGAATTTTCTACTTTTGAACATTGGTCAGATGGCACTTATGCTGGCACAGCCCTCTCTAAACTTTCACATCATATGAATATGAAAATGTTTGTCCAAAGACATCTATACAGGATGTCGAAGTACGTGAAACCGGTTCTGGAACCCACCGCCGGTCGTTCAATATTGATGCCGAAACTATGCTCGAACTTACAATCCTGCGCCGCAAAAGCTAAGACTTTGAAACCAAGGTACAATTACTCCTTGCACTGATATGAAAATTTAATAAGTGGAATCCACATTAAAATGTATCAGAACGCAATAACTTGTGTTTAATCTAAGATCAGTGATATGATAAGAAGAGTCACATTAATTTAGAGTTGCAATGCTCTTTGGTTGAAGAAAAAAAAATGGCGTTAAATAAAATATAATTTTTACTGACTTAAGGCTTGATAGAAATGCTGATATGCTGCTTTTGTTAAATATATTATTTTTACACATGAAGAATATAATGTGTTTCACACCAAAAAAATTCATAGAGGTGAACAAGTATAAGGTATACAAGTATATATTCTGACGGAAAAAAAAAAAATCCCAACTCCAAGAAAGAGTTGTTCTAGATAAACGAAATTTGATAGGCGTGTTTATACATTTGAAAGATGATGTCTATTCAAATTTCACGCCAGGCAAATAAGTGTGGCGCTAGTAGCGCCACTATGAACATGCAAATAAGGTTTGCTTTAAATACGCACTGTAAAGTTCGTGAGCGTTGTTTATCGTTGAGATTGACGTAGTGAGTTGATGTTAGTCAAGAATGCCCTTAAGAAGACGAAGAAGCCATTATCAACAGCTCACTGAGTTTGAACGAAGTCGTGTAGTAGGGCTACGAGAAGGTGGATTTTCTTTCCGCGATATTGCAGAAAGACGTGAAAGGAATGTATCCACTGTGCATCATTATTGGCAGCAGTGATCAAGGGAAGGTACTGCCTCAAGACCGGGTTCTGGGCGGCCACGTGGCACTACTGAGAGGGAAGACCGCCGTGTTCGGCGTATGGATGTGGAGCATTGTACTGTGTCTGCGGCAGAAATTCGAGCTGCAGTTGGTGTGACCACTGTGACACAACGAACTGTTACAAATCGGCTACTTCAAGGACAGCTCCGAGCCAGGCGCCCTGTAGCGTGCATTCCACTGACACCAAACCACTGGCGTTTGCGACGTGAGCGGTGTCAAGCTAGAGCTCAATGGAGGACGGAGTGGAAATCTGTTGTGTTTTCTGATGAAAGCCGGTTCTGCCTTGGTGCCAGTGATGGCCGTGTGTTGGTTAGAAGGAGGCCGGGTGAGCGCCTGTAACCAACCTGTCTGCGGCCTAGACACACTGAGTTATGGTCTGGGAGCAAATTCCTATGACAGCAGGAGCACTCTCGTGGTTATCCCATGCACCCTGACTGCAAATTTGTTCGTCAGTCTGGTGATTCAACCTGTTGCTATTCGTGAACAGCATTCAAGGGGGTGTTTTCCAACAGGATAACGCTCGCCCTTATACCGCTGTTGTAACCCAACATGCTCTACAGAGTGTCGACATGTCGCCTTGACCTGCTAGATCACCAGAACTTTCTCCAATCGAGCACGTATGGGACATCATTGGACGACAACTTCAGCGTCATCCACAACCAGCATTAACCGTCCCTGTACTTACTGACGAAGTGCAACAGTCATGGAACTCCATCCCACAAACTGACATCCGGCACCTGTACAATGCATGCACGTTTGCATGCTTGCATTCAAAATTCTGGCGGTTACACCGATTATTAATGTACCAGCATTTCACATTTGAAATGGCTCTTCTCCCGCTTATATTAACCTGTGATCTTGAAACTTTAATCAATTCAATATGTTACCTAGACAAATGTATTGCTGAAATTTCATTACTCTACAATAATTTTTTCTTGGTATTGGGATTTTTTTCCCGTCAGTGTATTCTTTAACATGTATTTTGCAGATAAAAGCGAAATGGGAACACAAAATAAAAACTGACTGAATATAGAGAAAAAAAGCCATGGAAACACCAATAAGAAACTGGCTTGTAACTTTAACAGATCATGTTTTGTTTAATCAGCTAGTTAGATTCAGGGCCGGGTTTACACATTTCTCCACCCTAGGCCAAAACATATTCTGCACCCTAGGTCAAAGCATATTCTGTGCCCTCTCTCAAAAAACTTAATATATAATTTTCAATTTAATACACAATAGTTTATTTTTGAAACATATAATCACTTAATACAATCTTTAGAATCTTTGAACTACATTAAATTTTTAATTCCATATTGCACGACTTACGAAATAACACAACATTAACACCTACAAAAATACTTCATCGAATTTCTTGAAATCGTGTGAAATACCAACTAGAACTTTTCGTTCGCGCTTTTGTCCGTGAATAGGCTTAAAGGGTCATTGAAGTGAACAGATCTTATTAAATCGATTTCAATGCAAAGAAGTGCAAGGACAAGAGACGATAAGATCCACAGCAAACGAAAAATTGTATGAATGTAATGTAACGAATGTAAATTTCAAAAATATCATTTTGTATAACATTTTCAAAATAATACTGGAAAGTTTGTAAATATTTGGTTGTTATTTCTTCTGCTTATGCGCCCTATGCTATGGCCTAGGTTGACCCAATGGGAAATCTGGCCCTGGATAGATTAATGTTCCGTTTTGAAGTTACATTTGGGCTATTTTTGGAAAGACTTCATAATTCAGAACCGTTGTCAAAATTCAAATTAGCAGGTGAAGACGCGTGCTGCATTTTCCTAATATTGGTCATGGACGGGAGTGACGTTAGAGTCCTCCCTAAAGGAGGGACGGTCTGCCCGAAAGGGGGGGGGCAGGGTTTCCTCGACAGGGGTCACGACCTGCTGTACAAGGGGAGGATGGCACATACTGGCACTTCGGCAGTACATATACTAAAATAGAAACGGCACAAGGGTAGGGGCATTATGATGACCCTCTCAAATTTTCGCCAGATCTTTATTTATCTACTAGTTGAATAGCCCTTTGCGTGAACGGGGTGCAAAAATTTGCCCCGACGGGGGCACAGCATCCCCGGACACCCCACTGGCACCATCCCTGGTCGTGGAGTAGAAGCATCTGACAGTTTGAATTTATGTTGTTTATCCGCTTTCATCTACAGATTTTAGCAATGATCTGAAGATTCAACTAAAAAGACATTTGATATTGTCACCGCGACTCCCAATTTATTTCAAGTTGTGTCAACACACCAACCAACGTACAACGTACGGCGTTCTGTTCTGTACTTAGTTGATCAAACATTCTTTTAAAACGCAAACTCACCTTCTTTTGCAAGGACAACAAACTCTTCACGATATTTAGAGAGACTGTTTTGATTGGAAGACAAGCAGGGTTCTGGTAGAGAACACATCATCAAAGACACTGAATCAGACAAACTATGTGGACGAATTATATCTTCACTACTTGCTAAAGAAGGATGAGAGCAACTAAGGTGGGCCATTTCAGAAATTGGTAATCCAGAATCACCAGTCTAAAAAATAAAAATAGTTCTTAAGTTTAAAAAAAAATCTTAAAGCAATAAAACAACACATTTCTAAAGTGGAGAAAATGTATAATCTAATTTAGGAAATACAAGAAACCTTTAAAAGCATAAAATAAAGATTTTTTTTTTATAGGAATGGTACTGATCAACCAGGCCTAAAATTAAATGTTCTATAGCAAAAAACTGATACATAAATATGCTTTTAAATTAAATTTGTTGGTCCCTAAATTAATCAACGTAAGACAAAAACCGTGAAAATAAAAAAAAATCTTGTTTATGAAATTGAAAGCATGAGTAGTTTGATGGAATATGTGTAAACAGATTTAGAGGCACATATAGCTAACCGTAAATGCAGCCCCCGACCTGCCAAGGCACACGGGTTTTCACTGAATGACAGTCGTGCGATAGCGACGAGTACTGAGGTCGGGTCCTAATGGCCAACACAGCCTCACGGTCCAACCCCTCCCGTAGGAGGTACGTACTATCACTGGGGGAGGGTGCCGCCCCCCAATTCATGTACCCCGAGGCGGGCGAGTTCCTTCATATACAAACCTGAGCAACTCATCCACACTTAGTGGTGCCCACTTCTATCGGGGAGTCACGTATAGCTAAAGAAGATAGATCTGCTAAAGACATATCTTCCCTTCAATATCGTGTTTAGTTTGATCACTATTTAGAAGAAAGAGGAGGGCCCGGGCAACTGTTCGTGGAGCCAAAGAGGGAGCATGAAGGGGAAAAAATTGGTTAAATAGACATGAGAGCTACGGAAAAATCACAAATAATTTCCGTTTTGTATTGGTGTCCCTTCCATTTATCCTGAATGATACTTAATGGTATCATTCAGGATAAATGGCTACATACCAGCAGCGCTGATGACTTTTCTGATTCCTCAGCAACTCTCCCGGAGAATTCAGGAACTGAAATTTGCGTAATTGCAGGATTGGGAGCCATTGTTACAAGAACTCCTTATGTGCCTCAATTCGAGTATGATATTTCGTCAGGGGCTATCCCAGGCCCGTGCGACTGCCCGTGGTGCCAAAGCGGGAGTGTGAAGGGGGAAAAGATTAGTTAGACATGAGAGTTACGGGAAAATCACAATTAATTTCCGTTTTGTATTGGTGCCCCCTCCATTTATCCTGAATAATACCATTAAGACCAGTAGCACTGAGGACTTTTTTGATTCCTCAGCAACTCTCCCGAAGAATTCAGGAGCTGAAATTTGCGTAATTGCAGGATTGGGACCGTTACAGGAACTCCTCAATTGCCTCAATTCCAGTATGAAGTTTCTCCAGGGTCTGCCCCAGGCCCGGGCAACTGATCGTGGCTCCAGAGCGTAAGCGTGAAGGGGGAACCCCCCCCCCCCCAAAAAACCGGTTTAATAGGCATAACAGCTACGGGAAAAATGGCAAATAATTTCCGTTTCATATTTGATGCCCTCTCCATTTATGCTGAATGATACCAATAAGGTGCTGATGATTTTTCCGACTCTGCCAATAACTGTTGCTGCTGGCGAGATCAATTTCCTTAACTGAAGCTTATCAAAACGTATCTGCGATCCACCATGTCCCAGGAGCGACTAGTTAGCTTAGTAGACATGCCCAAACGAACGGAACTTTTTGCGGAATATTGAAATTAAGGAGTTATCCCCCAATTTTCTTCAATTGAAAAATTTTGCATATAAAATGGCAGGAAAATTGAATTTTTTAACAGAATTTATAATTCTACGTTAATATAATATCACATATTTTTTTAATATATTTGTGGACTATATTATTTTAGCTTCAATAAGACGACCTATATAATCTTAAATACATCTGAAGTTTAAAAATTCTCACCATAATATTAAGTCATATTTGCAGGTAAAATATGCACATTTCTAAGTAAAAGTTTGTTTGACATTTAGAATAAAGACATTATAGAATTAAAAAAAATATTTTGGATGTTTGAGGAGGTGGGAGATATTTTATTGTTTCTCCCTGTTGGTAAAGTTAACTCGGGCCGCCTCTGAAAAGAAACACTTGAGAACAAGCCTAGATATTTTTGAAACATAGACAACGCCATAATGGTATATGTTATATAGACAACGATATAATAGTATAATATAATTCACCGCTATAAAAATTTCATACAATTTATTTAAATCAATCATAACACAGCCTGCGAAATTGCTTTGAATAACTGAAAAGCGACTTCTACACTACCTGACATAAAATGTTGTGTAGAAGTCGCTTATAAAATAGTCAATTATAAAATATCTAAATCTTGCATTTATTTCAAAGGTCTTAGAAATTTCAGAGATAAACAGATAATAGTTTAAAAATTAAATAAAATATGTGCACTTCAAATAACGTGAAATCCTTTTCTGTGCTTCTGAAGCTTATAAAGTCTATTATTAGTATGTTTAGAAACATTTTTGTATGTACAGGGTGACAATTATTAAGTTATATGAAAAAAAACCTTGATAACTTTTGAACCGTTGGCGGGATTCAGTTAAAACTTGGAGGTTGAATGCAGGGCATGTTGGAATTTTTTTTTAGCATGCGCACTCTTATTGTTGTTCATTTTTCGTTGAAAATGAAGAAATGCAGAGTTTCTGAGCGTATATCGATCGTCAAGGCCTACTATTCGAGCAATAACAGCCCAATTGCGGCTAAAAGAAAATTTGCGATCGAGTACAAGCTGAAGACAACCGGTCCAAGTGTTCAAAAATGTGAAAAATTTGAAAAGTTCGGGAGAACTGTAGAGTCGATGTCTCAACACTTCAGTGATTTTTGCTCATCGTCTGTGCCACGTCATAGCCATTGATGGCAAGCATATCTAACATGTCATAAACCAAATATCTGTAGTTACTTTTAAAATTTGAATAAAATTTTTGAACTCAGTAGTTTTTGAAAATTTTATTTTTTATTTCATATAGCTCAATAATAGTCACCCTGTATTATTTTATTTGAAACTTCATTTGTATAATTGAATTCTCATAAATTGCGCAGTTTTTTTTTTTTTTTTTGGTTTTTACTAGTATATACGAAACTGGAAAGAATACTTGATTGTTCTAGAGATAGAAGTGTGTCGTGGCGCTAAATTAGTTTAATGAAAAGTAAGCAACAGCATTTCACATGGAAAAAGGAAAAACAAACATCGCCACGTATATATATTAAACAAATGATCCTGAACATTTATGGTTTATTAATGCTTCCTTTCAGTGGCGTCTGTGTAACTTGCGTCACCTTTGACGAACTTGAAATATGCCGCCCTTCATTTACAAGATACACTGGGAACATAAACCTCAAAATAAAAATATTAAAAAAAATTCCAGAGAGCTGGGAAAAAAACCCATTTTAGTAGCAAAGTGATTCGCCGTTTGACGCCCTCGATCTCTGTAGATAGGTGACAAAATCGCGCGTCCACCGCCAGCTTACTTTCACATATCGAAAGTTTACCGACAAAAGGCGAAAAATAGGAATTAAGTACGTTAGTTATTTTTTTATGTGCACAGTGACTGAACTAGTGCCGCTGCTCTTCTTAGTTATAAAATTGTTTTTTTACATGTCCGCCCCTTCCACCCTCTTTAGCTACGCCACTGCTTCCTTTCAAATATTTATTTGAACGTATTCAAACACAGGTATGCATGTTTGCGAGTCAATACCATCCGTTATTCTTTAGGTCTTGGCAGTAAAAAATCCCACATACGAAACTTCAGGCCAATAGCGTAGCGACTGGGGGAAAAGGGGTATAGATGTCCTGGATGCCAGATTTAGGGGACACCATGGAGTCAAAACATTACTGGGTTTATTGAATATCTAAAAAAAAAACAAAACAACAATAATAGAAGTAATTTATTTGTTGCGCGCAAGTGCGGCATCATCCAGGAAAAAATTGCGAATTACAAAGATATAAATACGAATTAAGGAAAGTTTTAGTTACAGTTTCAGTTCACTTCTGAGCGTCGTTCTTTTTCCATTCCACAACAAAACAGGTAAGGCATTTTAAGCCCTTCTTTTCAGACTATGTTTAAAAAAATGTTTTGAATTTCTTCTTTCTGGATAAATGTTTTTCTTTCCAATTTGTTCCGGAATGGGTTCAGGCCTTAGAGGAAAATTCAAATTTATACCTTAAAGTCGTTTTTCCTCGACAGAAAACCTATTCTATTTTTGAATCTGCATGGATGAAGGCCTCTAATGACATCATCCACCAGATTCTTATTCCTCCTCGTTCTTTCTCATTCGTTGTTTGTTAATATTATTGTATTTTTACCTCTTTCACAATTAAAACTTCCCTTAATTCGTATTTATATCTTTAATGCGTTTATGCCACTTTGAAAGCAAAATATGATGAGAGGGTGTAAAAATAATACCACATCCCTGGCGCTATTTACGCTTGTTAAGCCACTGATGACGACTGGGATAAAAAAATCATATTATTTTCCGGGCGCCACTTACTTTCCCTACGCCACTAGCCATAGTGACAAAACGTTAATACGTATTAGTCCCTTTTTAAAGTGAAATACGATGAGGGGCGAAAAAATACCCTCGGAAGCCCTTTACACAAACTAAGTCACTGATGATGATGAGGGGGCGAAAAGGTCATATTGTAACCCGGAAGCCACTTACCCTCGCTACGCCACTGATGCAGGCAAATATAGTGCAAAGAGTTTCAGAGAAGGACACAATTATTTATGTTCCATGAAATACATAATTAATTATTAAATACTAATCTAAAAGAAAGAATTTCTAGAATTATGACTAGAGAAAAATGTGCTATATAGACTAATGACTATAAATGGTTTACTGTATTCACGGCAGTCGGTAATCGAATTTAAAAAGAAAAAACAAAAAGGGATAATGTGCATACTTTTAATACTATTCACTATTTTTAATGGATGCCTAGTTTTTTCATTTTTTTCTATTACCTCTGAGTTTTTCTTTGTTTTTTGGCTTTCTTTGTATGATATTGATTTCCATTGTTCTTTGTTTGCAGCTGCAATTGCGCGCTACTTAAACATTGTTTAAATTTTATTTCCTAAATTTTATTGTTTATAAATAATTATTTTATTTTAAGTTTAAGTTAAAATTTTTTATTTTTAAATTTATTCTAATTTTTCTAGTTGATTGTTTTTAAGCTCTAAAGAATTGTTGATTTAGTTTTTGGGTAGATGACAACTCCCAAATGAAAAAATTGAAATGGTAACAAAACAGCAAATGCCAAGGAAACATTTATCAAGTTCTCTTAAAATATACGTCAACACTATTGCAGCATGGAAATCAATATTTACGAAACATTATGGTCTTGTAGCTTTAACGATTTTGAATTTTCTTGACCTCTTTTCATTGCCAGCCCTTGGTTTCCATTTGTTAAATCCTAGCATTGCGTACTTAACAGTTTAGAACTTAATGACGCTAAATATTAGATATTTTATAATAGGAATAATATCAATAATGTTTTTAAAAAATCTTACAAAAAGAAAATATTTTGAAGCAGCCCTTAATATACAGATTTTTTGTTACCAGGCTTCAGTTATCTTTTTACACTAAGTACACAACAATTCACATAAAAGAATACTAAAATAATTTTTTTTCTAATGTTAGAAAATGTTACTTACACCTCTCTCCTGACTTAAACTATCGGAGAGCTCAGGAATATTCTCAGTGCTGTTAAAAGAACCACTTGAGGCATCTTTTGAAACTATTATTGCTACATTTTGTTTATTGGATTTGTTTCCTTTGCTTGAAGCAGACTGATTACTTGAGTTCGATTGCTTTTGTGATTTGTTTTTCTTCTTCAGATGGAAGCGTTTCCTTTCTTTCTTAACAGCTGGTTCTTTCTCTGGCAGCTTTAACACGAAATGCATATTAAGTTAGAGCATTTCCAAGCAGAATTTACAAGTCATTCAGATAAAAAAAAATTAACAATCAAAACAGAATGAAAAACTAGGGAAGGAAACACTAGAGTAAAAAAAGGTGGAAACAAAGCTCTAAGAAGGAAATGCGTGCTCCATAAAAACATTTAGTTTTTAGATTTCGAAATCAATTAAATTCCATATTTTTCGTCAAATGTAGAGATTTTTTATAACTATTTCATTCCAAAATTTAAAATTCTTCATTTTTATTAAGGAATTAACAAAAAATATGTTATTTTTCACACATGCTGGAAATTGAATTTTGAATAATTAATTAACAAATTTTCAGCATTTTCGTACAAAAACTGCTAAAAGCTTTAGGATATACAGACAGTAATGGACTGGCCAGGTTGCCAGCTTATCCAATGTCAAGTGGGCCACCTTACACATAAGAGAATATGGACCCCCAAGGATGTGTGTATGAAAGAGAGAAAGGGAAGAACTCTCGCTCTATAGATAGCAAACTCTTTCTGCGTCTTTTCTAAAACAAATAAACAAAATAGCAAGCAGTGTTCTGTTACAAACATGCAACACAACGATGTAGGAAGGGTAAAGAGGCCTCGTCCATATTGGACAATTTTTGGTGTTTCTTTCGTAGCAAATAATTTGGGGGCGGGGAGTGGTATTCCTGTTTTCAGTCAGCAGAGAGTGAAATGTGCGTATCTTGCAAAAGGATAAAAACAAAATTTTGAGAAGTAAGCTCGAATTATATTTCTCTATTTTTACACTGCTTTCGCAGTTTTAAATACCAGTCTTCTCCAGTCTTATTAATTGTATTAATTTAATTATGAGAATCAATGTTATATTTGCCAACTTATTTCATTTTGGTACGCTGAAAACATTAATTGTTGCAAAAGACCAAGAAATGAGTTAGTTATACCAAAAAAGAGAAACAGTGCTCACAGTAGATGTATAAACATTTAAACTACATTTTGTTACAGTATGTTTTGCATGTGAAGAAATGAATGATTTAAGTCTTTACATTCAACTGTTTAAAAAGTCGAAAAATCATGAGATTAAATGAAATTTTTTATTTTGATCATGCGTAATTCTAAGTTTAAAAAACAATTATTACACATTATAAAGTTAATTGTAAAGTGAATATTTTACTTAATTATAAGAAATAAATGAATAACATAACCTGGAGGGAAGATTATTTCGGTGCAAGTGGAAATATGGGCTTAACCCTCTGACTGCTTATCCCGCGAGTAGGAAGTAAGTCTATTTTCTGTTGCATCCAGCAATTTTCGCAAGCTAATGTTTTTACTTAGTACTATTATAGCGTTGAATCATATTATACTAATAAAGCTTTGCATATAAATAAGATTCCCTTGGTTCCATGGTATTTGAACATGTTTGCAAAGTTTAAATCTAAATAGATATTTTTAAAAAATCGGCAGTCAAAGGATTAAGATCATTGCTAAAAAGTAAAACTATGAAAATAATATAATAAATCTATCTAAAAAGTAAATTTATTTAAAGTAATGAAGAAAAAAAAATGGATTGAAAAACCTGTCCAAAAATTGGACTGCATTTTATTACAACAAAAGATGGTTTTATATCGTAAGAATCAAAATAAATTTTTACATGATGCTTTTTTTCACAGAAGAGAAACATTAGATTTAAAGATTTAATGAAACAATAAAATTGGTTTGACTTTTATTAAAACTTTGCAAAGTATTGTTGAAAATTACGCTTAAAAATATATATATTTTTTAAAAATGCCAAAATTAAGGATAAAACTGCACTGGTATCACTTGAAAGATAATTTTTTGGAATAATAATTCTCTTTATGAGCTAATATTTTCTGAAGTTATCGCTAAAAAATTCCTAATTTTTGCTTAAGTTTTAATTAATTAAACTTCTAATTATAATTTTAAAAACTTTTAGAGGTGCATATTTCCACCCTCCATAGTATGTTTGTACTGAATTTGGTAACTCTAGGCTTAACGGTCTATACTGTAGAAAATCAACAGACAGAACAGACAGTCACCTGCATATACATTCGCTTTTATTTGTAGAAATTTACATACAAAAGTATGTTTAGAAGCAAAACACATAAATAACATTTTGGTATTGCTTGTAAGATTTTATTGCATAAAAAATGAAATATTCTACATCAAATTTATAGTCTCCTTGTTTTCACTTGTCTTGTTTGTAATTGATTTAGTATAAAATTATAGTTTTATACAGGTTAAGATGAATGTTTGTCTTTTACACAAATAAACAGTCTCTACCCGATCTTGATAAAATCTGGGACATGTGATTGTGCTCTTCAAAACAAGAGGATAATCGTTTTCCACATTTTAAACTCCAAACGTTAATTAAAATTTCAATTAATTACAAATTAAGCAAGAATTTGGAATTTTGACGAGCTATCTTCCAAAAATAGCATTTAAAAAAAATATTTTTACGCCATTTTAAAATTCTCTTTTTAATGATAACAATTTAATAACAAAAACATTACTAGTACAAATTACTAAACTCCAAATAATCTAAAGTCTTTTCTTATAAATTTTCTCGCTTTCATAACACACGCCCAACTAAGGACAGCATTTGTCCTTCATACTTTGTCTCGAAAATCGTATACAAAAAATTCAACTTGCGGAATTTAAAATCAAATAACTTTAATTATATTTCCCTTATTTTATTCATGAAATTGATAGTAACCTTGCGAATTAGAAATAGATTATAATAATTTATTATATTTATAATAAATGAAATTTTGTATATGATAGCATTGTAGATGTGAGTGGGCCCCCATTGACTCCTGGCAACCACTATTTTCAGACTCAGTTCGCCACTGAATACAGAAAAAAATATTTACATGCAAAGGAACTAAAAACTCATACAAATTAAATCACCTATTCAGTAATCTAAATTGATAAACCTGATACATAACATTATGGATAGAAAAATACTCACATATCGAAATTAAATAATATAGAATAATTAGATGAAAATTCAGTGTTACGAAGAAGTCTTCATCATTATTTTGGAATAGTAAATTCAAAGATCGCTTTTTTTTCAAAAATAAGTAAATAAAATATCTAACCCGCTCTGTGATTGGTGTTCAGTGTTTGTAGCTTACAAACGTCCAACCTCCGTGCCTTCGTATTATGAAACTTGTTGCATTTAAAAAAAACATTTGCAACATTGCTAAGTTGCCAGCAAAGTAGTATGAAAGCTGCTTTACATTTAATATACAAAATTGCTTATAAAATAAAGTGGTGAAGCGTTTCATTGTCCATTAATAAACGGATATAATGTAACGATAATGGGAATATTATGCGCTGATAAATGCAATGATGAGGAAATAAACGCAAAATCGAAAAGTCATAGTAAACCTCCCTCAGCAGGCTATTAACCATAATTCTAATGTTAGAATTTCATTAAAACAATAAACGATCTGTTTTATTTTATTACTTTAGCTCATACAACAATATTTATGATTTTAATTGTAGCATTTTGAGCTGAATGCTGATTCAAGCTCAAATGCATTTTAGAAAAACTTAAACACTTCTGAAAATCAAAATTTTTGCAGGAGAGAATCAAACTTTTTGTACAAATTTTGTCATGTATGAAGCAGTAACCGTCAGTTTATTGTAGATTAGAACTTCGAGGATGTTTTTTAAAGTGTCAATTGGTTTTCACAGGTTTTTTCTCTGCGACTGAAAGTTATTAACCCTTTCTTCACCGGCGTAGCATGTCATACGTTCGGCTCCTTTTTTTCCCTTACGCTATTTAAATCCGTAATTAAGTCAACGTAACAATTAATTTGAAATACAAAAATCATCTGGTCACGCTTAAATGTCTCAAGAATCCTTTACCATCTGAAATAGATTAAAATAATAAAAAATATACTAAATGGGCGGTGGTATCTAATTAGGAGGTTAAATAAAAACGTAAGGAAAGAGGTTAATTGTTTATGTAATAGTTATTGAGGATACATATACATTCATCTGAAAAATTCTGTAAGTATATACACAAACACCGTGTTATTAAAATCACACATACACAAAAAGCAAAAATACCATCTACCTACTTCCAAAAGACCATCAATATTGGTGTTAGTATTCAATTCAAGCTGCTGTAAAATGGTTTCTAACTGATATAGCTTGTCTTGTAAGCTTGACAAATCTTTAAAGAAAACAAGAAAATGAAACTCACAGGCAGAAATAAAAGATTGCAGCTTACAATATTAAATTCAATAGTAAAATATAAGAACCAGACTTCATAAATTACTGTATTTGAACATCTAGCTGTTCTATTTTTATAAAACATAGACATGACACACGCTTGGAACAGAAAAAGCCGAACTTCATAAATAATGAATCGTGCCAAACATAAATACCGAGAAGTAAAATAAGTATGATTAATTGAACAATAAAATAAATAAATTTATACAAAAAGTGCTTGAGATATTAAAAATATTGTAGAATTATTATATAAAAGAAAATTAAGAATGATAAAATCTGATGCCAAAAAAGCTAAAATCCGTGTTTCCGCGGAAATGTGTCATGTCTGTACAAAAGACATGCATACATGCCATTAAAGCAAACAATTGAACAATGACTTTTCCTTCAGTTATTGAATTGGCATGATTGTACACTGCTGGATAATTGCTGCTTATAAACTCAAAAAAATTCACTTTATTTTAATCATAATTAAATTAAATATCCAATTACATTAATGAAACAGAAACAGATGACTAGAAAAGCATTTATAATTTTAATATAACGCGTGACTTAAATGGAAAAATTGCAGGATATAGGAAATTGATTAGTTTAAAAAAATGACATTACTTGAAATCTGGACATAATTATAATCTCACACACTCAAAAATGAGTCGGGCCGCATTATTTCTGAATTACTTCGAATATAAGTCTCGACAATTCTTTCCAACTGCTCCAGTGATATCTGGTTCATGCTGGCAGTACTGCCATTTTTAAATCGTTCCTGTTCTGATATTATCGTCAATTACGATAAACTGCACGAACTATTATACCCCAAACATTCTCAATGGGGTTAAGAACAGTGCTGGGGGCTGGCCATTTAATAGTTTTGATATGCCAGCGCGAATATCATGCCTTAGAATTTTTATTTTTAATTAGCAAACCCGTCGTGCTCCTCACTAGCCTCGCCACCACTGTCCTTTTCAGTTTTATATACTGTACAGGGTGATTCAAAAAGAACGAGCAGATTTAAAATATTTATATCTAATGAACGACAATACATAGAGACACCTACGATACATCACTGTATAGATGAAAGTTCAAAGTTTTTTTATGCATTCAACACGAGCTCCATTTGTTATGAGACAAATGTCGAATCGGTTGTCAATTTTTTGGCACACACGAAGTAACTAGCCCCTGGTTATTAAACTCACAAATCTTAAAGATTAGCAAGCATAGGTGGTACATACACGATGTCTTTTATGTACCTCCATAGATAAAAATCCCAAGGAGTAAGAATGGTGTCATTCAGATACTGATGTACCTCGTGGTGGAGTACCATCTTACAAGAAGATAAAATCATCCTGATCGTTTTTAATTTTTTTGGAAACAACCAGAGTTGGAGCATGCCCGATTTTACCAGGATTATCCGAATGCCTGGAATAAAATTTTGAACTTTCCTCTATCCATTGATGTATAGTATGTGCCTCTATCTATTGACGTTCATTAGATATAAATAGTTTAAATATGCCCCTTCTTTTTGAATCACCCTGTATATAGATTAGTGGAACAGGTTAAAAAACGAAGAACTAGCATTTGAGTTCTAATATGTTGCACAACTTCGTCACGAATTTCCGAATAAGTTTACAGAACCATAAACGCAGTATGATATCGCTGTAAATAAAGCTTCCATCCCTTACAATATGTATTTTACAATATTCTTCAGGCTCCATGTTGATTGAAGCGCATACATCAAAAATACTATTTTAAACTTGCACAATAAACGTGGGCATTCTGATTGGTTAGCTATGCTTGCAAAGTGACGAGATGAATTGGCGAAATCGGTCCAGTTGTTGGGGCTGGGGTTCTGTCAAGGGTTTTTTCCCATACATAATGTACAGCTAAATATTGTTTTGCGATTTCTCTCGAAAATGGAGGATGGAGTGGGCAAGCGACCATTTATGATGTATTTAGGGAGTCATGAGATTTCATATGAAATAAAAATTAACAAAGTCGGTCCAGTGGTTGGGGCTGGGGGACTGGTCCTTTGCTTTTGCCTATTATTTTAAATATATAGATTAGTATTTTAATGTTTGACCTTTTTGTGAAAAATAAAGAAAATAACAGTCACTAACGACAATATTGATCATTTAAAAAAATTAAAATGAATTATTAGAACAAAAAATATCACAATCCAGAATTTTATACCTTTGAGTTAGGGACGGCAGTTATTGCGGAAACAACCGGTTTAATCTTGGCTGTTATAACCACCCAAAACAATCGGTTTTTGAAATAACCAGTTTTCGGGGGGTTTTATAGGAAAAAACAGGTTTTTTCGTACATTTTTAAAGGAAATCAACCCATTGGGCATTATATATCGTCCAATCTATTCATAAAAACTCTTTCAGTAATGTGGCGTAAAAGGATGGAAAAGTTATGTAATATTTTTCCACTCCTGTTTTTAAGGATCTCAGAAGCTTTTGATAACGTCCTAAAAACAGTACGATTTTTGTCACCCAGGTTAGAACGTTCCGGTACTGGTTTTAGAGAGTCCCGGCACTGCCTATTTTGCGACTACACCACTGATAGACTGAGACTTGAGCAATTAATGGAAATGACAGTTGTACACAAATAATCTGTGGTAGGTTACAGGACTCGGGAGGTTATAGGGCAATTAAATCAAATAAACTCCAACATGTGGGAGTTGTGTATTGTTGGTACTGATTGAATCAAAAGTATTACCTTTCAACGATTACCACGGAAACGAAACCATGCGCATGACCGATGCACCGCCTTTGTTACTTAACACAGTGCTGCTTATATATTATTTAACCATATTAGTAAATTTATTTTAATTGTAGAAATATTAATACAGATTTTTTTCTAAAAAAAAACCACCGCCCACTGAATAGTAGTGACCTGATTTCTTTAATTTACCTCTTTTCCAAAGCTAATTTTGCCGGGTTTTTTTTAACCCGGTTATTGGATTTTTTAAAAAAAAACCGGTTATAATCGGGCCAAAAAAAGAAGAAAAAATAGGTTAATAGGAAAAAACCCGATTTTTGGTTTAAACCAGTAGGTTTTTCGCATCCATACTTTGGTTTATAATTTTGTCCAATTTGCACGTAATGCTAAAATTATAAAGATGCACAATTTCTTATTAATAATAATTTTTTATTTAATCTACGAGTCACACTAAATTTAGATGTATTTTTGCAACTATTCATTTTTATTTTATTAAAGCAAAATTAAACCGAGTGAGATTATCATTAAAACAAAATGAAAATTTCTTGAGTTTATAATTTTGTCCAGCAGTGCATATGATTGACATTTATAGTATTCCATGTTTTTAAACACTTACTCATATTAATTAAATACCTTTCAATGTACTGGTAACAAGCTTTAACAGCTTAATAAAACGCGAAAAATTGTGACAGATACATTCTCGAGTGACAATGATCTACGTTATTTTTAGTCACCGAATAGAAATATTTGAAAATTAAAGCACATAATAAAGTAAAATTAGTTAATTTTAATCTTCTAATGTAAATTAATGAAATTTACTAACTAATAATTTTAAACAAATTTGATTAATATACATTTTTACATAAACTAAATTAAATATTTAAAATATGACTTCGTTCGAAGTTTTAGGGTATATTATTTGAAATGTAAAAGCTATGATTACACAAATGTTTCAACATTTAGGGAAAAACATTAATCTGCGCATAAGGAAAAAAGTAATATTCTGCACTAAAACATATACTTTTCTGTATTTGTTTAAATTTCCACAGTTAAAAAAATTCGAAAACTTCAGTTGACTATAAATGAATTACGTTTGTAGAGACAACTCCCAAGAACTCACGAATGTAGCTTATTTTTCTACACATAAAGAGTGCTATTAGATTCATGAGGCGACTAAGGGATAATATAGCTTTCCAGTTTTGAAGTGGTCACTTTTTTAATAAATAGTAAGAAACAGATTATTTTTTAAAACTAGTCTTGCTAAAAGTCGATGCAAGAAAGAAGAATGGATTACTCAAATCGTACTTTTTTTTGATATTGAAATCACACATTCGAAATCTTACGAATCAGTACGCAAGTATGCTTAAGTAACATTAATAAGCAGTTTAGACAATTTAAAACAGGAAAAAATAAACAAAATGGTTTATTCAGAAAACTTGTTAATCGCCAAGCTCATGAGAAACATTCAAATTTGCAAAAGAATCAAGTTATGTAAATTATCCCAAAAAGTTTTCATTAATTTTCTTTTTCTACACTAGTGATGAAACTAACAGAATAACTCAGAAAATTAAACAGAAAACTAAATTGTTAGGTTAATACTCTCAAATGGCTCTTTAGGCTATTCTTACAGTGGCAAAATCAGAAATGCGTGTACTTGTAAATTCAGGCGCCTGAGTCAAACTCGCTTTCTTTCTTTTTATTCTTTGAAACTATTTCTTCCCTGAGATTTTTTTTATAAATATGTGTCTTTTTTTAAATGTGTTGTAAGTATGATTTTTAAGAAATGTCGTAAGTTGAGTAGCTTAAGTCACATACCTTCTTATGACCTGAACATTCCATAGAATATTTTTCAACGTAGAATAAAATTCATTAAAGAAAAGATAGAAAGAAAGTGACAGTACTTGAAAGCTATAAATAACATGCGAATTGATGGGTACAGAAATCACTGAACGAAACGATAACTATTTAAATTTCTCTAAACTTCCCAGTATCACAGGCTGAATGAAATATTAATGTGAGT
>BGPR01000362.1:106929-132671 GCA_013235015.1 Araneus ventricosus
TCATCAAATCCTAAAAGCACTAGCACAATAACCTGCCAAATTTTTAAACTTCTCCATGCAAATTGCAACATAAAAGTGAACTGGATCAAAGCCCACGTGAGCAATGAGTGTAATGAGAAAGCCGACCAGTTGGCCAAGGAAGCCACAAAAAACGGCCAACAATACCATGAAATCAAACTCCCTAAACCATTCATCAAAGCATCCCTTAAGAAGCGCCAGATGGAAATATGGCAAAGGGAATGGGAAATTGGCATCACAGGTAGAAAGGTTGAAAAACTTCTCCCCCAAGATGTCACTGCACTCGATCAACTGGTCCAGAGAAGATATAATGTTCTTCACTGGTCATGGACCATTTCCAGCCTTTCACCACAGATTCAGACTGGAACCAAACGACATGTGTGGCTGTGACAAAGTGGGTTCCCCGATACATTTCGCCACGGAATGCACCGCAGCGATCCCTTTGCACATGACAGCCTCTTCCCAAAACCTACAGGAAGTCTGGATAAGAAGTGTTGCAGGGAATGTCCATTCAAGAGCTCTTATCAGGAACATAATTAGATTTCTACACGATAATATTGAAACCCTTAAGCCACCATAGAAAGCCCTAGCAACAAGAGCCTCGGGCACCAGGCAGCATTTCATGTCACACCAAGCCTCTCCTTGGGCTACTATTCCTTCACCACAATCACAGCAGCTGCGGGAGAAACATCCCATCCTGGCCTCTCATAGGATATCACACTAACAGTCCTCAGCTTTCCAGTTCCTACATCATTTTCCCCATCTCAGATCAAAAGCCTGTCATTTAGTCGATTACCGGCGAACCGGAAATGGAATCCACTTCACCAGGAAACTTCCAATAGGAAGAGAGAAGAACAATGTACAACATCGTTGGACTCAATGCCGACTCTGCGCGTCAGCTTCCTTCGACAGACACTCGGTGGCTGCCCACAAAAACCATAACTGATTTTACCACCAAGCTAAACATGGAACATTCCCATAGTCTCTTTCTATAAACGCACGAGCACGTGAACAGGGCACTGCATGATCAGAAAATTTCAAAGTGCACTGCACATGAGAACTGTGTTCAACAACTACAGAGCAATTCGAAGAGTGTTTTTCCTATATTGTAACTACATCCAATGGCCTAATTTTTGCGTTGCAGAGAAGATTCAATTAGGTTGTGTGAAAAAATCTTTTAGTAAAGATAGAAATCCTAGCATTCATTGTATAGGTGTATTTCTTACATTTTAGCCAAGATTTTGTGTTGCAACCTTTCTTTTTTCTGAATTTTCAATGTAGTATCTTTTATATGTAATTTTGAATTTTCTTGAAGTATTAATTCTGTTGTGTAATGTTGCACCATTTGTTTTATGTTCTAACCTTAAAATGTAAACCTGTAACATGTAAACAAGGAATGACCAAATAATAGCTGTTGTCTGTAGTAGCTTTGTAATCCCCTTGTAAATCTTCCCCATTTTTGTTTCCTAATAAATGCTGAGAGAGCTGCTTAGAGGACTCATGGGGTCTTATATGTCTTTTCCGCTCTGTGCCCACCCAAACTGTAAGATAGCCGTAATGGTTACTATGCGCAGGGGCACAGGGCGGCGTTCTGTCTCTAGAATGGATCTCGAATATTCGATAAATTATTTTCATAAAAGAATTTTGAAAAAACAACTGAATTTTTATGAATTATCGGAAGGGAACTCGAGACAAATAATTAATGTTAATGAAAGATCCGTTTTTCGCGGTAATAGATGGCGGCATAATTTTACATCTGTCAAAGTTTCCTGGAGAGAAGTTAAATTTCTGATTAGTGGACTAAAACACAAGTTAGGGTAAAATTTGAATTTGAAAATACTGCATATCACAGAGATCTGAATCGTAGAACAACATGCATGGAACATACTGGGATGATGAGTTGTGCAGGCAGTCTCTCTTAGTTTTTTTTCTACAGAATTTTCATTTTCCCCTTTTAACACAGTAATTAATAACTTCACGAGAAGTACTTGATACCTAATTATTAGTATGCAATGCAATATACATTCTGTAAACCTATTTTAGTTCGTCATAAGCCATGCAGATTATCTTTATTAATGGGGAGTAATAACACTAATTTTTGTTTTTTCTGTTGCTAGATACCTTTTAATTCTTATTATTTATTTTTCTTTATTTGTTTATTTTTTGTGTATATGCGACAGAGCTCATAGATTTTTATAAGATGTAAATATAAAACTTTCTTGTGTATTTAATACATTCCATTCGAACATTTTGAGATATACCTTAATTTTCTTACACGTAGATGGAGATATGAGAATAAAATAAGTAAAAAAAAAGGAAAGAAAGAAAAGGAAAAAAAAAAGGATTATGTGATTTTTTCCTATAAGAAATTGCAGACTTGGTCACTTATTTACCTTTCATTCATTCACTTATTTGCTTCTTTAGTAACAACTAATATTTTTAAATTAATAGCTTTAACTTATTAGCTTTCAGTTTGCTTTGCTTCGAGATAGATTCAATCCGTCTATACAACATATGCTAAATCCTTGTCATATTCAATACTTCACTCAAAATTTGCATTGTTTCGGCCAGAATAGAACAACAAAACAATGGACATTACATTAAAAAATACGCATTTTATGAACTACTGAACACATGTTTCAATTATTTGATTTCAGAAAAGACGGACATTTTATAATATTTTTGTTTCACGAAAAAAATGATGCTGCAAGCTAATAAATAATTAAAACTTTATTTCCCAAAACACAAAAATCTGTAACTACCATACATTAACTTGGACGAAACCAGACAGTTTAGAAACTTTCATTAGGATTCTGCGCCACTCCTTCTAAAAAGTGAGTACTTCAAATAATATAAACCTCTTTTAGTATACGTAGCTGTATGTTAATGTCCAAGAAAAATGCTTCCCCAAATCCCTTCTAGTTTCGACCCGTCTTATTAGGAGGTTTAAAAATACCGTTCAAAAATCTGATCGCTAAATACCTAATCAGAAAATGTACCCGAAAATTGCATCCACAATACAATGATAAACATTTTTTGATCGAGCATAAATAAATATAAATCGTGCTTATTTATATCTTTTCTTTCCACCATGATTTGACGCCTTTTGCGAATCCCTCTGATCTTCTAGGTTATCCTGATGTGTTACTAATACAATCTAAACGATGCCAGGTTTATATTTTCATCAAATATTTTATCCAGAGAATATGATTTCTCTTCCTTTTGGCAACGTGTTCATGCAGATTTTGTACAAAAAATAATTTTAGAACAGCATGAAAATAAATATTTTCCTCAAAAAGTTTTTACGATACGTTCTAACTATGATACTAACCTTTATTGCCTTGATCAATTGCCGATGAATCTAGAATCCAAGCAGCTACTCTACTTTGCTGAGAGATAGGGCTGCGAATGAGACTATGCCTACTACTTTGCCATGCAGAACCGTCGTGAATACTACTGACAGGAGGTGTATAGGACATAGGAAATGGTACTAAATAAAGAAAATACCTTTTATAATAAAGAATATCGAAATCAATCATTTAGTTTTCACTGCTTCTTTATAATTAATGCACTCTCATTATATTTTGATTACTATTGAGATTTTAAAAAATAACCCTTGCTAATTATTAAATTATAAAGGGTAAATATACAGGGTGAGTTTTAATTAACCAACTGCTTTCGACTGAAATAACTTATCAGAGTCCCACTAGATGTCGCTACGAATAAGTGCAATGAGAGGGGGTATAAAGGGAAACTGTTTAACGTCCTTTTTCAAAATGTCATCCAAACTATCATATTCAACCGAAGATCATATTTTTATTGGTAAAAATTGATATGCAGAGGTGAAAATGCAACACTATTCCTACAGAAGTGATCTTCAACATTTAGAAGACTGACCTAAGCTTTCTAGAGAAAGATACGATAAGAAAATTCGAAAGTTAAAGATGATTTCAAGGGAAGTTTTTTTTATTAGATTGCCTATTGTGTTACCTCTGAAAGATCTCACTTTGAAAACACTATTCATTAAATTCCTTTTTCACGTTCTGCTCAATAATTTTAAAAAAAAAAGTTTGTAGCACTATTGGGGCAACGACTCAAAAGTTATTTCAGTTCTAAGTTGCAGTTAAATAAATTAATTAAAACTCATCCTGTATATGGTTCTCATAAAATTTTTTTAAAGAGCTCATAGATACTTTAAAAACAAAAAGAGAATGTTTGAAGTTTAAAATGTCAAATATTAAGAAATTCTTTCGACGCTGATTTTCTAGTAAGTTTTCACAAAAAAATATTTCTAAAAATTATACAAGTTTTAATAATATTTTTCTGAGAACAACACATTTTGTAAATATATTTAATTGAAATTAAAAAAGGTATTTAAAGTGCGAGGTGGTTATAATTAAAGTGACCCAATTCAGACCTATGTAAGAGCGCGTTCTGGTTGAAAGAACGCTGAGATTTGAAACATACGTTTTAAGGACCATGGGGGAAAAGAAATTT
Source organism: Araneus ventricosus (assembly GCA_013235015.1). NCBI lineage: Eukaryota > Metazoa > Arthropoda > Arachnida > Araneae > Araneidae > Araneus > Araneus ventricosus. Next base: position 111,445 of record BGPR01000362.1, read on the forward strand.
GCAATAAAAAAATCATAGTTCAAATTTCGACCATCAGGAAAAAATGTGACGCATAAAGAAAAAGAACAGCAAATTGAAAACATAAAACATTATTTAATCACAGCATTTATTCAATTTGCATTTCAGTTGTGTCAATAACATTTTAAACCGCATTATACTATATTCAATGGTAACGCGAAGACATTCCCGATGAATTGCAGCAACTTGGCGTGTTGTGTTTGATTTCAATTTAGAAAGAATCCGTTATGTTTCCAACATAGACACGATCTTTCAGGAATCTCCAAAGCCAGAAACTCAGAGAAGTCCGCAAAATGAGATGGCCAGGCATTCTGAAAACTTCTCAAGATTGCCTGAACGCCTACAGTGTAAATATGAAACAGTTCCTCCACTTGTCGGCCAATTAGGTGAATTCAGTATCGTGCATGAAGACAATAGTCACTAAACATTTCCTTCTAGTAAGGGAGAAATGACTTGCTGTTGAAGAAGTTCGCTATAACGGACACTCCTGACGGAACACCTTTCAAGGTTGAAAAATGATCGTCTCAAAAAAAAAAAAGGGCCAAGAATTAAAGAAGCAAATCCGCCCCATACAGTCACATAATCAGAATGCAGAGGCTGTTCAGGATTAGTAGTGCGAATTGGAGTACCCTATATACAACAGTTCTGAGTATTCACTGCTTCGTCTAGGGTAAAATGCACATTGTTTAACCACAAAATTTTCCAAGGCAACGACCATCTCACCAAAAATCAGCAAGCAAAATCAGTGTGTTGATGCAGATCTTGAGGTGGCAGCTTTTGCAAGATGTGGTTCTTGTATGCATACCACTTTAAAATGGGTCTCGGAACTTTTTGTAGACCAAGAGATAGACAATTCACACGACACCGTTCGAACACTTGTCGAAGAATATAAGGAAAAGAATGCTCTGTCAACTTCCATAGAACGATGAATTCTTCTCATGTTTCCATTAGAAATCTGTTTCCGTATCCTTCCCGGCAGCATATCCAACTACCCAACCTCTTCAAATTTAGTAATCACCTCTCTCAAACCATTCTTCGACATAAGCCCTTTTTGCAACCCATTCAAAGTCGATCTTCTCGCAATGCAGCTGAACTACTGCTTGCAGTTCTGATAAAAAACACAACATGACTAGCATAAATTAACCGTTCTTCTCTTAAGGCATGATGAATAATGATTTTCTAACATTTTAAAGATTTCCTAGTTTGTATAATGTCTTTTGTAATTCGCATAATACGTATCGTCTGGTGATCGAAATCTGAACTTTACTTTTTATTGTCGATTCCTTTTCCCCATGGTCCATATAATGTTTATACCCAGTTTCAAAGAAATATGTTCACCAGAATGGGTTTTACATAGGTCTGAATAGGGTAACTTTAATTATAAACACACTGTATAAGAAAAATAGCTGGAAGTAAAATACAGGGTGTCAGGTTAAATTATCAAAAAATAATGCCTTGTACTGAGAGAACCAGGCATAACTGTTTAACCCTTTTAGTTCCGAACGAAAGTATTGTGCCTATGCGAAGAGTGCCGGACCAATTTGACGAATTTGCTAAGGTTTGGGAAAAAGCTCATAAAAACAAAATAAGAATGATGTTTAGAAAATTCAAAAAGGAGCATATTACGAAATAAAGGGAGAATAAATTAATGCCAATTGTATTTCAATATTTGTTGAAAATCATATGAATAACATAAATATAAAACATTATGAAAAACAGAAAAATCAATTCTCTTTTACAAACAGTATTTGCACATAAGAAAAATCATCGTTTAGTCATAGCTTTATATAGATTACGGTCTCAAGAAAATGCCACGTGTCGAATTTCTATCTTACAGCTCTAGCGTATACGCAGACTCGTCCCCAACCAACATGGAATATAACAAAAAGTTATATCCATAAACAATTTTTTGAATTCTTTTGCAAAGAAAGTAAACCATTTATAAAGTTTTATAAATTTATTTTGAGATAGAGTTCTCTCGCGATGCGAATGGTAGGGCGCCATTGCATAAGCAACGATATATCGTCGTTAGCACTTTCGCAAGTGTTGCGAACGGCGATATATCGTTGTTCGGCACTAAAAGGGTTAAATTTCAGATGCAGTAAAGACGATAACTCGTCAGGTTTCTTTATGAAGTTGAGTTTAAGTAACATGAATTCAGCAAATGTCCAAATGGTAATCGTTCTCTTGCCAAGTGTTTAGTGGCTTTTGTGGCATTATTTGTGACTGCTTCAAATGATCCAAACTTTGAATTTTATGTGGGTATACAATCATTTTAATGATGACCGAAGCATGGTATATTCGGAGATCTTGGATGCCAGGCGACATTCTGAATGGTTGTCAGTGTGCGACTGCTGCGAAAAGCGGTTCAAAGCAGCTGTCGAGAATGCACATGCGTGATCTTGGTAGAAAGCTTGTTAGATTATAAACTTCAAGTGATCACCCGCCGATGGTGCAGCACTTTTATTATAAATCAGTGGTGGTTCTCTTAATATCTTTCGAATATCTTTAGTATAAAAAACTTGTATAATAAATACTAACCGATTTTAGCAATTATTTGTTACTACTGTGGTCCATGCATTATAGTAGTAACAACAATTCAATTAAGTCGTTCAAATTCAAAATTTGGAAGTTGTTAAAATCTTATATTATTTTACTATTTATCACTTATTTTGAACTAAAATCACCGAAAGAAATAATTTCAGATTGAAATTCTCGAGCCATCTAAATCATTACATTTGGATGACAAAAAGTAAAACTGATGATCCAAACCAGTGACTTCTATAAACCAAATAAATCGTAGAAAAACCAAGTAAAATTTAAAATGGTTAGTTACTGCATGCACTGTTATCACTTTACATCTACACTGCACATTTATTCACATTTGCATCACTACCACTTCATACTTTAATTTTGAATAATTTAGCCCATGAAACCATGCAACTAGCAAAATTATAAAACAAAAATCAATGTTACAGAGAGGTATTAGTTTTGAAGCCTGTCAGGTAAATAAATTTAACATTGTTTTCGTTTATAGTGATTTCATCATGGTTAAAGATATTTCTCCTTCTATTCACCTCTTTGAAGTAGCAATACCTGAGGAAGGTGTACTAATCTTCCCTTTTAAATAAGCAACTGATAATAGGAAATTTCTCTTAAATAATAATAAAAGTTAAATATGCTTTGATTTTCAAGTGTTCCTTAAAATTCTGGAGGAGCAGAAATTTTAAATAAATAGAATGAATACATTTCAGAAAAAAATATATAAATAAATAGAACATTTTAATACATATCAGTCCACTTCACAGATGCATACACAGGGTGTCCCAAAAAAGTGGAACAAGCACTTATTTCCTTAAATATTGCACCCAGAGATATACTTCCAATTACAAAGTTTTATCATATAAGGTGAGAATTTGTATGAAAAACTTCGGCTCCTGTGGAGATTGTTAATAAAAATTTAAAGAAATTAAATTTTTATACGGCTCCATAGAGTAAAAGTGTCAATGAGTAAAATTTTCCTTCTTAAACTAATCTATGTATGAACTGATTCTATCTGCAAAATTTGCAGATATATACATATTTCTAAATTTAAAGGGACTTTTCACAAATTTAAATGGGGAGAAATTGAAATGCATTCAACACAGACAGAATGCCATGCCCCGTGCCTGATGCCATTACAGCAACCGAACCGGTTGGATGGACATGGGGCAATTTTAGACAAATAGCGAAATGCAAATGCTTTTCTAGTAGTACATCATCCAATCGTAATGACCTTATTTGCTTTCTGAAGGTAGTTCGATAAGCAACGAAAATGGAAAATGAATAAAAACGAGAAAACAGGACAGCAAATGAATCAAAAATTAAGACAGGCATTGCATGGGGTTGCAAACCAAATAGTTTTGGAAAGCACCAAAATTCACTCATTGCGCACAACTAAGTGGTATGAAGGGTGAAGGCGAAAAGCTATACTTTTTGTCTTTGAACTCGACCAGAACTGGATTTTCGGTTGTACCTGTTTGGGTCTCGTCCAAACACAAATGCCCTTTTTCTTCCTTTTCCCCCCTTCAATCTCACTTAAGGTTTGCCTTCGCGTTCTTGATTTGTTCCTCTTTGATTTCTTTTTCATTGGCTGTTTTTAGATTTCGTATCCATTTTCATGGTGCTCCAGCGGAAACTTGGCTGATTACAACGTATTTTGTTTTCTTTTGTTCGAAGTCACACACCGAAATAAGATACGACGGTAATATTCTAAAATACAATTCAGATAATTAAAATTACATATTTGGGCTATTTAAAGGCAAAGCTATTCTTGAAAAAATTTATTTCAATTGTATTTTATTAATATTTTTGTAGAACTGTTTGTTTCTGAGCAGATGAGCCGTCACTGCTTTGCACATTTGTTGAAGATTCAAAATTTGAACTATTTTTGCAAATACATCAATTAATGTATTATTTGAACATTTTTAAGATTTAATAAGAGTTAACAAATGTATTATTATTTCCTGATTCCGCCTTTTTTATAAGGTATTAAAATATGAATATTATCTCTAAAATGTACATCGAAAAACCGAATGAAACAGCAGTGAGAGGCATGGAGAAGTGGTCTAATTCCATAAATTTGCCTTCAAATATATCTGTAAGTTTTGCAGATAGAAGCGTGCAACTTTGCATGTTCAAAGATGAATGCAAGAGAAACATTTTATTATTGACATTTTTATACTTTGGGGCCGTATAAAAATTTAATTTTTTAAATTTTTTTTATCAATTCCTATAAAAGGCAAAGTGTTTTAATATAAATTCGCACCTTATTTGATGAAACTTTGTAATTGAAAGTATATGTCTAGGAGTAATGTTAAGGAAATAAAAGCTTGTTCCACTTTTTTGGGACACCCTGTATATGAATATCATTCACAAAAATAGTTAAAACCGGGATTAGTAGTGAGGACAATGAACTGATGAGCTTCAAAAGATGAAATTTAAATGCCAGTAGTGCCGTATTGACGGGAGCATGATTATTGCGTCCAGGTCCGGATTACAGGCAAAGTAGGCAACTGCCTATGGGCCCCACAACTTTTGGGGAATCTAATTTTGTGCCTAAATTTGATTTACGAGAACCATGTACTTAAACATATTCAAAATAAAATTAAGTATTGATTAAATATCAGAACATTATTCTTAGAATTTTTCCATGTTTTAAAATTTATTTATAGATCAATGTGGTCCTTTTTTTTGCAGTTGGCTGACTAATTCACAAGTCAACAGCTCTGGAGATCTTAGAATATTAAGACTCTGTCACAAATGTTTTGTAAATTATTAAATGGTAAATTTAAGTTTAAATTTAGTTTTAAATTTAAAATTTCTATACGCGACTTAAATTTTAAAATTTTTTATAATAAAACCAACTCTTTGGATGGCGATACGCAATTTAAATGTTTTTTTATTTCAGTTTGTCATTATTCGTGTAAATTGAAAGCTTGCATGTAGAGAGATTAATTAAAATCATTAAAAAATATCTTGTTTTGGAAATTGGGGAGGAGAAAGGTGGCCCCCTAAACAAACATTGCCTAAGGGCCCCTGCAGGGCTTAATCAGGCCCTGATCACGCCTGTACAGAGAAACAATTTATTGAAGAAGGTCAAATTACAAATTTAATCAATTTGAACTGGTTCATCTAACTGAATTGCTTCAATTGGAAATGTAACAATTCATTTGATGAAGGTTGTATTTGTTCTAGATACGATAATAAACGGCAACGCCAAAGCTTCTGTGCATTTTGCTAATTAAGATTTTCGCAAGATATGGAAACATTAATTTTTTCATTTTAAACTCGATGAATGACTTTACAATATAATAGTTTTAAATAAAATTACTTACATATATTGTCTTATTTTTTAACGAATAACGGAGGATTACATGAAGAGCTGAAACGGAATTCCTCAGAATATGCGACACATCAGTAGTAGTAAGATAAAGCAGTAGCTTTTCCAAATTTTGATTCAATCAGCTTTGACTTTCTTAATTGTTTTAACACTAAAAGCACTCGACCGAGTCCGACATTCAGGGAGATTCTCTAGGAGCTCAGGATTGGTGGATTGCTGCATTCCACCGAGAGTGAGCATTTCCAGATAGACTATACGATCAAAAGCATCCGGATACTCTCGGATTTACACATTTTTTCGAATTTCAACAGAAAGACTGGAGGAACTGCACTTGAATTTCGACTATGTGATGAATAGATTTGAACTCGCATTTAAAGTGATGATTCGGTCACGCATTTAGGGGACAGACCAGAAATTGATGAAAAGGAAAATGGTTTCGGCTCACCCCGTTTCACAGAAGGATGATAATGATTTGCAATTTTCACCACTGGTTTTGTTTGCTATGCACATTGCTTACATGCATTTTCGTAAAAATAGCATGTATATTCGGGAAGATATAAAGGCTTTCCTAAAAAATCTCATATTTTTCCGCATGTTTTTTCTTTCTCCTAAAACATGCAGAGTTTTTAACCAAATTATACAAAACTTACATAATACGTGACAATAAGTTAACGAAGCATTGTATTAAAATTCGAAGTAAATACTTTGAATAATAAAGGAAATATGAGTATTTGTAGCAAATCAGTTTTTACTGCGCATGTATGTAACATAGTATAACTTTCTTTTATAATTTGGAAGCCAGATATATACGGCAACTTATATAAAAATTCCAGCTGAATATCGCTAAGATTAAGAAAGATATCGGCATTGCAGCGAGAAGAATTTCTATTTCTCTCTAACAGAAACAAAATGATGAGGTTTTTTTTCACAAACTGATATTTTTAAACTTGACTCTCTGAATAACAATCGTGGAACTGCAATTTAAATTATGTACTTAGTTTTAAAGTATACATGGGTATTTAGGATATTCAACTTTCATACAGTTCAATATTATTATTTTTTAATAAAATATGAATCTAGCAATATTTAATTAAAATTGAAGCGAAGAAATGAAACCTTTTATAAGTTTTAAGTAAATGTCAATTAAATATAATCAAAAAATGAGAAATCACGACATGCAATACATTTCTTATGGCTTCCACCTTTTTAAAATTAATATTTAGTACTTGTATTCAAATTTAAAGTTCTGCAAGCAGGGACGTCCTTCCGCAAAAAATCTATATTTGTATCAATATCTCTCAAAGTAGAGGCGATATTTGCAAGATTCATTTTTTTCGAGGTGGCATATGAAAGAATTTGAAATGTATTAAGAGTAAAAAAAAAAAAAATGACACTAATATTAAAAAAAATTTCGTTTCAAAAATAAGCACCTAAATATATACATTACCTCCTACTGGCACTTCTTCTACTGGTGTAGTAATTTTAGGAGCCTCTCTAGTTCCAAATGAAATTTCGTGCTGTCTGTATAACCTATGATGCCGAAGTTCATTTACCCATTGTTGATACTGAGTTTGATTTTTAACCTTTTAAAAACAAACAAGCAAAAAGAAAAGGTTAAAAATTCATTACACTTTCATTTAGATAACCATAAACATAGATAAACAAACACAAAAAAATATATTTAAAAAACACCTTTACAATAAACAGTTATTAAAGCATTTGTTGAAATAAATATACATTTGTTTGAGCACGTATACATAGAACAAAATATAGAAGTATAATAAAATGAGAGTATAATGATACTCCAAAAAACATTTAAAAAATATTTTAATAAAAATATTTTTAATTTTAATTTTTTTACTTTCTTAAATCATTTTTAATGACTCCTCACTTTTAATTACTTCTACTTCCATCGTAATAAGCGCACTACGACTTTCAATTCGAGTCACGAGTCTTTTACGGGGAAATTCCCTTCTCTGGGTACTTAAAATTTCTGCGCATTTCCATCTGCCTTTTTTTATTCAAGCATGTAAACAAACAACAACAGCGCGACGCTTCGCACGTTAACTCTTTAATCCTGGTCATGGATCTATGTACATTATGATCCCTTTACCTATGAAAAGGTAACCTATCTTCAATGGTTGAATAAAAGAAGATGGAATCGACTAAAGTCTTTTCCTTGACTCAGATGCTCTACACTTCATATTTAATAATAATGCGACATATATACACTGACGAGCCAAAACATTATGACCATCCCCACATTTTTCAAGGAACTCGTTTGGATGACGTGGAGGGCACGTGGTTAAGTGAGAATGGTATTTAACTGCTGCTAGAGAAGGTAAGTAAACATTCTTGCACTTACTTTTGCGAGTGATGAGAAAGGCTGCTTCTAAGCGAATTTGATAGAAAGCAGATCGTAATGGCCCGAAGACTCGGGACGAGTATCACCGAAACTGCACGACTGATAGGTTGTTCACGATCTGCCGTTGTTCATGCAAAGTATTCATGCAACAGTATTCATGCAAAGTGGATAAATGACGGTGACACTAGCAGTAGACGCCAAGGTGTTGGTCGTCCACGCGTCATCAAAGAAAAAGGACGTCGGAGACTGTCCCGCTTGGTAAAGCAAAGTCGGCGCCAGACAGTGGCTCAGCTGACAGCCCAACACAATGCAGGTCCAAGCGCAAGTGTTTCGGAACATACAGTTCAGCGGACACTGTTGAATATGGGACTGTGCAGCAGACGTCCCACTCGTGTGCCTCTGTTGACCAAGCGTCATCGTCAACTATGCCTGCAGTGGGCCCGGGAACATCGAGACTGGACCATGGATGAGTGGAAGAGAGTTGCCAGGTCGGACGAATCCCGATATCTCATTCATCACGTCGATGGTCGTGTCAGGGTACGCCGTCTGCAAGGCGAACAGTTACTCCCCTCTTCTACAGCAGGTCATACACAGGCTGGTGGTGGAGGTATTATGCTTTGGGGGACGTTCTCATGGGCATTGTAGTTGTGGTAGAACAGACCATGAAAGCTGCGAACTATTTGAACATCGTTGCGGATCAGTTGCACCCTTACATGGCGTTTGTCTTCCCAACTGCAAATAGAATCTTCCAACAGGACAACGCCCCATGTCACAAGGCTCGGATTGTGTTGGAGTGGTTCGAGGAGCAAACTGATGAATTCCACTTAATGTCCTGGCCACCTAACTCGCCGGATCCTAATCCGATGGAGCACATATGGGATGTCATAGAGGGGAAGCTCAGAGCTCAAACACCAACGTGTCCGAATATCTCGACTTGCGTGATCTTGTATCTCGTATCTTGCGTGGCCGCTGCTTAGACATTTGGTACAACCTGTCTCCAGTCATGTACCAAAAACTTGTGACATCTATGCCCAGGCGAGTTGCAGCTGTTTTGAAGGCCAAGGGGGCGCAATGCGTTATGGAGTAGGTGGTCATAATGTTTTGGCTCTTCAGTGTGTGTGTGTGTGTATATATATATATATATATAATGACTTAGAAATTTTCCCATCTTTAAAATAAATCCTTTTTAACGACAGTTATTTTTTTAATTACGAACGAATGATTTCTACTTCAATCCTATATTAAAAACAATTCTACTGTAACTAGACTCGCAAGAGTCCCAATATTTCGCGAGTCTCAACTTCGGTACTTTTCCCTTTTTGGTATTATAAAAACTCTCCGCGTTTGCGTAATTTCCTCTTTCGTAATCATGTAACGCACTGAGCAAGTCACGCCGTTTTAGGCGTAATTCCTACTCCTGGCCATGGCTTTAATTTTCCCATAATCTTTTAAAAGTTTAATCTATTATTGAGTACTCTATAACTAATTTAATCTTGCCTATTTTCGAATTGTAATAAAATGTTTTGGACTTTTAACGACTGAAATCTTCTTCAACTACCTCTACACTTCACTTAACGGAACAACGTTATATATACACACCATGTGATCAAAACTATAGAGACACTTCCGGATTTATATATTTTTAAGAATTGCAAGAGAAAGGCTGGACGAACTGCCCTTGAACTTCGACCAAGTAATGAATAGGCTTGAACTCGCATTTTACAGTGAAGATTCAATCACGAGGGCATTTAGGGGACTGACCAGAAATTGACGAAGAAGAAAATTATTTGGGCTCTCCGCGTTTTACAGAAAGCTGATAATGATTTGCAACTTTCACCACTGGTTTTGTTTGTTATGCACATTACTTTCATGCCTTTTCGTACAAATAGCATGTATATTTAGGAAGATGTAAAGTTTTTCTTCAAAAAAAATCTGAAATTTTCCCGCGTGTCTTTGCTTACAACATAAAGAGTCTTCAACCGAATTACAGGAAACTTACAGAATACTTGACAATTTGTTAGCGAAGCACTGTATTAAAATTTGATGTAAAAACTTTGAATATTAATAAGAATATAATTATTTGTGGTAAATAATTTTTTATTGCGTATGTGAGAAACATAGAATAATTTTTCAATTATAATTTGGAAGCCAGATATATAGAGCAACTTATATAAAATTTCCAAATGAATACTATTAAGATTTTGAGAAATATCAGCATTGCAGAGCGCAGAAATTCCGTTGCCCTCCAAGAGAAACAAAATGATGCGGGTTTTTCCACAGACTGATATTTTTAAAACTTGAATCTTCGAATAGGAATCGTCGAACTGCAGTTTAAAATATGTATTTAATTTATAAGTACACAAGGGTACTCAGAATATTCAACTTTCATACAATTCCAAATTACTGTTCGGAGATTCAAGTTTAAAAAATATCATTTTGTGGAAGAACCCTCATCATTTAACTTCTCTTAGAAAGCAGCCGAAATTCGGTTCGCAGCAATGCCGATATCTTTCTAAATCTTAATGGTATAATCGCCAACAGATTGTCACATATTCTGTAAATTTTCTGTAATTTGGTAGAAAACTTTGCAAGTTATGAACAAAAAATATGCGGAAAAACTTGGGATTTCGTACGAAAACCTTTATATCTTCCCGAGTATACAAGCTATTTTTTTTACCAAAATGCATATAAGTATTGCGCATAGTAAACAAAACCATTGACGAAAGTTATAAATCATTATCAGCTTTCTGTGAAACGCGGGGAGAAACTCCCTCGGACCCGCCCTGGTACCCGGCCACCAGGTACATGTCAGAATCTACTGGAGTTTCGTACACAATGGAACCGGAGAAAAAAATTAAGGAGGTAAATTAGGAGATCTGGGGGGCCATATGACGGAACCACCACGCCCAATCCATCAACGTTCAAACAGTGGTATTCTGCATCGGTAAGGTGAGACAGGTTCCGATGCACATGAGGGAACATTTGGTGATTAGGTACTCTCCTCGTTGGAAGTCTTTCCTAATCGTGCAGCAGAGTGTCCATTTCCTTTAGCTACATGCCATAAACAAAATGAATATCGGTCAACTAGGCGTTCGTGAAACGATTCATGTTGCCAACACTTAGTTGAAGTCTACAAAGAGGAACCCACATGTTCCGACCTTGAGAGGTCGTATACAGAGCCACCTATCTATTTCCCATGCTTTCCTATGTGATTATGATTCTTAACGATGTTCTCTACCTCCCCTCCAAGTTTGTACGTGGAGTTCCGGGACACCCTGTACATATAAATATACATATACGTAACTATTTAAAAATCAAAATAAAAAATCGGTTGGTTTGGTTTATAATATTAATTTTTATCTTAATTATTTATGACAATTTTATTGTGTTTGGAATTTTATTGTATTTTAAATATTACTATATTTGGTATTTTTTACTATATACATACATATAAGAAATTCATAATCCCACATTATTAGGGCCATTCTCATGAAAAAGGTACAAATAGCTAAAAAAGAATTTTATTTTACGAAAGTATGTAAAAAATCTCAAAAATTGCATGGATGTTTCCACTTAAGCTTAATAAATAACCTTATATTAGTGGTCAAGTTTTCTTTTCTTTTTTTTTAAGTTTTAAAATTTTTGACCTGTCTATGAAGGAGACATGATAATCAACAGAACTTTTACATTTTAAACGAAAGCATAATTGACTAATTATTGGGGAGATTTGGTACAGGTTTATTTCTTATAATTAAACAATAAATTAAGTTATTAAAAACTAGTGCAAGAAAATTTAACATTTTAAAATAAACAGCACTTTTTAAATAATGGCACTGACTATGCATTAGTTAAATAATATTTACAAACAATTTTCAAATAAATTAAAGTCAACATTTTGCAGGAAAGTAATCAATTATATACTAGATTAAGGAATATCATATATTTATTTATTAATAAAAAATCTAGTAAGTCTCGTATTAAGTTTTTTCTACTCTCTTCTCTTCTGAATTTGAGCATCTAACTGCTTTGTCTTTTTATTTTTTGATATTTCCATTTTTACTAAAAATAAATTTAGCTATTCAAATGTTTTTTTATACATTATTGAAGCTTTAATATTATAAATTCTATATGAATTGTTTAACTTAATTCTTTCCTAGAATATAATTTCAATTTTAATTTTTTTAAAAATACAAAAGAAAATCACTAAATCTCATTAAAAATATTTTTCAAAGAACTTTTAATTAATGTTATTTTAATCAATCTAACTGTATCATGATTTTTGAGATTTTGTCTTTTTCATGGACAATGCCATCCTCTCTGTAGAAATGCTGTGTCCACGGAGGAGACAAAAACTAAGATTTGAATTTTTAAGTGCTTAAGTTTTACGTGGCTAAAGTGGTACACTTATTTTTTATTAAATTCGATACTAAACCTATCAAAATTTTGCATTTTAATTATAAATTAGATTTTTCTTAACTTATTTATGATGTCCACGGAGTGGACGCTGAGAACTTTACCAAGCTCTAAATGAAACTAATAATTTGGAATATATTCAATAATTCGCAATAGAACGAAAATTTTTCCTTAAAGAACAAATTGTCTGCCTCTCTTATAAACTCTTTTATGATGATTTGACATGAGCTGCCATTTATGATATTTTTTTTAAGTTATTTTCTTTGTCCCCGGAGGGAAACGTATTTGACTAGGGACAAAGTGTAAAAATTAATTACTGAGTAATAATAATTTTTTTTTAAAAAAAAAAAAATGTTAGGTTAGACCTTAACTAGAAACTCGTTAATACTGAAAAAAAATGCAATTTTTTAAAAAAATTACTTGATTGTATGAAAAAAAATGCATTTTTTTAAAAAAATTACTTGATTGTCAGTCAATATTATTTTGAATTTCATGTGTAGGGATGTCCACGGAGGGGAATTTTGTCTTATTCATTGAAAAATGAGAATTAAATAGTAATTTTTTTAGTAGAAACGTATTGAATAGCTCTCTTAAAATTTAAATTATACATATGAACAAAAATATTAGGACATTTGCTGCACATTCTAATTTTTATCACCCCGGGACTGTAAAAAGCACCTTTTCGTGAGAACGACCCATTAGTGTTTGTAATTTCCTTTACTTTGGTTCTTATTTTCCTAATATTAATTACTGAATTAACTGGTAATTTCCCAAATTTTTTAGTTTTTTATATTTTCTTTTTCCTCAATTCTTTTTTCTTTTTCTTAAAATATATGCCATCACGATCCTGAGTGATGTTTATGTTTTTATTGATAACTTTATAATATATCTTTAAGATTTTTTCTTTTATTTACCTTAATAGATATTTCTTTTTTTAAAATTGATTTCTATTAAAATGGAAATCCCCTTCTTTCTCTTTACTATCTGGACAGCATCTTTCGCTGTCCTTCGACAGAAGTCTTTATTTAACAGATATGTACAAACTGCTTGACTAAAGTGATTGCCAAATACTAAAATAAGATGATTCTAGATTCTTTTTCCTCAATATTTATTATTATTAATAATTATTATTATTTATTACAGCAATGTTTGAAAGTTATGAAATAAATTACTATCTTAGAGTCAATACGCGTTTGCGTTCATTCATTGTGTTAAGTCTTTATGGTTAATAACCATTTGTTTTCATGATAAGGTACAATGGAACGGTGTGCAGTAATAATTTACCATGAAAATACTTCAGTTCTCAATAATTAGAAAGTTATCAAGTAATTTATAAATACAGTGAAACTTCTTCGAACGGCCACCCCTGCATAGCGGCCACCCCTCTTAACGGCCAATTTTTCGTGGCACGGATATTTCGGCCCATAGACCTAATGTTAAAATAACCCCTAGCAATGGCCACCCAACCCCTCTGAACGGCCGCCGGGGGGGTTCGCCCATCCACAACCGACGGAAGTTCCGTCGGTTGTGGCCCATCCCATTTGACAAACGCATCGGTTAGAGAGTTACTTTTTAAACTGAAAAACGAACTTGAAAAAATGGTTTTTTCCAAGGAGGGTAAAAACTTAAAACAGTCACAAATTGTATCCTTTTTTCAAAAAATGTAAAAAATTATTAAATAAAGTACTGTTTTCCCTTTAGATAAGTCTCAAACTTCATTTTAAATAAGAAATATATGTCAGACTTGTTTATTATAGCAATTATCTTGTAATTGAATGAAAACCCTTCAGAGCGGCCACCCCCTCTGAGCGGCCAATTTTTCTCGGAACGGAGGGGTGGCCGCTCAGAGAGGTTTCACTGTATAATTTTGCCCTAAAAAAAAACTAAAGTTACTTTTTGAACACAGAAGACTTAGCAAGGACTGATAAATATTGCTACTGTAAACGTGTGAACGAGAGAGAGCAAACTGTAACAGATTTAAAATAAATTTCATACAATCAAGCAATAACCCTCTCTACCCAAGAAATTTTTTACATCTTATAATGTACATAACGTCTCATATTTTTAAACGAGTGAAGAAGAAAAATGAAAATAAAAATTCGTAATGCATAAAGGCTAATAATTTGTAAAATGCAATCAATAACTTATAGTAAAAAGGAGAATCTAATATATACAAATACTACCACTAAATAGAAATAGAGAACAACAAATTAAACTCGTTAATTAATAAAAAACTTGCCTATTATTTCCGAAGCATAACATAGCGATATGATTTAAAGAAGTTCCATGAAAGAACATAAATATTAACATTCTACTATTTTAAAATAGTGCATCCGTTTGAAGTGTTTACCTTTAAATGATAAATCTGTTCTTCAGCATCGATATCAATTCGCCGTCTCTGACTTTTTGTAGAAATAACGGATAAACCTACATCAACTGAACCAAGAATTTTTCCTCTGGCCATCTAAAATAAGAAAAAAATCTCAGTAAACTTATGCTGGAACGCAATCAGAAAATATCTATAAGAGAAACAGTAAACATACTTCATTCGATGTTTTTGTATATGTCAGTATCCCTTTATCCAACAGAAAATAGCGCTGTAAATAGATTTTCGAAAAAGAAATGATTAATAAGCTTCAATCGAAAGATATATTTAGAAATGAAAGCAGAAAACATGGCTTACTTTATGCCATCCTTTGAGCGGCCACTTTCTCCTTTTTAATAAATAACCTTCAAATTTTTCTGGTTTCGTTTCACAAATTTTCCCATCTTTTAGACCTTCTAATATTTCCCATTCACTTCCTCTGTGATGTTTTTGTACAGTTTTCTCTTCTCCATTCACTACAATTTGATCACAATTCTGAACATCTGTTGAATTCAAAGGCAGTTGAAAGGAAGGCTTTCCATGAGAAACCGGCTCGGACTGATGAGAACTATGTGAAAGACTATTGGTACCCACACTGATTTCCTGCAATTCAAGATTCATTACTGGTAAAAAAGCTTATGTAATATATACTGAATGAAGATAAAACTTTATTGAACGTGATATAAACATCAAAGAACCGAAAATTTTATTTATTAGTTATACAAACAGAAAGCAATAGAGTTATTTCGAATCTTAACAAAAATAATATACTATAAAATAAAGTTAATTAGCTTAATAAATTAATTAACTTTATTTTATAACATTTATTCATTTGTAAAATTTAATAAAATATATTTCTTTTAACTCATTGTTTACGGACGGCGGGTTTTTCTCCCAATCCAGGAGGGCGATTTTTCGCAATTTGCGCGAAAAATTACATATAACGTAAAGTAACTATAACTTCTTAACTACTGCTCTTTTTCCCTCTAAAGATGAAAACATTTTCGCTTTAACTTCTGAGTCGCATGGGCTTTTGATTTTTCCCCACGGCTTTTAAAATCTAATCGCTGTAACTGTGACTATCTGGGACAGATCTGCTGTATTTCATTCACATAGCGAGCCTCTTTCCAGGGAACCCTCTTTCTGAGTTAATAAAAGGTTTCAACGCGTTGTCAAAACTCTCTTTCTGCCTTACCGGTGATATGCGTGATTCGACTTCTTTGGTCATGGATTGCATCACATAAAAACTATTTAAACGTTTTAAAGTAAGCTATTATGTTTTTCAAGTGGCATGACTGTTCGTCTAATAAATCAAGTTACTGTATTTCTACAGATGCATTCTCTTTAAAATGTCTCGCAAATTGCTCGCAGCACAAAAAACCATTGATGAAATTTTCAAATCATGATCAGTTTACGTGAATTTTCGTAAAAATAGCACGTATATTCGGGAAGATATAAAGATTTGTTTAAGAAATCCCAAATTTTTTCCCATGTTTTTTGCTTATAACATGCAGAGGTTTCAACCAAATCATACGGAACTTACAAAATACTCGATAATATGTTAGAGACGTATTGTATTAAAATTTGAAGTAAATACTTTGAATATTAGAGGAAATATGAGTATTTGTAGTAAATTTTTTACTGCTCATGTGCGAAACGTAGTGTAATTTTTCTTTCGTAACTTCAAAGTCAGATATACAGCGCAAACTTCTGTAAAAATCCAGTTAACTATCATTGCGATTTAGAAAGCTATCGGCATTGCAGCGAGCTGAATTTTGGTTGCACTCTAAAAGAAGCTAAATGATGAGGGTTCTTGCACAAATTGATATTTTTAAAACCTGAATCTTCGAACAGTAATATTGAATTCTATGAAAGTTGAATATCCTGAATACCCATGAATACTTACAAATTAAATACATCATTTAAATTGCATTTCGACAATAACCAGCACTGGAAAGTAACCTGAAGGCATTCATAATGTTAGCAATTCAGCAATAGACACTGTTACAGACATCGTATTTAGCATCAATATATACAACCTAAATATTGATAATGAGCTCAAACACTCTTGTGAACAGAAGAAATCTTCAAATCAAAAATTAGTGTTCCAACATCTGAAGTGCAAGTTTAAAACACCGCACACAAATTTTGGTAACTCTCAAACCGCAAACACATCCCAATCGATGTCTACAAAGGAAATTCAAGTGAAATCAAATTTGCATTTTTTTCCAAGAGTTTTTCAGCATTAATTAATCCTCCTCTAGTTGAAAACAGAATGTTACGGGTGGGAGGACGAGAACGGAATTCATCTCGACCACTTTAACCAAAACCTCCTACAATATTACCTGTTATTCATAAAACAAGCCTCTTGCTTACCCAAGATTTTTATGTATCACATTTACATGTCACACCACATTTGCTTTCCAATGTGTTCTATTCTTCCAGGTGGAAATTACTGAATATGCATCCAGGATTTGTAACCCATGGACCCGAGATAACCTGACTCCCGGTCAGGCCGAAAGGGAGGGAGAGTTTGGCAGCCCACTGACTGGATTGACAGTTTTAGTGACAACTGATTTTACAGTGACTTTTTACGTACCATATAATTTGAGACTCTAATCTAAGGACTCACTCCTCATCATTACCTGTCAAAAATAATTTTTGACTGGAGATAGGAGTATAATTCAGCATTCTATTGCTTTTACTTTATTTCTTTCAATATTAATGTGTTTTCTGTTTACATGCTATATTCTATTATTTTTTCTATTCTATTATTTTACTTTATTTTAATTTGATATTAGTGTATATTGTATTTTTAGATTCTCTGCATGCTTACTTAGCGACTCCGCCAGGCGGCGCTAATGGTTGCTTACAGTTTATTATTAATTTATGATTCTGCTCACAACACCCGTACTGACGGGACGCAACTCTTTACTTTCTCGTATACAAAGAGAAAGTATTGTAAACGTCAAAAAACTCGAACTCGAGATTTTGATGAATTTCCACGTTTTAGCCCCCTGAGTCCGAAAAACACAGTTTTGGAATTATGTCTGTCTGTGAACACGATAACTCGAAAACTATTAGATCTACAGGGATGAAATTTGGTATGTGACCTTTGCACATAATTTGTAGGTTTCTATGAAATTTTCGACAAAATCCGTATAAGGGAAGTCTGTCTGCGTTCATGTGAACACGATAACTCAAAAACTTAAATAGCTAGATGGATAAAATTTGGTACACAGTTTTATCACCAGGAATGTAGATCCGTATAAAATTTTGGGCCAAATCCGTCGAAGGGTTGACTATCTGTCGGTCTGTATAATCGCATACTTGTGAATACAATAACTCCTTAACACAATGACTTAGATGAATGAAACTTGGTATGTGGCCTTCTAAACTTAATTGTATATTTGTGTCCAATTTTTATTTCAATCGATTAAAAAAACTCGTTCAAATTGCAAATTCGGTTTTCTTTATCTTACGCAGCCCTATTGCGCAATCCCGTCGGCTTTTTTATTTTACTTCCGCTTTGCTGCGTGAATCTCGTGGTATGCCGTTCGCTTATTTTTTTCTCCACCTGCGTTAGGGACGCTTCGTGCGCTTTACTGTCTTTTATCTTATTTTTTCTCCACATGTGTTAGGGAGTATACGAGAAAGTTTAGGGGAGACCACTCCCGCTGGTTTTCTCTGTTGTCAATACCCGCACGGACGGGTCGCACATATTTTTCCTTTTAGCATTTGTGTTTGAGATACACTTGTTTTACTGCAACATGCAGTTTCTATAAATTATTACTCACGAATGAGTATGTAACCGCATTCCTACAATTAGTAGGCGATTCTACGAAACTGTATATTTGTCATTATGTAACTGTATATCAGTCATTGTTTCCTCAAAGACACAACACCAAAAGTTAGTTGATCTTCAGTAAACGCATTTCTCCAACATTAGTTCCAGAGTATCAATAATAATCTCGTCAATCCAGGCACCTCAACCGCAACAATGGTTGAATTTTTTTTGTCCAAGATCGCCAGGCACTATACAAGAACTGGGAAGTTTGCTTTAACACCAGAAAGACTATTTGATCGAATCGATGTTTCCTCAATGGTCCCATTTTATAGAAAAGTATTAGAAGGTGGTTGGCTTAAAACGAAATGGCTCATTAGTAGAAAATTTGATTACGAAAGAATTCTACTGTTCAGAAAAGAAATTTGCTCACCCACAAATGAGATTATAGAACGGTCATTACTTCGGATTACTATTTTTAGAAAAACATTCAGAAGGAAACGAGGTATACTCACGGAATCAGACGTTCTGCTTGGACTTTTTCTTCTATCACAAATCTGTAGTTCATTTAAACCTTTTTCTGAAGCTGATGTGTTCATTTTTTGATTTAGATTTCCAGGTTCGGTCGCAATGTGGCGCAGAGAGGTAGCCATAGTGAATGGAGAGAGGCCTGAAACAGCTGTTTTCAGGTTGATTGAGGCTAGTCACTTATATTCGGCTTCATAGTCACCTGATAATAGTTACAACATCTAATACCATTCTGACCTAAAAATAAAAGAAATATTTATACAATTACTGCTGTGTTTATTAAGATCAACAAGAAATACTGCCAGCAATAATATGAAGAAACAGTCGATTGTAAGAATAAAATCCTCATAGTTCACACTTGGACGAAGTCTTGGTTGATTATGATATTAACACCTAATATAGCACTTTGTATAAATTATATAATTACGTTTCCATCAAACCTATCTAGAGAAACGAGTTCTTCTAATGAATTCTCGTTTTCCAGATAATTTTTTAGAGAGTTGACACTCCAGAAATGTTTGATGTTCTATCAAAAGAAGGACGGAAAAATATGCACAATCACGAGCATTAATTTCCATAAATAAGGCACTCAATGATTATCAGCACTAGTCCTTATCTTTTATGTCTGATTACTCCATTTCTTTACTTTGTTGCAGAAGATCTTATTTACTCAGATTTTTTTTAATACAAGTATCTATAATTTTATTCAGTCACAGTGAATTCAGAGATCAAACGCCAAAGCAAAACTGATAAATTTATTTACAAGATTACTTCACCAGAAAAGCAATTGTGAACTATAAAAATGTGTCGCTTTATATCTTTAATATAAATATTTTCTTATTAAAAAATGGGTTTTTTTTATGCCTGGTTATACGTCATGGGAGCAGACAAAAAATAAATTCTCGATTGCCGTTCTTGCCGCAATTTTACTTCCAGTAGATAAATTATTTGAAATTCAGATAGCTACAAAAATAAATAAATTATTTTTCCTTTTTAAATCTGAAAGTTTGTTCAGAATTAAGCAGAAAATGGAAGCACCAGAAATGAACTGAATTAATAAAATGAATGTATGGTCAGTCGGACTAACTGATAACACAAATCGTTCAAAGAATTAGTCCATTTTAAATAATTTATACACTAAATTGGAATTATTTTTAAGATAAGGCCCCAAAAATTTAAAATCAGAATATATTTCACACTGTATATATTGCATTACTTAATCTTATTTGTATTAAAAGAGTATTCCTTACATGTATTAAAAGTGTTCAAATGCCAATGATATCAAAGTTTTACAGGTTTCTTAACCATAAAAGTTTTTGTGTTTACGATAGATTATTTTAATTGGTTTTGTTGCTTGCATTTAATTGCAAAATGATAGTAATTTTTCAGAAAAAACTGAGAAAATAGATTTATTACAATAAATTTAGTGGATATAGGTAATTCGGATTTTAAATATGAAATTTTTGTTTTATTCTACAAGCGAGTGCGGCGTTTGGACACTTGAACTGAGAATTTTCTGTCTTAATGGATAAGGCAACTGTTTCAAACATGCAAGGTTAGCTTTTTTTCGAAAAACTCCCTTTGGAATTTTGGTGTGCAAGAATCAGATTATGTCACGGAATTTCCAAAAAATACTCTTCCTAGTAGAAAGGTTTATTTCATGAAATAATTTATATGATATACATTTGCACTGAGAACAAAGGAAAACACGCAAAAAGATTTGCAAATCTAAAATTCTGAAGAAAAAAAAATTCGGCGATCTTAAATTTAAGCATTTTTACAACCATATGGTTTCAATAGTAAATGCGAAAAGAATAAATAAATAAATAAAATCTAACCGAATTATTTTTATTTAATAGAAAGGTTTATTTCA
>BGPR01000362.1:138250-248214 GCA_013235015.1 Araneus ventricosus
AACTTGATATTATAATTGACTGACAACAATAAATAAATTCAGTATAAATATTATCATAAAGGGGGAAGACTCCAGCGTTTTGTAATTAGAATCTTTATCGAACTTAACTTTCTAATACATTTAAATTTTATAGTGAATAATATTGCTAAGGGCCAGTATTCTTCTGAGCTTATTCTTCGTGGTAGTTTTCTGTGTTAACTAAAAAAATACTATAACACTGAAATGTAGCATATGAAGTTCTAAATTTTCACAATCACTAGAGCTAAACATTCAGTATTTTAAACAAAACAATGAAATGAAAAAAATAATAATATACAGCCACTTATTTTCGTATTTTTGAAGCTTATCTCTTCCATGCCCACATTTAATAAAATAGTTTACATATAATAAGTATATAAAGGAAACATAGTCAGACTGGAGGGGGAGGGTACGTGGCTGTGAATACAATTGTCTAGAGAGGTTAGAGTATGTGCTGTCTACAATAATGAAGAGAAAAAAATTGTGTTTATCAATTGGCACTTTATAGGACCGAGCGCTCAATACAGAGATATCACATTTAGCAGATAAACTTTATTTGGTAAAGATACGTAGCTCGGAGCCCTTTTCCATGAATCCAACCAAATTTTTAATTCTTTAAAATGTATTATACCATATACATAGAAATATATTAGACTTTTTCTTCAGAAGAATATAGTGTTGATGCATCATTAACAGAAAAATCTTCCGCCAGGCGCAACCGATTATTAGACAAACTTCTCCCGTGCTTTATTATAGTATCTTCAAATATTACGGCTAATCGAAAGTTAACAACAACAACAAAAAAGGACAGAAAGGCATTTTGTAACATAAATACATTCGAAAGGATAAATATATAAAATAAACTATCTTTCAGAAAGGATTTTTTAATAAACGAAGTTGCCTTTTCGACATTTTTAAATCGAAAATTTCAAATTTTAATTCTATGCGAAAGGCAGACAAAAACTAGCAATTCTTTTTATAACGCCTCGAACGCAAAAAAAAAGGAAGATACTTACCATTTAATTTATTAGTAAAATAACGAACACAACAAAGTTAGTTTAGATCCACACGTTTACATCAACTGCATCCAACCCGACTTTCGTTTATTCGTATTAAAATAGTCTAAAACCACAAGATACAAAACGCAAGCAATCTCCTTTACCGCAGAACAATAAGTGTTTCAACTCAGAAGAGAATGACTTTACAAAATGATAGAATCAGGAAAATGCCCACGACTGACCTTCGAGATTCTTCAGTGAAATTTGCATCTAAGAATACCGGAAAAATTGACCGTTTTTCAACAAGGAAAAACGTCATTATGGTTGGAAATGTTTTCCTCGCCGATCATAACATACGTCCAACAGGATAAGTGAACAAGAAATTGCGCACAATGGATTAAACAACTGACGATTAACACTCAAGTAATTATTACAGATACTTTTGTACGTAGAATAAATGTGCAAATCTATCAAGGAAGAATTTCGTTTCAGGATAAATCAGGCTTTCCAAGTTCTTTCTTTATAAATTTTGAATTATTGCTATGAAAACATCATATTATCATTTTATTACATTGTTCTTATGCTAAAAAGAAAATAAATTAAGTAACTTCGCGATTTATGAGTGAAAAATGTGCAAAATTTGTTTGAAAGTATTATAAAACTTGTGTTACATTTGTTCCATGAGCATTAAAAAGGAACATATACTTATTTTTTCCGATTTATAACTTTTTTATGTCATTAAATCTATTTTTGATTAAGCATTTATTGTTTTTACCAAAGAAACAATGCTCTGTGAATAAGTTTTTGTGTATCTCGCCCATACATTCAGTCATTTAAATCTTCCTCTTTTTGGCGTGTGAAATTTTGCTATGCAGATAGGAGAATGGGGGACATATGTCGTCTTTTTCACAAATATTTTTTTTTCTTAGAAAAAATATATCAGCTATAAATTAAAGACAAAACATCTCATGAAATGCAATAAACAGCAAAAAATAATTTTTGGAGATTGTTTTTAATATTTTTATTGAGATTACAAAAATACTCTAAAAAATTGCAACATTATTATATTACACATACATCTTTTAAATGTTCACCATAGGCCCAATTATAGCATTTTTACAATGTTTTCTCCTTATTTCTTTCACAATATTTGCATTACCATTTATTGCCTATTGGCTTTGTTGCTTCAAGACCTGTACCGTCGTTTCCTAATAAAAGTTTGCTCTTCTTTTCAGTTTCAATGGAAAGCGGGCATTGGGCAACTGTGCGTTTAATTTGCTATGTACTGCGTTTGGAAATTACAAAAGCGTTAATAGTAGAGATGTTTAAAAGATTGTAAAACAGAACCATAATCCAACGACGAGCAGTTCTTGAGACATCATTTTTCCGGCCTAGCTTGTCTAGAATAGCAACTTCTTTTGTCATGCTATAAAATGTTAACAATTTCAGGGATTTTTGTTGTTGTTATTGTCCTCGTTGTCACCTGTCGCTTCGTCAAGAGAAGGTGAAAAGTGCACTGTATAGATAATAATAATACACTTTTACTATTTAGAGCAATATGACACAAGCATAGCGTCATATTGGAAGGCAAATAAGTATGACGTCTCCTTGCGTCTTATTTGATAAAAAAATATTTAAGTAATTCCTGTTTATTTAAACAACTCGTTAAAAGTTTTCGTCAAACGCGAAACTATAAAATCAGTTATCCGGTTGTATATTTTTACTAGTTTCTTAGAATGATATTCTATGAAATTATTTGATAAACTTTATAAATGAAAAACTAAACGAATTGAAGTGTCAAATCTCTCTCAGGAAACATAATATGCCGTTAAAAAGTAAGCGTTATTACAGAAACAGCGAAAGAAGAATAATCCTGTTAAGTAAACAGGTGCGTGGGGACTGTCTACGTAACAGGTCTCCCCGTTAGGAATGGCGGTTATTGCAAAAAAAAAAAAAAAAAGGTTTTCGGTTAAACCGATTTTTTTCACCTCCGGTTTCCGCTGAAAATAACCGGTTTTTGTAAAAAAACGGTTTTCGGGGTTTTTTTTAAAGCAACGTTTGTGGACAGAATTTTTTATTAATAATAATATACAATAAGTAATGATTATAAATAAGTAATTAATACAACATGTAATAATAATAAATGAGTAATTATTGCAATAAGTAAGTATCATAGACAAATTTTTTATTAATATTGTTTTCGCAAGAAATTAATTCATTGTCCAATATTTATCTTCTAATCTGCTCATAAAGACTCTTTCAGCAATATGAGTCGACACCTCTCATCGGAAACAACATCATTCAACGTAGATACTAATCTTTCGGACGCCACAAAACTTCCGACTAAAGATAAAGAAATATTTTTTGGCCACAAAAAACAGACGCCGTTTGAAGACAAATTTTCTTATTAGCATTGTTTTTGCAGGAAATCAATCCATTGTCCAATATTTATCTGTTCATAAAGACTCTTTCAGTAATCCGACAACCAACAGACGCCTCGAGGAAGCGGTTGTCGGTGATTGTCCTAAGATGATGAAATTCAAAGTTTGGTAAATTTTAGTCTAGTCGAACCTAAAATCGAGCCTATCTTCTGACCCGGTTTTTGGATTTAAAAAAAATAACCGGGCAAAAAAAAAAAAAAAAAAATAACTGAAAAAACTGGTTCACCGAAACAACCCCCTCCCCCGGTTTTCGGTTTAAACCGGTAGGTTTTTCCCATCCCTACTCCCCGTGTCTTTTTATTATTTTATCTCATGTGCACTTGAATTTTGAACTTGAATGACTGAATATTTAAAGGGCAGGTTCTGAAAGTTTGACCTCTAAACAATGAAGGGAATTAAAAATTTAGCGTTTTGAAAGCTGATGGGGGACACCTGCCCCCCACGCGACTAACAAAGGGTTAAATTCTACAAAGTCGGAAGAACAATGTATTAACAATTAATACATTAACCCTGGATGGGGTCATAGTGACTCTTATCCCTATTCCAACTGAGATCTCGGCGTCTCCTGGTTATGCTATCTACGACCAGTTAAGGATCAAGCGACATCATCAGTGCAGCAGGTAATTTTTCAAAAACTGTTATTCAAATTGACTCTACGTATGAATCAAATTGAGCCACAGGACCTTGTGAACCGTCGTACTAACAGGGAGTCAGTAAAATGTTTTGGAACAAACGGGAAGAAAAAAGTTAAATAGTAATGCCACTTTAATGACCCGCTCATAAGTCTTGTCATCGTGTTGCGTAAGACAGAGTAACTCATATTGGAATTCAACTTTGAAGGTGAAAACTAGGGATGTAACGAATATTCGGCAACTATTCGGTATTCGGCCGGCCGAATACTAAACAGATATTCGGCCGAATAATTTAGGATAATAATTATTTTTAAAAAGTGTGCTGTTATATATATTTAACTAAGAATATTCTGTAGAATTACATTTCAGTACATTTATTATAAAAAAAACTCCTAACATTTACTCAATTTTAAGTAAATTTGGTGTATTTAATAAAGTTACATATCTTTTATTATTGTAAAGTCTGAAATTACGATGCAAGAACAATAAATTATCAGCATTTCCTGGATAAAGTATGTTCTGTTTGGTTTCTTATGTATTACCAGATTCAGAAAATAAATGATTGGGTGATTGAAAAAAGATAACATTTCAGTAGAATTTTACACTTTTTCCAATCACGCATTCAAATGTTCACTATATATTGTGCTTACAAGAGCTGAAAGATGTTTTCTGCTTAATTTGCAAATATTGGACATTTTTCTGCATTTTTTTTCACCAAATTAAGTGGACACTCCATCCCAGCTATTAGAAGTTCTTTATCAAAATCGCAATTTACTTCTAATAATTTTAATTTATTTGCTTAATTTTCTTCTGTGTTTGTCATTGTCATGTTTTGCAATGATGACTCTTTTATTTTTGTGAAGCAATCCCAAAATGATGAGGGTTTCTCATTTCCTATTATCGAAATTAATGCTTCAAGATGTTGCATTTTTTTAAATATACAAATAATAAATCAGTTTTATTAATCTATAATTTTTTAATTTACAATTTGAGAAATACTTTATTTAAAATCAAAAAACAAATGTTTTTAAAAAGTGGATATTCAGCCAAATCACTATTCGTTAAATCCCTAGTGAAAACATGATTTATGTAATGTTTGTGTTAATAAAAAATATTCTTAATTTTTATTAATAACAGAGTTGTTTTTGTTTAGTTTCTTAGTTCATAAAATACACCATAAGTTTCAAAATGGACTAATCTTAGAATAAGAGTCAATTGACTCTATGTTTTCATCGAAGGATCACAGAAATGAAATTCCCATTCTAGGGTTAAATATCCCTTGGTAGAGAGATTTGAAGAATGCAAGAAATTTGTTAGGCATCTTTGCCTACGTACATTTATTTCTATACTGTAATACAGTGGCGGCGAGTCGGGGGGGGCGGTTGCCTGCTCACTTTTTGCGGAAAAAATTAAATTTTTATTTCATTTGTCAACTTTCAACTATTAACTTTTAATTATCTATTCCAATTTACTCAGAGCATCCAATCTTACCATTTTGTAGCAAAAAATTTTCAATTCTGCTATCTACCCCCTATATGTCTTCAAAACTCCAAATTTTTTGCCTACTTCTGACTCCCAATCGCCGCTACTGTTGTAGTATAAAACACGAAACATATACTCAGAATGTGTTGCATAATACAGAGGAAAAAAGGAATTTTAAAGCTTGTGTATGGGAAAAAAGTATACATCTGAAAAATTAACTTTTATCTCAGGAAATATCAATATGCCCTTAACAAGGAAAGATAGAATAAAAGCTATTTTCAATTACTTTATCTCTAAATATATGAAATAATACTACAATCTTTACATAAGAGATTTATTTCATTATGTTACCTTAGTAAAGAGGTATGATCAGGATGCGGTATTTTTTCCCTCTTAAAAATGTCACCAATCCATTGAAGTCCAAGATGACATTTCGGTTACGCATATGCTGGAATCCATGAAATTAGGGGCTTTATCTTATTTATTGCTCAATTCTGAAGCCTATTGTTCCTCAGGGAATCAATCAACTGAAAAAGAGCTTTGTATTTGCTCAAGGGAATCAAGAAACATGGGAAAAGACATTCCCTGAAGTTTAGTCCATTACTTTTTATCAAATGTTAACGTAATTAACAATATTACGTCTACTAGACTGGTGTACTGTGGCCTTTAAGCTATTACATTTTCACACATAAAAAATACGCTAAAAAAAAGCTGGATGGTATCAAGTTGTTCACATTGGGATAACATTAAAAAAAAATTTACAAGAAAGTAGTTGCATAAATTTTTTTTCTAAATTAAGTCGATACTATTTGAATTTCGGCCCTCACAGAAAAAGAAACTATAATATAAATGCAATGAAAAATTGTCATTCGCACATTTTTAAAAATAACATTTGTTTTTAATTGCACTAATTCATAAAAATTTTAAGAGTGTTTAGTAATTAAACGATTGCACAGCTGAAAAAACCTTAAATTCATTAACAAAAATTACTCTTCAGTTCACTGAATACACCAAAAAAAGAAAGAAAAAACATAAGTGAAAATCATCCGTTGCAGAAAGTAGTGCCCAAGTTAGCAGGAATATTCATGTTCCACATTTCATTAAAAAAGTTACAAGGGAGGAAACATTCTTTTTACTTTTTTAAATATATATATATTTTGGACGCAAAGGCAAAATCATCGGAGTAAGAGGAAATCTATTTGAGCCTTTCGGATAATTAAAGCAGCATAATAGTACAGTACACGATGTTATACCGAAAGCGTGAATATATAGGGTGATCCAATGGCCAAACGTGAACCAAGTTAGTTTCGTAATAATGTGCCGGGTTGGAGATGAAACATAGAGGTGGTCTTTTGGTCCCCTCGATCACCCGATTTATGGAGCTTCGATTGTTTTTTGTAGGAGAGAGTCTTTTGTATCAAACTCTTGTGAAATCTGTAGTAGAGAAGCTAGTTGCCAGAAGTAAGGCTACTGTTTCCGACGCGAGCGAGAAACCTGGTCGCTACGATGCATGCATTGAGGTTGGCGGTCGCGCGGTTCAGACTTCTTGCAATAAGTATGGCCCAATAAATGTAAATTTATTACTTCTAAATTATTTTGCCTTTTCTCTCGCCCTATCAAGTTCAACTTAATGCGTCTTCTGCAGCCTTTAGTTTTCGACACCGATCCAGCCAACTGTTACAAAACTTACTTGGTTTACTGCGTACCAAGGCCTCTTCATGTCTAGCCCATCTTTTTCCAATCACCAGCATGCATGATATTAAGGAATAGCGGATTTGATTCAGCTCTGTGAATTTTCTCTGTTAGTATCATATATTTCTAAACAAAGCAGATAATTTGATTTGTTTTAATGAATAGATCGATTCGAAACTAAACCAAACCAATTCCGATCTCTCGAAACAGCACATGGCAACTACACTGGTGTGCAATTAAGGGTCGTTTCGTAAAATGCGAGAAATTTGCAATTAATACGAAAACTATGGTTCGAAATCAGTTACGAAGAATCGAGTATCGTACACGTTTTACACTGGAGATTCAATCACGAGGGTATTTAGGGGACCAACCAGAAATTGATGAAGACGAAAAGATATTTCGGTTCACCCCTTTTTACAGAAAGCTGATAATGGTCTGCAAATTTTAATAATGGTTATGTTTAATATGCTCATTGTTTGCATGCAATTTCGTACAAATAGTTTAGATATTCAGGAAGATATAAGAGTTTCTTTAAAAAATCCCAAATTTTCCTGCATGTTTTTTGCTTATAACATGTAGAGTTTTCATTCAAACTATACGAAACTTACAGAGCACTCGACAATACGTTACAGATGTATTGTATTAAAATTTGAAGCAAATACGTTGAATATTAGAGGAAATATGAGTATTTGCACTAAATAACTGTTTATTGTGCATGTGCGAGACGTGGTGTAATTTTTCTTTCGTAACTTTAAAGCCAGATATATAGAGCAACTTATATAATAATTCCAGTTGAATCCCGTTAAAATTCAGAAAGATGTCGGCATATAAGTGAAGGGAATTTAAATTTCTCTTTGAGGCAAGCTAAGTGATGAGGGGTTTTCCACAAATAGATGCTTTTTAAACTTGAATCTACGAACAGTAACATTGAATTTTAGGAAAGTTGAATAT
Organism: Araneus ventricosus; assembly: GCA_013235015.1. Taxonomy (NCBI): domain Eukaryota; kingdom Metazoa; phylum Arthropoda; class Arachnida; order Araneae; family Araneidae; genus Araneus; species Araneus ventricosus. The sequence continues at coordinate 146,465 of BGPR01000362.1, forward strand.
CTTGAATATCCATGTACACTTATGAATTAAATACAGTATTTAAATTGGATTTCGTCGATAACCACTCGAAGATTCAAGTTTATAAAATATCAGTTTGTGCTAGAAACCTCACCACTTACCTTCTCTCAAAGAGGAATTTAAATTCACCTCACTTAAATGCCGACATCTGTTTCAACTGGAATTTTTATATAAGTTGCTCTATATATCTGACTTTGAAGTTATAAAAGAAAAATTACGCTACGTCTCGCACATGAGCAGTAAAAAATTATTTAGTACAGATACTCATATTTCCTTTAATATTCAATGTATTTACTTCAAATTTTAAAGCAATACTTCTGTAACGTATTGTCGAGTGTTCTGTAAGTTTCGTAAAATTTGAATGAAAACTCTGCATGTTATTAGCAAAACACATGCAGGAAAATTTCGGATTTTTTAAAGAAACCTCTATGTCTTCCCGAATATCCACGCTATTTTAACGAAATTGCATGTACGCAATGAGCATATGAAGCATAACCACTGATAAAATTTGCAGATCATTATCAGCTTTCTGTGAAACGAAATCTCTTTTCGTCTTCTGCAATTTCTGGTTGGTCCCCTAAAAGCCCTCGCGACTGAATTTCCAGTGTAAAATGTGTACGATACTCGATTGTATGTTTCATGACTCTCCACAATTGATTTCGAACCATAATTTCCGAATAAATTGCAAATTTCTCGCATTTTACGAAACGGTCCTTAATTTTTGCACACCAGTGTACTTTGATTCTTCAAATCAAATTAGCTTCATCATACAACTCGTAGATGAAGTATTGGACATTATCATTTATTTGTATCATCCACGTAATGATTTAAGACAGTCTGGAACACATAAAAGGAACAAGAACAGAAAAGATAATATCGCAAAATACTAAAAAAATTTTTCCTTCAAATATATAACAATAGAAAAGGAAAGGAGTTTTGAAATGCATCACGTGTTTTTTTCTGATCAAACGCTCACATGCGACTGACAGACAGAAAAATAATCAACCTTTTGATTTTTTTTAATGCTTTGCATCATCTTTAAATAATTTCACTCCAAAGCAACAAACTGTATTACCATGCAGTTTGTCTGGAATGAAAAGGGAAAAAAGTTTGGTAAATTCCAGAGCATAATTTGTTCACAATGTGCGACTATCGTGAAGTAATGATGCTCTATGAAAGTTTAGTTTATTATATTAACGTCTCATTTTGAAGCAACGCGAGGCTAGGTTTGGGACCAGTGGCGGCTCGTCAGCTCAGAAACAAGCAGTGCTGTAAAAGTTGTATAGACCTAAGTTGTAGCTAATTTTGTGCTGATTATTTTGATATATAATGATGTTATACTAAAAATTGATAGTTTTTGAGTTATAAGCAAAAAACTGGGAGAAAATTTTTTCATGTTTTTTGGCTATAACTAAAATTCCAACAAAAAATTATTGGTGGCAAACCTCAGATTCGTAATCAGCACCCCAAAAAACATAAGGAAGCAAAAAATTACAACACATCCAGAATTGGATTTAAAAAAACTATTTAACGACTGAACTACTGAGAAAAAGCGAAAAAAAAAAAAAAAAAAGCCAAATGAGGAAGTCGCGCCAAGCGAGAGCTGGGAAAAATTAAGCTCATATGAATGCAATTTCAAGCGGAGAAAGGGTTGCTTTTCTCCCGCTTCGCTTTGCTTATAGCATTAATCTCGGATCCTCAGGATGGACAAAACTTGCTGCAGCTCTGGTCTGTCTCTCTCTCAATTCTTGATTGATTTTCCGTCTTCCTTTTACGTTTTTCTTTACTTTTCGCCATTTTCGTTGATCACTGAATTCTTAAAGTGGAAAAGTAAGCCAATGGGGAACTTGCACGCGTGAGGAAAATGCTAATTTTTGTGTTTTATCAACAGATTGATCGTCAAAATGTTCGAAAATGATAATTAAAACCCATAAAATGGACTTAATTAAAATTTTAAGTTTTAAATTACCGAAAAGCGCGGCAAAAGCACATGACCTCAAAACGCTACGTGATTGGTTTGACGTCATTACGCCTTACGCTTTAATGCTTACGTTTGTCTAGCGCGTGAAAATTTCATATTGCTTGCTCTTTCAATTTTTAAACAAACAATTTTCATTTTTTTTCTTACTGTTTTTGTGCTCATTTCGCTGCAGTATACCCCTGAGCTTGGAACCTTGAGAGTCCCCTGTCAGTTGGATGGATATGTGCAGGAAGATTTATTAAAATCTCAATTGTTAAAAAAAGGCTACAGAAAAACGATTACAATACAATATAAACAGATACAAAAACGATACAAAACAGTACAACACATATAACAACCAGACAAAAACAAAACAAAAAGAAAGCAAAAAAGATATTTTACAGGTTATTTGGGGGAGAAATGGAAGAACATTTTGATTTTCTTAACTAGCCTTCTTTATTAGTTAAGAACATTCTTAATTATTATTAATTGTATATTGCAATGTAAATGCCAAGTGTGTAGGGGAGAGTGGTAATGAATGGGACACTACTGGTTTCTAAAAATCTACTTTTAAAAATTGTTTCTTTTTGGTGCCAATAAATGGAGCTATACATTCTAGTAAGCTGACAAAAATTTCGTTGTTATTAGTGAAACCATTTTGTTGCGAGAGCATAGAATGCAAAATTCTGCATGAAAAGTAAGTTTTCACTTTTTTATTATGACTATTAATAGAAAACTAATTATAAGTCTTAGTTTTTCTGATTTGTATACTTTAATTCGTTTATTTACTTACTAATTTTAAGATTCATTTCGATTCAATTCTAACTTTATCATAACAAAAAAATACAATTTTGTTTAAAAGACACTGTGGGGTTGAATGGGACACTTATGGTGGTATGAATGGGGCACATGTTTTTTCAATGTTATACAAGCATTAAGTATTTTTCTCATTTAGTAACCAATAATAATTAATATTTTTACCTTAAAAAAAGAAAATATGCTATTTCTGTGAAAGTTTCAGTGACTTGCTAGTCAAAGTTTAGACAAATTTGGCTATTATTTGTTGTTGGACTAAAATTTAGTTATGATTATTGCATTGTAAAGAAATGTCATAATGGCCTATGTACTCAAATTATTTGAATTGGGTTTTAATACTGTTTAATTATGTAAAACAGAATAAAATTGATATATGATTATTTATATTAGCAATAATTAGCCAGCATATAATTAAAGCAGCAGGCTAGATGATATTCAAATGAATTATATTTAAACATTCGAGGGATTACAAGTAAAATTTGCTCGCAAAATAGCTGATAACAGCTATAAATAACCTGTTACTGATGATATTGCTGATATCGATGAATGTCGGGTGGAAAATGCCTCCCCGAACCTAAAATATTTTTAAAAATGACAAAGTTATTAGTTTTACCTTTGACATTCCATGCAATATGCTTTGTGTTGAATGATATTTTAGTATAATTTTACATCTATAATTGGCCTATTACTAATGATATTGATGAATTTAAGGTAGAGAAAGTCCTCAATGAACCCAAAATATATTACTACCTCAGAAAAAATCCCAGAGTTATTAATTTTACCTTTGATGTTTCGTGCAATATGTTTTGTGATGAATAGTTTTTGCCTATATTTTTTTCAATAAACTAAATATCCCTTTAGTTTATTTAGTTTTTTATAAAATTTTTAGCACAAATATTGTTTTTATTTTATCTATTCAATCACAATTATTCAATGTTTAAATATACATTATATGATTTAAAAAAAGGAAGTTTTTAGTTAGTTTCATTACTCTAAATATAGAACAGCTATAAATGGCTTGTTATAGATGATATTGATGAATGTCAGGCAATTAAGTCATCTCTGAACCTAAAATATTTATAAAAATGACAGTTATTAATTTTTTCTATGACATTTCTTTAAATGCGAGTATGTTTAGTGTAGAATATTTTATTTTTTGCCAGTATTTTTTTTTCTATTAGCATAAATATTGTTTTCTATTTTACCTATTCTATCATCAATTATTCAATTAGTATCAATATTCATTCTATCATTTAAAAAAGTAATTTTCTAGTTATTTTCATTACTTTAATATAGTGTCCCACTCATCACCATCAGTGTCCCATTCAACCCCATGGGTGGGGTTGAATGGAACAACTACTAGTTACTTTTTGAAACTTATTATTATTACTCATTATGGGTGATATTTATTCTAATTTTAATTGTTGTATAGTACACATGAATATATGAAGAAAATATCCTGCAAATTTGAACAAAATCTGATGAAAAGAAAAAAAAATTACAAAAATCATTGAAAAAGTGTCCCATTCATTACCACTCTCTAATAAAGTTAGAAAAAATTACACTTCATTATATAAATCAGGTCACTTTTTTTACTTTCTCGTATACGAAGTATACAAAGAGAAAGTATTGTAATAGTCAAAAAATTCGAACTCGAGATTTTGACGAATCTCCACGTTTTAGACCTCCCTGAGTCCGAAAAACACAATTTTGGAATTATGTCTGTCTGTGTGTCTGTCTGTGAACACGATAACTCGAAAACTATTAAAGCTACGGGGATGAAATTTGGTATGTAGTCTTTAAACATAATTTGTAGGTTTCAGTCAAATTTTGGACAAAATCCGTCTACGGGAAGTCTTTCTGTCTGTTCGCGGTCATGTAAACACTATAACTCAAAAACGTGAATAGCTGGATGGATAAAATTTGGTACACAGTTTTATCATCATAAATGTAGGTTCGTATCAAAGTTTGGACCAAATCCGTCGAAGGGTTGATGGTCTGTCGGACTGTATATTCGCATACTTTTCTAACAATAATTATAGATCTGTGCCCAAATTTCGTTTCAATCGGTTAAAAAAAAGCGTTCAAAATGCATATTCAATTTTTGTAATCCGATTCTCCATGCGCATGCTTTCTGGTAGCAATCTCTGTGCACACGGAAGGATTACGTCACTTTGTCCTTGAGCCGGCAAGAGTGGAAGTATGTGATAGATACGTTTTAATCAGTACGCATCTCTTTGAATTTGATTCTTTACCTAAATATTTTACAATTACTATAATCTACAATGAAAAGCCTTCTGATTGTCATTGGATTCTGGGTTACAGTAGATACGAATTTTTTTTTTATCCACGCGGGGGGAGGGGAAACAACTCCTTTTTGGGGAAGTATTCGAGAAAGTTTAGGGGAGACCACTCCCGCTAGTTGGTCACTAAAAAGCCACTACTTTTTAAAAAATGGTCACTATTTCAACAATTTTTGGGCCAAATTGTTGGTGAGATCCCTGATAAAGCAAATTTATAGCATTATGAACACAGGTTCCTAATTATCTTCTCAAGCACTATTATGATTGAAGTAAAATGTAAAATGAAATCTCATCCTTAAAATTTAATATTTCACTATTTAACAGAAACAAATGCTAACTTACCGAAAAATGGTCTTCACAACATCAATGAGTAGTTTTTGTAAATAAAGCAGGAATGTTTTTACTATCCCGTTTCATAGCTTTTGTCCATGTGTCTCTCTTACTTCTATCGTTAGGTACGCAAAGAAAAAGCTTGTCTGGGGCTGTAATAGTTGTATTTGTACAGCAAGGTATTAAACAATACTTAAAAGACGGTTTTCCAATCGTAGACATTTCGGAATCTTATTCGGTTCTATATAAATCCTTTTTAGATCAACAAGAAACATATGCCTCATGCTATTTTAACGTCGCTATCAAAGTAAACAAACCATCATGGTGCGGTGTGAAGTCACAAGTAGCGGCGTAGAAAAATTTGCGTTTTTGAGATGAAGTAAATAGTGCGCACTTGAATTTTTTTTATTTTACCTTTTCGGGCTATAAAAGTAAAAAAGAAAGATACTTTCCATCATAATTTTTTTCATTTTCTATATTATAAAAATATAAACAAAAAACGTGCAAGTTCCTCATTAGAATAAAAACGAAAATATAATCTTTTAAAATAATTTCAGGGTCTGCAGCTCTGCAGTTCTTATGGACGAGCTGTCACTGTTTAGGATGCTCATCATAATTTTGAACCGTAATCAGATGACGAGGACAACACCTGAACCGGCACATATTAATTCCGATATGCTAATGATTTAGGATTTTGCGTTTTTTACGCTCAGACAAAACATTATTACGGCATAAGTTTTCTCATTTTTTTCGCTTTTAATCTATCTTCTGCATGTGGCAATTTTACAAACTGTTGGAATTGCTTTAAATCCTTGTCTTTAAAGACAAGATTTTATTTTCACGCCTGGAATGCAGAAGACATGATCTTCTCTGAATTATGACATCTTATCGGAAGACAAAAATCTACAGTTGGACATTTTATACATGAAAAATATTCTTTACGAGGCTGAAAGAAAAGCAGCGGACGCAAATGAAATTTATCAAGAAAAAATGTTCAATTTTCAGGCTTGCTGTGAATCAAAAGTTGTTAGTAGAGAAAATGAAATTTAAATTAGGATTAAGTGCACAAAAAGAAGAGAGCACATAAAAAACATGTCCAGAATGATAGTGGGCAATCAAGATATAAAATATGTAGAGCGCAAGAGCCCAAACTAACAAAATTACACGCAAGACAACGTAAGAGAGGGCCAAAAGATGAAAACAAAACAAAAAGTTTCAAATTATTTCAGTAAACAGTAATTTGCAATAACTAAAGCAATAACGGCAAACTGACTCGTCAATAATTTACTGCATTTTCTTTATCGCAAATACATTTAAAAACACAATAACAGTATTAGAGATCTGAAGTCGATTCTTTCAATTCGGAAAATATTCCTTTAGTCGAAAAGCTCAAAGGAAACTTTGCCAGGAATGGAAAACAATGTTTATTCTGTAAAACTGGATCTCTACTTCTGAACAATGGAATCTTTCAAAATTAGAAATTCGAACAAGGTCGAGCCTACTAACAGGTCCGAATATCTTTTAATTTTCCGGAAAATTTTTATTAAAAAAATGAAGGAAAAATAACAATCACGAATCAGAAACAAAGCTATCGTTTACTCCTAACTTAAAAGAAACAAAATCGATTATCTTCTTTTGACGTAAGGTGCTAAACCTGTTTGACGATATGAATCGCCAAAGTCAATACTCTACTGCATTTGTTATTTCAAGAGTATTTTATTGAATTTTCCGGAAAATCCAAATTTCCCGGAATCTGAACAGAGGGCAGCCCTAATTAGTTCAGATTCCCGAGGTTCTACTGTATATTGAAAAAATCTAAAACAGTATCGGAATCAGTCGTATTTGGTATCAATCTTCGGTTTGAAAATACGTCGGGAAAAAATAGTTTGGAACATTTTTCATTCGTACATGAATTCAGGCCTCAAAAATTTTAAAAAATTACAAAATAAAGAGGCAAAACAGTTTACAACAAATTGGTTCTTCAAGAAATTGATTAGTTCTTTAATGAAAACAAGCATCTATACTTATAAAAGCCAATGTCTGTTTTTTCCGTACGTGTGTGCCTGCGTGCGATGTCCAGACGAATCTATCGCACTTACAGTCTTGAAATTTGGTACACAGGTAGTCTTAATGGTGACTCAATGCGCCTCGAAGCCGGAATTTTAAAATTCAATCTAGAAAATTTTTGATTTAATGTTTTGTGTTGTTTTGGGTTATTTTCGGGACGTTTACGGTTGTAGTATCTTTTCTAATGATAGTTGAAAAATAATCGATGCACCATCGGATAGAACAAACCATTTTCTTTCTAAAGAAATTTTTTTTAGCTTCAAACGTAATTTACTGAATTTTGAGAAATTTTTAAAAAATAGTCAGTTTTACAATCGAAATTTTATTTTTGTTTTTAAATTTGCTGCATCCGACGTTCTAATAACACTATTATTTTCAATTTTTTTTCAGCTTATAATTGGAACGGTTTTGTCGGATTTAAAACAAGAATGGTTAAAATATCTTTTCCTGTTTCTTTAAATAAATTTTTTCCTGGTCAGTTGAAAGATATTTTTATCTAGCGAGATTCCTCCCGCGACACTTTTCCGGAACGTTGCTGGCAATTTCATTGGCTGACGGTGCATAGCGCAGGTGACGTCATAATCTTCGACTGAATGACGACCGATTATTATTTTCGGCAGTATCTTAACGTGTTTATTTATCTCGCATTTTTTGGTTGCTGTATAATAATGATTTTGACGTTGCAATTTTTTAATATTGCTTTGGATTAACGTACTCTATAATGTTTTTCTACAATTAAATTTCATTATCGCGAAAACAAATAAGCAGGAAAATCAATAATGTGTATTTTTTGTTTTGATTTTAAAACTTTTTCATGTCATTGTGAGTGTTTTTTTTTTTTTTTTTTTATTTTGTTGAATTCCTGATTCACATTGAAATTTTTTAATATTGTTTTGGATTAACGTACTCTGTCCTGTTTTTCTACAGTTAAGTGTCATTATCGCGAAAAAAAATAAGCGGAAAAATCAATAATGTGTATCTTTTGTTTTCAAAACTTTTTCATGTCACTGTGGGCGTTTTTTTTTTTCTCCTTCATTTTGTTGAAGTCCTGATTCCACGGGCAACGCCGTGCGCGTACTGCTAGTAGATTCATCATATGATGGTTTGAATATCAGAAATATAAGATTTATTTTTTTTGCATTCAAACTTTTTAATACTTGATTGTTTAGCATTAAATTAATTCTTTCTAGAAAAAATTATTAATTATGCGTTAAAAATAATAGTAATAATAGTAAAATTGTAAAATAATAGTAATGTGTTCAGTAGTAATTCAGAAAAGCAATTTTGCTCAGAAAAGTTATTTGCATTTTATTTATTTAATAAAGTCTATTTGGATAATGCTTACATTTTGATATACTTATGACAATTCCAAACGTCTTACTTATGATTAATTAAGATACAATTAATAGATCAAATATACTAAAGTTACATAATGTAACAATTATAAAATATAAAAATATATCATCAATAAAAATGTAGTTATTATCATTAAATGTATGCAAAATTATATTAATCTAAAACTAATGACCAGAAAGACGAAATGTAAAAGTACAGAGGGCTCCCAAAAAATTCTGCCCCAGGGGCCCCCAACAAGATTAATCTGCACCTGGATATGACAAGTAATTAGAATTTCCCCCCTCAAATCAAAAAGCAATTTTGAGTTGCAACCCATGCAACAAGTAATCCGGCTTTTGACTTGTCTTTCTCTTAAGGGTTTGTAGGACTCTCGAATCAAATTATTGTTGCCGGAGTGACAGAAAAATAAAAAAAATCTGAAGGTTTCATCTCGTATATATGTATATGAATGAAATACGACAACGAAATATAACAATTGAATGCAAGGGCATTACTAATATAATAGCCCAGATCTGTCGGTAACGCTCTGACTTCACCAACAATAAAAATCGCGCCATAGCACTGCGAGACGTTAAACAGCATTATTTCATTTTTAGATAACTTAAATTTCGTAATTTTAAATTTAAAAGAGTAATTATCATTCTAATTTCAAATTTAATAGCTCTAAAATAGTGAAATAAAATTTTCTATCTATTGATATAAAATTTTTCTCGCTATGATCAACAGTTCCCAATAAATTTTAAATTATATTAATCATATATTTCAAATTAATTTCCGTTTTTTAATAGAGAGTAGTAAATTACGTTAGTGGTATATCAAGCGCGTGATATAGTTTGGACGTCACGATGCACGATGGGTTTTTGGATGCCACGATGATTTTTTGAATAAAGAAATATGTAAATAATATGTAAATTAAAAAAAATATATATTTCCTGTCATAAAACATATGTTTATTTTATTTGTTTTTAATCAATGTTAAACATTTCTCTCGCATATATATCTATTTAAACACGTCGAATTTGACGGGAAATCTCTCGAATAAAGAGGCAATTTGCACCCGTCATACCATGACTTGCGATTTTCTAGTAATATAATAATTGCATCACAGATATAAAAGAAAAAAATCCAATTTAAAAAATGAAATAATGAAGAAAAATATGCTACTTGCTCTTACAGGATGCTGATATTTTTTAAATTCTTGTATTCTACCACTCCCATATTTCTCTCCAAGCACTTTCCCCGAAAACCTTCTTTTGAATAAGCTAGATAAGATTAAATAACTACACTGTAATGGCCTACTGGCGACGCTCCAGGATCAATCACGAAGGAAAAAACCCAAACTGTGTAGAGGAAAGTTGGGTAAAACCGGGTAGCTAAGGTTCGAAGGCCTGTTGGAGCTAAAATATTCGACATAGAGCTTGTCAAATTTTATTAAATTATTCATTGTTTGTCGGAGTACAATATATCTTTCCAGAAAAGTCAAAGTTTCATTACTTTTTTATCAATGGTTTTTTTATAAAAAAAAGTAATCGGGTACACATGTTAACGTTATGGGAAATTAAGAAAACTCGATTTTCAGGGGAAAAGTTGCAATCATTTTTACTTTATATGACAATTTAAGAATTTTAGTTACAAAAATTCACATGTAAAGCAGTTGTCTTCTTCCTCCGCGCCACTGCAGTTTTCGTGGGCACAGCTAAGACAGTTTTTACATTGGATTAACCCTTCTTCTTTATTTAAATTAGAAAATGCATCATTAAAATATGAACAATCAACGTCTGATGTGTTTTTATCATCTTAATCGGAGGAATCATCAATGCCGACTATCCCGGTGTTACGCCACTTGGAGTACCGGTTTTACCTCGAGTGCAGAGGTTATGAAAAACGAAATAGAACCGAGCAAATTATTGGAGTAAATCCTTATTGTTTGATAGGGTATAAAACTTTAGTAAACGTCTAATAAGCTGGATTAAATAGAGTTTTTATAACTGTAATTATATTCAAGTTAGGATACTTTAAAATCAAACGATCATTAGAGAGTTGACGTCTTAAAACAAATAAACCTTCACAGATGCAGTGAATTCAACAGCTACAACACTCCACTAGAACCGTTCCTTTTTCTTGACTATTAGAGTGTAATTCAGTATCTGTCTGCTAGATAGGAAAAATAATAGCTCTAGAATCAAGGGTACCCGGTTTTACCCCACTCTCCCCTACTGAACAAAAACACAATTGAGCAGCATGCAACACAGCTGTGTTTCCGGAGGCTAGCAGTAAAATCAACTGAGATAAAACGCATCTTCAGGTTGATTATCAAAAACTGTGATCCCATAAGAAATTTCGTCACTTCATATATGAACTAATTTGAGCAAAATTTAATTCATAAAAGGTTAATTTAAAAGTAATATCAAAATTTTAAATTGACATTACAATAGTTAAAATCCCTCATTTTATTGAGAAATTGAGAAAAATAAGAGAGTTCGCAAATTGTTGGTTTTAAAATATTATAAGAGGGTATGTCAGTAAGTAGGTTACAAAAAATAGGAATTCCACGATATTTACTTGAAAATCATGTTTATTTCTCTACATCAATGGTTTCCAAACTTTTGGTTGTACGGACCACCTGTTGTGTAATAAATATTGTGAGGCACACTAACTAAACATACCTACAATTAAAAAAATTCAAAAAATAACACACACACACACACATATATATATATATATATATATTATATACACTAGGTGTCAATAATTAATAAAGTTTACTTTAAAAGGAGCGAAAATGCATTGTTAACAAAACAAAAAACTTTATTGTTACTACATTTCTTACATAGCTGTCACAATGCAAGAAAACTCAAAAACAAGCGGTCAAGATTCAAAATAAAAAACTCAATGGGACTGTTTGTCCCCACGTGGGAGACAATATCTGAATAAAAATTTGACAGTCTCAACCTCAAGTCCCTTTCTACATTTAGTTTGTTTCTGTACTTAGGTTTCAAAAAAACTAAAGTTGTGAAAGCACATTCGCGCAATTAAGTGGTCGAGGACCACATCCAATGTCTCGGTACAAGTTTAGCAATTGCTGGATACTGTTGCCGAACATTTATCCACAACGTGACAAATGATATTGTTTAAAAAACGATTTTAGAGTCTGATCTCATGATAGTTCAAGTAACGCGTTTTCTTCATTTCATGGTATACTTTCACTTTCTTTATCCCTGACTTTGATTCGTGAATAGCGTTCCGCTGCCCACTAATAAGCTATTCATTGGCCACAAGTGGGCCGCGGCCCATGGGTTAGGAACCGCTGCTCTATATAATCCCCATTTACATTGATGCATCTATCCCATCTCTTTATCAGTTTTCCAATACCTGCTGCATAAAAGTCTTTGGACTGCCGTATCAGCCACTTATGAACCACACGTTCAGCGTCTGCATCAGATCACAGGGAAATAAAATTTGGTTATTGCACCTTTGGAGAAAGGCAATGAAACAAGAATGAAGGACGATATCAACCTCGTATTTCTTACAAGCATTTCTGAAAGATAGTGGGGAAAAACAGTAAATGCAAAGCTCTTATCTTCTACTGAATAATTGAAATAAATTATTTTGCAAGCCAAAAGCTTGCTAGCTTTCGGAGAAATAGGTTTACTAACAGCAACATATACATTTCATCCAAATCATTGAAGGATTCCGACAGAGTATTGCCAGCTTATCATACTGATCGCAATGGAAGGATAAATTATAGTTCAAAATTAGTTTTTTGTTAAAAATAGTTTACAGGATTCGTTATTTCACAAATCAGTGGCATCCGTGTTAGTAATGAACAATTTGAAAGCTATAACCTACGAAAAGTAGGGTCAGGCGGGGTAACTGGAAGAGTTGTAATTGGGACCGGTGACTACAATGCGCACTGCTGAGCTTTAGCGAACTGAAAAGCATGTGCTTTGGCTAAGATGCTCTAGAGGAAGAAGAAAAACACTTTCCCGACTTTTACAGAGTTATCTGGTAACGTTTGTTAACTTTAGTTGCAAGTATGTTCAGAAAAGTGAAATCAAAATTTTCTTAAGTTCATTTTTCGTTCTCTACGACGGTTATATGCAAGCTAAGTTATATATTTCTTAGATCTGTAGGTTATAACGATTACGAGGGAACTTCCAATTTTAGCTTTGGGATTTCATATTGAGAAATAGGTTAGTGCTCTTAATTACCCTGATTATTTTCATCACTGGGTAGTTGGGAACAGGCTTTTAATGTAAAAAATCCTATATTTTTCATGTATTTGGAACAATTTATTATGATAGGAAGCCATGTATGTCTGTCCCGGCAGTAAAGTTTATTCTTCTATGTGAAATTCACAGCTGACATTTTTAAAAAATCCATGTGATCTACATGCATATTACTTTTCACGTATGAAAGTTGTTTCTTAATAATGATATGAACCCGTTTGACGTCAAGTATGGAAGAAAACATGTCAAATGATGACGAGGAAGAAAGAAACGTGATACTGATGGAAGATTCTGAATGATAATTTTGGATCTTTTAAACAAGAAACTAAGGCTACGGAGATAGCGGAATTAACTTGTCTTGAATCATCAAGGGCTAATTTTTCAACAATTATGTATATTTTGATCGATACCGTTGGAGGTGTCAGAAAGAAGGACCATAATTCGAACGTCCGCAGGATTGATGGAGTTGACGGTGCTGGACTGGATATCACAGGCTTGAGAAGCACTAATTTGGCTAAATCAAATTTGTTCTGCTGGTGAATGGCCGGTTTGCGATTTCCGAAAGTCAGTTAATAGCTTTACTTCCAGATCCTATCTTTGAAGTAAATTATAGGAAAACAAATTATTTGTTTTTCAGATAGAAAAATTTTTCCAAAGAAAAATCAGTAGAATAGTGGATGGAACGTTCTATTTAAAGTGGAAAATATATTTTCTTAAATTGAACTCCTAGTTTTTACTAATTTTTATGTGAGGTTTCTAAGTCTTACTCTTAACTATTTCCTTCTTGTATGTCAAAATATTCAACAGTTTCCGTTTTCATAAAAATTCTTTTCCCAAGTTTTCCCGACAAAATTTCAATTACAATGATTGTGAAAAACTCCAAATCGGAGGTAGTAAAATAGTTACAACAGTTTATAAACATTATTCCATGAAATAGAAGATATTTTTACTAAAAAATATTCGAAGAACGGTATTTTGGGGTAAATGGAAATAGGCAGTTAAATGCATTCTGAGGCATACACAGCAGTTTCTAATCATTTCAAATACATTCTCGTCAAATCAATTCGTTAATGCGATCACAAGCCGAAACACGTGTTCCCAATTACCCCATAGTGTCTGGGGTAACTGGAAACGCACCAGGGTAATTAAGAACGTTCCTGTCAGTGAGGCTGGTTAATTATTTTGGGAAAGAGGCATTGTTTAATGATCCCTGCAGAACATGATTATGCACTCACAAAAAAAGATAGACATCTTCTCCATCGCAAACACTCCTTTTAAAGAGAAAAAAACACAGAATCTGCAAATTTTGTCTCCAATTACCCCAAATCACACACTATATATATTTTTTTCAGGGTTTTGTCTGAAATTAATCTGAGGGCCACTGTGGAAGAAATGCTTGTGAGATCGAGATCCGATTCCTCTAAAGGTCTGTTGTATATGTAGTCCTGATGCCATACTACATTTTATGGAGGATAAACATTGTCGCGTTGGATTTCAGTGGAGTTTTGGATTGAAGTAAGTGAGTGTGCTTGTGTGTGATAAATCCTTTTAATCCACGCCGTTCAAAGTATAATTACTGCAACTTCGAATTTCTCAGCTTTAACTCCTTGTTCCCGATCAGCTTCGGGAGTCTCTTCAAAATATCGAAATAGCAATTTCTTATTAATTGCATTCCTAATTTCGGTATTCCCCGTTTCGAAGTTATACGAAATCCAGCCACTAATTCGGCTCTCCTTGTCTAACATTCGACGCTCACCATTGGTACTCACACTTCGAGATACAAGATAGTCATCAAATGGAATCTCTTCTAAAATATCATCTAAAATATTAATTTAATCGTTTATCGCTTTCATCGATTTGAAAAACCATATGAAGATTAGAATACAGGACTTTTTATTTTCTTATACACTTTTTTTAAACTTAACTTGTTCCATATTTGTAATGACGGAATTTTGTAATCAGTTTTCATTCACTTTCTTACCTGCTAGAGTTTTGAAATCTTGTACACTTGTGTGTTCTTGGTGGCAATGCAGTATTTTAATGTTTTCAGAACTTAACCACTTAACAGTTTTGCTCGAACACCGTTCGGGCACTGCTAAAGGGGTGTTCCTTTATTTGCCCGAACGCCGCTCTGGTAGGTCTTTACTTAGCAATGTTTCTAGTACATGGCTCTAGCAGTCTAAATAAAGTTGGATATCAAAACAAGTGTAAACCAGTTTTTAGGTCAGGTTTTATTGCTTTCTTTCGATTCTTTTCAGTTCAGGTGTTTGTTCGGATAAAAGTTAACTAACTAAAAATACCCTTTCTTTCTCTACAATTAAAAATTAGCAAAAATTAATAAAATGATTACTTGTAACTGCTTTGACTGCTGATTTGAATTTATAAAATCATTTGAATACAGAATTGCTTGTAAAAAATGCTCTTCTTTTGGGGCACAATATGGCAGAAAAAAAGAAACTCTTAAGTGGTTAATTGTCAGTTAATCGATCAATTTCATTAAATTTTGATTTCATAAGCGAGGCTTTAATAATGAACTATAAATTATAGAAAAATGTAAATAAAATAATTTTCTACTGTTTAGAATACTAGTGAAAGTGTGTTCTTAAAAATTGTTTTTATTCGGATAGTTGAAGAAGAGTTTCAAATTTATTTCCATTTACTAATATCTGAAATCAGGACAGGATATTGTTGTTGTATCTGTTAAGTTACTTTCTAGAACCAGACGTTACCAATTTAAAGGAAGAGTGAAATATTCGAGTCTGAATGGCAGTGAAAAGGGGGCTTCGATAGAATGCATTAACGAGACATTTTTGCTGAATCAGTATATTCTTTAATGGGGAAAAAGGAAACTGCTTTCAGATCAAAGCGGACTTCATTTCAACACTCTAACAGTTCAGCGTGAAAAAGATGTATAACATATATATCAGTAATCCATTAATTGTTTCTCAGCAATTACACTACAAAGTATACGAAAGAGACATTAGGTTAAAGCCAGTAATCGTTACGGCATTTAAAAATGCATTACTTTTGATTAGTAACAATTATACAACAGAAAAGTTAAATACAGGATGTACACAAATGAAGTGACACACTTCAAAAATTAATTTAAAAAAACTAAAAATGTCGGAATTACATTTAAAAAAAATAAGAGCATCTCAAAAAGTTTTTTTTTTTTTTTTCAGATAGGTAACGCGGCGTTACACCATCCTAAATTTGGTACAGCGAGAAAATTCCGCACGCAATGGCTACCGATCAGCAGAAGCCGATGCGTGTTTTCTGGTTTCTTTTTTCAGTTTTTCTTGAATATCACCGAAAACTCTTCAGTTTTCACACTACATGTGAATTAACAAATTAAAGAGCGTGAAATTCCTACAAATACATGGTTTCATTTTTCTTCCAGTTTTAATATTTTCTCAGATAATGGCTCTAAACAAATTTTAGATTTCCAGTAATGTACGACCCCCTAGGCCACCGAAATGGCATGTTACCTTACCTGAAAAGAAAATATGAGATGCGCTCTCATTTAAAAAAAAAATTCGTAGTTCCAACATTTTTATTTATTAATTTTTGAAATGTGTCACTTCATTTGTGTACACCCTGTAGAATGAATAAAAATAATAAACAGAGCTTTGGTTCGAAGAAGCCGAAAAGCGCTACTATTTTTCATTATAAAGGACGTATTAAAAATTCAATCATTGATTGCAGAAATCACGAATCAAATTTTTTTTTACATAATTGAGTTTATGCTCTTTTCACATTTAGGGGTTTTTAAATAACGAGGGAAGAAATGACAAGAGTCATTAAAGTCACATTATAGGTATATAAAAATCTACCAGGTAAAAAAAAATCCGTATTTTTTTTAAAGCTCCAAGCATTTTGATATTAACTCATGTGGTTTCTGCAATCAGCGATTCAATTATAGGAGTTGAATTTTAAAAATGAAATAACATTATATGCAACACATGCATGAAAACCCCAAAGACTGAATGAATAAGGGTATTTTTAGGCTCCATTCCTACATATTTCGCCTTACGCATTCAATGTTAGCCCCGTCTGAGAGTCCAAAAATCAATATGGATCATATAAGGTAAGGTCACCAAAATTTTAAAAATGAAATCACACTCCATGCAATCAGAAACTCCAAAGACGAAATATAAATGACGGTATTTCTGGGCTCCAGAACTACATATTTCGACTTATGCATTTAATGTAGGTCTTGTATAAGGACCAAAAATCAATAAAGACCACACAAAGGGAAGTCATAAAAACTTTAAGAATGAAATAACACTCTACGTATTAAAAAAAACCAAACACTGAATGAATAAGGGTATTTTTAGGCTCCGTTCCTACATATTTCGCTTTACGCATTCAATGTTAGTCCCGTCTGAGAGTCCAAAAAATCAATAGGGATCACACAACGTGAGGTCATCTCCAGCGACGACTACTTTGGATAGTAGAGTTGAGGGAGAAGAGTTGGTCGGTTTCGTGCAACACCCTTGTTTTAACGGAGGCACGACAAGAATTGATTATGAGCAATAAAAATAATTTTTAGACAGAGGTGAGTCATCTTGTGTTGAAAGCTCAGCACAATTTCTATACCGTAATTCCACATTTCGATTTTTGTTGAAAAAGTGTTATTGTTTTTGGTAAATCAATATAAACAAATGTAAAGCTGAACCGTATTAACAAGACGATTAATTTTACATCTAGTGCAGTAGCTGAGAGAATTTTACAATTTATTGATTCTACTAGCGAAGCATGAGAAGTTAAAAATTAATACCGCGACCATAAGTCAGTTATTTAAAATCAGTTAAAACTTTAAATGTTTCAAACGAAATATCAAAGAATAAAATGGTCATTATAGAAGTTGCAAGGGAATTATACAATCAATCACCTAACATTTTTAGATTTAAAGTCGTGCCCAGAAACGCGCATTTCTTTTTTGAAAGTATGAAGGAAGGATATAACCGTCATTTGCCTACGCATCACCGAAAATTGGACGGCTATAGCCGTCGTTTGCGGCAACATGTTAATAATCAAAAATATAATGAAAACTGAGCATACAGATAAGAAATGGAAACAAAACACAGAAATCAATCTCTGTTTCAGTAAATCCAAGAAATTGAATTGTTAAAAGCATTAAGAATTAGCATTATGAAGTAAAAGAAGTCGGAAAGCTTAAAGCACTGAAGCTTCAGAAAAGCTTGAAACAAAAATTAGTTGGGGACGGAATCCGTAATTTTGAACTATGACGAGAATGCAAGCCTTTCTTCAAACGACTTCACCATACTAGAAGGTGGACTTATTCAACACGCAAAGTTGAATAAGTCCACCAAGTCCATAAGTCCAAGTCAATTCACGTCCAATTTTCGGTGATGCGTACGCAAATGACGGTTATATCCTTCCTTCATACTTTCAAAAAAGAATAAGTAAAGAGAATTTTCAGTGGAATCATGTCTCGTAAGCATAATCCTCTAATGACTCTGAAAGGAAAATACCGCGATCCTCGAATTACCCGAGTTTTATGTTTACGAAACAGCCATTTGTTAACGAATAAATGATCTCAAACATTTCATTTCTTAATCTGCAATCTACGAAGAAAAATGCTTATCTTGATGTGTACTATTATCTTTTAAAGTTAATGTGCTTAAAAACAATCAACTAGAAAAAGTAGAATAAACAAATTTTAAAACATTTTAACTTAAACTTTAAACAGAAACAATAAAATTTAGATAATGTTTAAGTTGCGCGCAATTGCAGCTGATACAAAAAACAAAAAACCAATGGAAATCAAAATCATTTAAAGAGAGCAAAAAACTAAGAAAAACACTCTGAGAGAATCA
Organism: Araneus ventricosus; assembly: GCA_013235015.1. Classification (NCBI taxonomy): domain Eukaryota; kingdom Metazoa; phylum Arthropoda; class Arachnida; order Araneae; family Araneidae; genus Araneus; species Araneus ventricosus. The sequence goes on from BGPR01000362.1 coordinate 165,387, forward strand.
AATTAAACAAACAAGGAATCCATTCTAGTCCACTTTATCAAGGGCTAAGGACTAAATTCGAAATGGATTAAAAATATTTGGGAAATTTTTTTGTCAGAAACTTGCATTACGGCAAAAATAACTTCTCTTAGCCTGAAATTTCTCAACAAAAGATAAAGGAGATAAGTGCCATCTAATAAGCATTATTTTAAACGAAAAAAGGAAAACCAATTCAAACATAAAAACGCTAATAATATTGAAATAAAATTTAAAATGAAATAAGATTTAAAGTTAATGTGGTTATTAATACATCCTTTTAGAAACTAGAACAAAATGCAGCATCAAATCAATAATCAGAAGATCATTCCAAAAGTGAAAAATAGTTGAAAGATGTATTTACTTTTGTTCAGTTGGAAAAACAACGATTTTATGGGAGTGAGACAAAGTAAAAATAAACTTCTTCCGAAGAAAAACATTTTTTGATGTGTGAATTCCATTAGGAAATGTTGCATTCGATCGATCCAACCACTACTATTTTCCAAGCCAATCTAACTGATACGTCATCGTGCTGCAGAGGGGATCAAAACAAAGATATTATCAAAACCAAGACAAATTACTCGGAACTTTTGCTCTAACCTTCAACTTTGGATTAATTTCTATAGAATTAAAATTATTCCATACATCATTTGGAGATACGAACAGTTAAAATTGACAAGAATTATTTCTAGCAGGTTACGAATATTTTATCATTAAGCATTCCAGCGCTTTTTTTTACAGATGAATGTAGGCCTAATTATTTGTAAAAGCAAACAAAGGAAAGTGAAGATTTTTTATTAAAACCTTTTTAAAATTTTTTTAAAAAAACAACTAAAAAATCGAAGTCAATTCAAATCAATTTCTGCATCAAAACTAGTTAGGCTGATAATGGAGCAAAAGCAGTCAGAGCTGTTTTTGCCATTAAGCATTTTTATTTAACTTGACCTGTTTCATGTTTGTAAAGATGGAATTTTGTAATCGATTTTTCATTCTCTTCCTGATGTGTTAATGTTTTGAAATTTGGTACACTTGTATATTCTCGATGACAATACACTTTTTTAATACCTTTAAAACTTAATTATCAGTTCATCGATTAATTTAGTTAAATCGTAATTCCATACGCATTGCGACACCCGGTAAAGAATTTGTGAAAAAAAAGATTTCTAAGATATCATAATATTTATATTGATGAATTATAAAATAAAAACTAAAAAGTAGAAAACATTTTTTTTTAAATGTATTCTTTTTAAGACATGGCGATTATAAAAAACACTTCGCCGATATATGACCTCCTAGAGAGCATACCGTTCAAGGGAACGGAATAAAATTTTGAATGCAGGTATTATACGGTATGCGCTGAAGAATGATGTGAAAAACAATAGTCCAGCTCGCACAGTGACAAAATTTCGAAATTTTCAAATGGCAACACCTACTTTTTTCACGGAAACTACCCTACACCTACACCTACGTTTTACTACCCTAATGGTAAGGGACTACCTGCTTCGATGTGGGGCTCTTCAAGGACTTACGGAGGTGTCCAGATATTGGGAAGCGAGAGCGCTCATGGGACAATGACTTCTGTCTTCTGTTTTTGTTACACGTTCTTTTGTAACCTTTTTGCCGCCATTGGAAATAAAAAAACTTTTTTCACGGAAACGTGATTCTCACAGTAAAAAACTAAAAATGGAGTTGGAACGGTATTTTTAGCGCGAAAAATGGCGGCGTTAGGCAGAGACAAAAAAAAGTGAACAAAACCAATAAAAAACAGAGAAGCAATAGTAAACAAATAATTTTAGGTTTCACAACTTCTGCCATCCGCCGCATGTGAAATTTCATTGAGTGTGAGGGCGGACATGACGAACGGTTTGCTCGCATCTACTTTTTTCATGGGAACGTGATCCTCACAGTAAAAAATTTAAAATCAGCTGGAACGGTATTTTTAGCACGGAAAATGGTGGCGCTATGCAGAGATAAAAAAAAAAAAAAAAGGTGAAAACAACAACCATGGTATTCACCAGAACACGAATTACTTTCCTACTGACATCATAGTCTACAATGTATTTTCTGCTCTGAATCTAGCCAACTGATTTTCTCTCGAAACTAGAAGAAGATATGAAAGACTGCAGACTTCTGCCTCTGACCAGTAGTAGTCTGTAGTACACTCATGTCCATAAATTAAGGATAATGAAGTTCAGGCAAAGAAAGAGACAGAAGCAAAACAAATTTGACTTATTTGTAAAGTCTATTTATTAAACAAAAGGTAAATAGCAAAACAGATGCTATATGTTTGACATAATTAATAAAAATTGCGATTTTTACTCCCTGGAGCAAATTTCAAAAAAGAACCTATTTACAAAAAACAGTATAACATGGTTAGTATGATGGTTAATACGGAGTATGTCTCCCGGACGATGCAATACAGGCCTTACAACGCCTAGGCATGCTGAGTATCAAATTATCAATCTGATCTTGGGGAATATTACACCACTCAACAAGCAATGCCCTCCGAAGTTCCGGTAGACAGGTGGGAGGGGGTTGACGGGCTGCAATTCGTCGGCCAAGCATATCCCACACATGCTCTATTGGATTCAAGTCCGGTGAGTATGCTGGCCAATCCATACGGGTGATATCCTCCGGTTGAAGGCATTCGTCTACAATGTTTGCACGGTGAGGACGGGCGTTGTCATCCATAAACAGAAATTCAGCACCCATGGCGCCCCGAAACAAACGTACATGTTGTTCCAGAATGACATCCCGATAGATGTGGCCTGTCATCGTTACACTCTGAACATGCAGGTCAGTTCTGGAATCAAGAATAATTCCTCCCCAAACGAGCCATCCTACACCACCGTAACGGTGTCGTTCAATGGTGTTCTCTTGGTGGTAACGGGTACCTGGCGCTCTCCATATGAAAGTCCGGCGAGAATCAGACTGCAAACTAAACCTGGACTCGTCGGAAAACATCACACAAGACCACTGTTGCGGTGTCCACAATGCATGCTCTCTACTCCAGGCTAATCGCAGGCGACAGTGAGTTGCGGTAAGTGGAACACATCTGACAGGCCTACGAGCATATAGACCAATGTGCCCTAAGCATCTGTACACGGTCTGCCTTGAAACTGTCGTACCGGTAGCTGAAGAGAGCTGACGAGACAGGTCTGATGCTGTGCTCCGTCTGTTTCTTTTGGCAGTAACTGCCAAATACCGGTCCTCATTCGGCGTTGTAACTCGGGGGCGACCTGTGCTGTAACATCTACTCACATTACCATCATCTTGGAATCGTTGCCAAAGCCTGGAGATGACACTCTGGGCGATTCCAAGTTCCTCGGATACTTTCAGCTGGGTACGTCCACATTCCAGTCGTCCGATAATTCTACCACGTAAACAAATCATCCAAATGCTTCCTTTGTGCCATAACTATGCGGTTATTGCCCTGAAAGGCTTTTAAAGCGCTTGTGAACAATTTTACTTCTTTGCCACCATTCCTTATATACCTCTCTCTTACACTCTCGTCATTGTGACGTACTATCCGCGCCATCTGGTGGTTTCCTGTAATTTGCATATTCTTCTTCAAGATGTGTGTGATAATTCTACAGGTGAAATTTTTATTTTAGAGTTCAATTTCTGTGTGATTCTGAATTATCCTTAATTTATGGACATGAGTGTAGAATCTGCAGTAGGACACTGTCATGGATGACGTCATCGCCCTACGCGAATAAAAAGGCACTGTGATTTGAGTCTGCATCTTACTTTCTTGCCATTATTTTTGAACAACATGCCTCTTACAGTGAAACAGTGCGGCGAAATGGTAAAGCTTTTTTACCTGAATGGACAAAATGCTGCAGAGGCTTTGAGTGCCTACCGCAGAAACTACTCACTACGACGAGACTCGTGTTCTGCGCAAGCTGTACGGAATTTGATACGCAAATTTGAAGAAACTGGTTGCACATGTGATCGATTTCTTACTAGACGACATTCCTTTCTTGTTGAAGTTGTTGCAGAAGCGCATCAGGCGAAGATCGCGTTGGAAACGCACGAGCAATTTTACACGTTGTAAGTGTGCCGAATTCTACGGTCCGCAAAATGCTGCGTTCTGTTCTTAATATGTTTCCGTACCAGTTTCAGCACGTTCATATGCTACAAGCGGATAATCACCAACTACGGTTGGAGTTTGCTAATGAATTCTTCATCCGGCATGACGCTGATAACATTCTACGGACAGATGATGAACATTTCTCGTTAACTGGTAACATTAATTCGATTAACTGCGTACACTGGGTCGATTCAAATCCCCATGATGTGGTTTTAGTTCTGTTACACGAAGCAAAAGTGATTGTGTGATGCGGGATAATAAGCACCTTCATCCTTGGCCCTTACTTTTTTGAAGAGATTACTGCCAAAAGTCAACGAACGTGTACGGTAAACGAGTTGCTCGTCATGAATCAATGTTGACCAATTACTTCATTCCTGATTTGCAGAGTGTCATCCTGTGCGAAGGCGGACACGTTGAAAATTGGCGAAACACAAAAATGTTTGATTTGTTACTATTTTTTTTTAGCTGTTTTCGCTTTTTTGCTTTTTACCTAACCCCGCCAGACTTCCCGCTGATGGATTTCGTCCAAAATTTGATCGCCATCTGTAATTTTGGTGTAAAGACCATATACCAAATTTCATCCTTCTAGCTCATTGCGTTTCTGAGCAATCGCGTTAAGAGACCGACAGACATGATTTCGAAAAAACGTATTTTTTGGACTCGAAAAAGTCTTTAAAAAACAAACAAAAAAAAACCTGACACTTTCCAAAAACGCAGATTTATCAAAATCTCGAGATTGAATTATTTTTGACAATTACAATATTTTCTCTTTGTACAATTCGTATAAGAGAGAAAGTAAAAATATGAGACAGGCAAAATTTCATTAAATGTAATACATTTCAGATGCAAAGGCTTAGCGACGGAATATCAAAGAAGGAGAGTGGCAGGGGCGCCGATAAAACAAAATAACAACATTTCCATTAGTGCATATAGTGTCATTTGTCTTTTCTATGACATTGTTTTGATGCAATATTTCTGTCTTAGGCCCATTTCTTACGGTTTTTATCGCAAATTATATTAAGCCCTTCTTTTCATCAAAATTATCTTTCTTTATCTCTATTACTTCAAATGTTTGTGTGTATGAATTAGATGGAATAAATCTCTTCTAAACTCGATTATATTTAAATTCTCCAATCTCCATCTCCTTCTATTTGCTTCTCTCGATCTCGTTTCTTGAATTTGAAACATTATCAATTTGTGGTTACTTTGAGTAACTTCCGGAAGGACTCTCCAGTCCTTAATATTGTTAGGAAGTTGTAAAGTTGTTTCCCTGACATGCTAACCTTGGCGACAAAGTTGGTGGCAAAAGGAATCTTTTAGAAAAGTCCTGAACTGTGGTCCTATCTCCACTGGGAGCCAGAAATATCAAGAACCTTCTACAGATTGCATCACGTCCTATGTACTGACGTCACTTCATGTTGAAAAGATATAAAAACAAGCAGTTGGACTTTAAACAGCAGTGAAGCTGGTGAACTGAGAAACATCTGAGCGCTATTGAAAGTGCTGCGACTGAGATTTATTGGTGATATCTGCTGTTAATTTTTACAAGTGCTGTTCAGTTTTGTTACATGTGCTACGCTAGTGTTTCTGCTGAAAAAAACTCGAAATTTTTTATTATCCTGCTCGTTGGACTGCATTTACGTACACCCACCATACGATTTTTGTAACACTGGTGGCAGCGGTGGGAGTTTTGGTTTTCCTGTGAATATCAAAGACCAGACCTTTGACCAGAGCTATGGATGAAAAATTTGAGAAGCTGTTCGCCATGTGTGATGGCAGAGATGAAAGCTGGATTGGAAAAGAAAATGGAATCTGGACAGCAAGAGATGAGATCCGACAAGAGAGATTGGAATAAGAGATGCAATCCGTACAAAAGATAACGGAGCAAGTTCAAAAAGAAATGAAGGATCTAATTCGAGTTGACAAAGAAGAGATGAGACCACACGTCAAGAGTCAAGTCGAAGGAATTAAAGTCATGTTAACAGATGCGTAAAAAAATGGAAGAAAATGTGAAAGGAGAAATTGAAAAGGTTGAAAGGAAGATCGAGGAAGTTGAGGACAAAATTCAAGAGAAGATCAGCGACCTAGAGAAAAGACTTAGTGATCTTGAAATTAGACCAAATAATTTCCCGGCAAATCCAGAATTCATGTATTTCCAGCCGACAGTCAAACCCTTGACATTCGACGGATAAACATTATGAATTGTTTTCAAGACTCAGTTCGATGTTGTGAGCTCTACAAACGGATGGACGGATTTTGTGAAGACTAGTCAACTTGTAACTCTTTCTCCGAGGATCAGCGGCGAAGGTTCTTCAAGGAATACCAGCTGATAAGTTGGCGGATCTAATGACCATTCAGAACGCTCTGGAATCCAGATTTGGAGACAGTCATCTCACGCAGTTTTGCAGAACCAAACTGAAGACAAGACGACAGAAGTCAGGAGAAGACGACAACCCTGGATGCTTTGAACGGAAGCCAGTGGTTCACGACATTGGATTTGAAAAGTGGTTACTGACAAGTTGAGATCCGACCTGAAGATAGAGAAAAGACAGCCTTTACCACCGGACAAGGACTTTGGCAATTAAAGGTAATGCCTTTCGGACTTCGTAACGCCCCAGCAACATTTGAAAGACTAATGGAGACAGTATTACGTGAACTATCGTATGAAGCCTGCTTAGTGTATCTAGATGATATTATAATAGTAGGACGAACATTTGAAGAACATCTAAATAACCTTCGTAAAGTATTCCATAGACTACAAAAAACCAACCTTAAGTTAAGCTCTAAGAAATGCAGATTCTTCTGAAAGGAGATTGCTTACCTCGGACACGTTATTTCAGCAGAAGGAGTTAAAATCGATCTAGAGAAAGTTAAGGCAGTAGTTGAATGGCCTCGTCCTGAGACAGTACACGATCTCCGAAGTTTCCTTGGACTGTGCACCTATTATAGCCATTTTGTAAAAAAATTCTCCACAATAGCAAGACCAAGATTAATTGAAGCTAAATCAAACTTTAATTGGACATAAGATTGCGAGAAATCTTTCAATAATCCAAAGCAGGCTATGATTACTTCTGTTTTGACCTACCACCGGGCCGTGCTATCCCAGAATATTGGAAACGAAGAACGTGTCATCGCTTACTTCAGCAAGAACTTGGGTACGCCAGAAAGAAACTATTGTGTCACACGTAAAGAATTATTAGCCATTGTTAAATCTATAGAGCATTTCCATCCCTACTTCTATGGACAAAATTTCTTCTCTGGACTGATCATGTTTCCTTAAGATGGCTTTTGAATTTTAAGGAACATGACGGCCAGATAGTTCGCTGGATCCAGACTCCAGGAGTATGATTTCGAAATCCAGCATCGCAAATGGACCTAATACAGAAATGCAGACGCCCTCTCTCGAAGATCTTGTAAAAAGAGTTGCAAACATTGCACGACTGCCGAGAAAAAGTTCAAAATGGAAACAAATATTTCAGTGAAAGTTTTAACAACGACAACTGTGGATCCCTGGTCTTCATGTGAGATCCAAAAAGAGCAGCTAAAAGATCCTGCTATTAAACCAATTCTGGAGAAGAAACTAAATTCGGCGGATCGACCATCTTGGCTAGGAATCGCTCCGGAGAGTCCTGCAACAAAACAATACTGGGCTCTTTGGGACTCCTTACATCTTAAGGACGGTGTTTAAAACCGTAAATGGGAAAGTGATGATGGAAAGAGTGATTATCTCCCAAAGAGTAGAATTCAAGAAGTTCTTCGAGAGACTGGTGACAGCGCAAATGGAGGGCATTTTGGAGTCATGAAAACTTTAAGCAAAACACGAGAGCGATTTTGTTGGGATCGAATTCGTGCCGATGCGATGTTGAAAAATGGTGTAGAGAATGCCCGAAAAGGACCTAAAACAAGAACTAAAGGTCATTTGCAGCGCTATAATGTGGACGCACCATCCGAAAGAATGGCTTTGGATACCTTAGGACCTTTCCCTATAACAACAAAGGGCAATCGGTATGTCCTGAAGCAATTCCCATTCCAGATCAAGAAGCCTCGACTGTAGCTGAAGAACTCGTACGAAGCTGGATTTCAGGTTATGGCGAGCCTATGATATTGCATTCGGATCAAGGTACGAATTTTAACTCTGCCCTCTTTACTGAGCTTTGTAGGCTTTTAGGAATCCTGAAGACCCGAACGACAGCGTTACATCTTGAGTCCGATGGCATGGTCGAGAGGTTTAATCAAACGATTTTATATCATCTGTCTTTATTTGCTCTATACAGTGTCTTGGCATATGAGGAAGCCAGCGCCAAACTTCGAACAAGAATGGCTGAAAAGGGTCGCCAATAACCTCGTCTCCAGGCAGAAAATTCGTGGGATTATCAAATTCATTAGCGAAAACAGAGATCTTTTCCGGTCTCCCTAGCCCTCAACATCCCAGCGAGCTGAACTAAGTAGCTCAATCACCAGACATTCCACTTTCAAATAAAAGAAAGGTATTTCAACATCTAAAGAAGAGAAGACTACTGCGAACTAATAGTGTAAAAGTGAAAATGCCTGTGCTGTACATAGTGTATATATTTCCTTCTTTTTGTTTATTTTGTTTTTCTTTTTCTTAAATGAAATTGCCGTGTCTTGCCTATCAAACCGTTCAGTGACCGGTCTGGGCACGGGTACAGGGGTAAGGGACGGCATTCTGTTCTGTCTTTATTTGCTTCGAAGAATCAGACTCATTGGGATACACATTTTCCAACTTTCTCTTGGCCTATAGAAGTGCGGAACATGAAATGACCGGTTTGACTCCAGCAGAAATGCTTTTTTGTCAAACGCTGCGATTGCCCTATGATATCCTCTTTGGACGACCGAGTGAAACACCTTCCTCGCCGAATGAATACATGAAAAATTTAGACGCACGTTTGGAAAGCGTACATGCGTTTGCCAGAGAGCGTATTAAACCGGCAAGCGAACGAATGATAACTCGTTACGACTCCAGAGCAACAGATCACCATTTTAAGGAGGGCGATCTAGTCTGGATGTATAACCCGAAGTGACGGAGAGGTCTGAGTCCGAAGTTACAACAGAACTGGGAAGGACCTTATGCTATTGTCAAGAAACTGAACGATGTTGTCTACAGAGTACAGAGAAAGCCCAACGCCAAACCAAAAGTCATCCACATTAATCGGCTAGCTCTCTACCGGGCAACTGATCATAGTTCTACGTAATAAGACTGCTGGGACATGCAGTTTTTAAAAAGGGGAGAAGTGTTATGAAGCTGTAAAGTTGTTTACCTGACATGCTAACCTTGTCCACCATTTTGGCGACACAAGGAATCTTCTAGAAAAGTCTTGAACTGTGGTCCTATCTATACTGTGAGCCAGAAATATCAAGAACCTTGTACAGATTGCATCACTTCCTATGTACTGGCGTCACTTCATATTGAAAAGGTATAAAGAATAAAAGGGTACCTCTAAAAAGTGTAAAGGGATTGAAAAGGTATTTCTCAAACCAAGAGAGTTCAGCAGGACTTTGATAAGCAGTGGAAATATTTGCGCGCGATTGAAAGTCTTGCGACTGAGATGTATTGATCTCTACTGTTAATTTTTACAAGTGCTGTTCAGTTTTTTTACCTGTTTTTCGTTAGTGTTTTTGAAGAAATTTTCGTAGAATAAAACTTCATTTATTTTAATATTTTTCTGCTCGTTGGACTTCATTTACGTACACCCACCACACGATTTTTGTAGCAATATGATTTCTTTGTATGTTTTTCGTTAAACTCAAGTCAATCCAGCTAGTTCCTCGATCAGAATCAAAGGTATGTGCGGAGTTCATAGAGTTTATTATATCCATGTCCAATTTGTAGATAGAATTTCGATTAACAATGACAATCCTCCTTCATCATCCTGTATTCCTGGTCCCCATGTTATATATACGCGCGCTTACTATTATAATTAAAGGTGTAGAATTTCAATTAATTGCGTAATTTTTTCTTAGCACATGGCAACAGTGAAGAAATTTCGAACATTCGGCCGGCCCTAAACAAAATTAATTTCAAAAAGTCTCCTTGAGAACCACTTCGATATCCTCTAGGATAATTTTGTGCCATATTTGATAACTCTACATATAGTTGTCACCAAAACACATGCAAATTATCTTTTATTTCTTATAGATATTTTGATAAAGCGCGATAAGGACAGGAAAAACAGCGTCGTCAAAATTTAGGAGCCTCGTTAGATCTGCGTATGAGCACAAAGTCCACATTCGGGCGACATGAAACTCGATATCTTCCATAGAAACTAAACATAAAAATAAAGCAACACTATCTAAAAGTAAAAAATCTCTCAAATAAAGAGTCCTGAACGAGCACAATTTCTGAATGTTTGAAAATTCACTTTTTTTCCCCAGACCGGCCCGAATCTGTAATACTAACCAGATTACACTACTTTGCTCCGTCTTTTTATATTAATCAATTTTTGAAAGTAAGAAAAGAGTTTAAAAAATTATAAAAGTGAGTCAACGTGAAAAAAAGAAACTATGTTCATTGATTTTAGGAGAAAATTTACAAAAAAGTACACTTTTAAATTTAATTTTTTATTACAAAAATACAGTTATTTCTACGCCAAACCCGAGCAGGCCTGCATTACTGCGTTTTTTCATACGCGGTCATGCATAGAAACAATAACACAATGCAAAACAAACTGCGTTATATAATTAATTTGCGTTATATAATAAAACTGCGTTATATAATAAAACTAAAAATCATAAACGCAATAAGAATTAAAGCAGTCAAATCAAAACAATTGTATGCAACATGAGCAGGGCCAGATCGCTCAGGCAACCAGGAAGCGCGAAAGTCATACCTAATGTGACCATACGTCCCGTTTTTTGGTAGCCTGTCCCGTTGTCCCCAAGCACAGCTTCGGGACGCCCAAATGTCCCGTATTCAGAAAGAGAGCAACCCACGTTAACAATTTCAAATAAGAAGAGGCCAAACATCAAAAAATCCTACGGCAATGTCTAGTAGTCCGGCGATGACGGACCATGAGTTATATTTGTCACACATATGCAAGTTGATCAGAAGCCTGCTATCTCGCACTTGGTTCTAACTATAGTTAGAACCAAGTGTATACATATATTACATAGCATACATACCATATATTACACCACATAAAGTAACAGGACGAAACACTGGAAATATTTTAAGCGAAAGTCGTTGGGTGGAACTCTTCAAACATTTTCACGCCAATAATTTAAATCAAACGAACTTTCGTATAATTATTGAACATATTCTATGTCTGCCCGGCACTAATGCACGCGTGGAAAGGGTCTTTTTTTCACGAATTATTTGTGGACGATCTAGAAAACACAGTTGCAAGTCGCAATTTATAAAGTAACATAAATTACTAAAGTTAATTTTTTAAAATTTTGCCAAGAATTTCAATCTTTTTTTTTAAATCTTCACTAAATATACTGAAGCAAAAATGTGTTCTTCAGAAAATTGCAAGATCATATGAATAATTTATTTTCACGTGTTTATTCCTGATCTCTTCATTAATAAATAAAAACTGAAGAAATATGTGTTTTCTTGAATTTGCATAATATTAAATAAAAATTAGTAAATGTCCCGTTTTGAGGGAAAAAAAAATGATCACTTTAGTCATACCTGCCACAGACAGCCTCTCACGCTCAAATCGACCACTTTATGGCCACACCCACAACGTAATTACTTCCGCTGCATCGATGATCAGATTTTAACAGATTGAGCAGGACGCTGGTTTGATCAGTGTACTGAATACCAAAACATTGTGACATCGGTAATAGAACTCGAACACCAAGTGTCCCCGTGTGACATCGGTAATAGAACTCGAACACCAAGTGTCCCCGTGTGACATCNNTAATAGAACTCGAACACCAAGTGTCCCCGTGTGACATCGGTAATAGAGCTCGAACACCAAGTGTCCCCATTGAAATCTATTCATTGATACAGTAATGAGAAAAAACGATTCATCACGATGCAGAAAGGGAAACAAAGCAGCTGGAACGAAAATCGCCGAATCTTGTGAAATAGCAATCTGCGGACAATACAACAGGGTTTAAAATATGTTTTAATAAAAATTAATAACTTTAATTTTAAAATTTCCTAATTAAACTTAATTATTAATCAAGTTTAGGCGAAACTGCAACATATCACGAATACGTAAGACAGCGGTTCCCAAACTTTTTCAATTCGCGGCGCCCTATGTAAAAATCCAAGACTTTTTCTTCTCTTTTTGCAAAATAGACAATTTTTGTATAGGTTAGGTAAAAATAAACAAAACACATTTTAGGTTTCATAAAAATTTGTTGAACAGACTAGTAATATTCGTGGGATGGATGAACCTGCTAATCATTACACATTCTCTCAAATCGTGGAATTCAACTGGATACATTGACCCTCATTTCCTTTTATATACTGCTTTTCCTGTGATAATTAGATTCTACGACAGTAACTGCCGACAGCCCAACTTTGCACAAATAAGAAGAAGCAAATGGAATTAAAATTCTCCGAGCTTTATCTTCTCATGATTGTTGAAGTGCGTTTAGTGGAAGACTCGGTGACGGAAGCAGCAAACCTGTTCGTGTCCAAGGAGTATATTTACAGCCATTATGACAACGTATGCAGAAGATGGTCAGATGATAACAGTGGGTGAAAAACAGAGCTGATTGGTAAGTTTAGAAGGGCGTTGAAACGCATAACGACTCTAAAGCACAAGCAATCCCTATTTCAGATAAACTCTGAAATGATTAATCATCAGTCGCAAAATTAGCAGTGCCAGAACGTTCTAACCTGGATGACAAAAATTAAGCTGTTTTAAGGACGTTTTCAAAAAATTTTCTTATTTATTTCTCTTGAAACCAGCGGGAGTGGCCTCCCAAAACTTTCTCGCATACGACCAGTAATATGAGGTGGGTAAACACCCAATGGGTAGGTAAATATTTTTGGATACTTACCCAAGGCCTGGTTATTTTGAGAAAAAAATTATGAATGGTGATTTACAATGAAACATGAATTCCCCAAAACTTAATATTTTGCAAAAAAAATTGCGTATGTTCTAAATTTTTACGCGCGCTGAGGTACCACAACTTTATTTAACGCGTTTTTGAGTACGAAATCTTATTACATATATTAAGCAAGATTTCACCATACCTTCCAGCTGGAGAATGTCAGAACGAAGTTTCGATTCAGGGGTTGCCATAATTTCTGAAGCGCGTGTTTGCGGCTCGCTACAATTTCTTTCAAAGGTCAAACGCCAACCATACTAACTTGAGTAAAGTAAGTGAAACGCTCACCAACACACAGTAGTAATGTGCATTTTGAACTAAATATGCAATTTGAACACCTGGTTTTTAAGCGATTGAGATGAAAATTGGGCACATATCTATAATTAATGTTAGCATCCGTGATACCAAGTTTTATTTATCTAATCCAAAGGGCTTATCAGATACAAGTATGCGATTATACAGACAGTCAACCCTTTGACGGATTTGGCCCAAAATTTTATACGGACCTACATTCATGACGATAAAACTGTGTAAATTCCCGTTGATGGATTTTGTCCAAAATTTGATAGAAACCTACAAATTATGTTTAAAGACCACGTACCAAATTTCATCCCCGTGACTCTAATAGTTTTTTAGTTATCGTGTTCACAGACACACATAATTCCAAAATTGTGTTTTTCGGACTCAGGAAGGTCTAAAACGTGAAGATTCGTCAAAATCTCGAGTTTTAATTTTTTGACGATTACAATACTTTCTCTTTGTACACTTCGTACACGAGAAAGTAAAAACGGAGTGCCGGAACACCGTTCCGGTGCTTTCCCCTGATAATCATCTCCAAAACCCTGTTTCAACCAGAATTGTCGAAAAGGAACTACATGCTGCCAGCATTTATGGAAGAGCGGAAATTCGGAAATCGTTGGTTATATTTCCCTATGCTCTCAAGCGAGCCAATGATGTAGACTTCATCAAGGTTGAACTCCACACAAACGGTAACAAGTCATCTGGTCTGATGAATCAGCGTGTATCCTATTTCAGACCTCCGGGCGCGTTTATATCTGAAGAATGCCCACAAAAGATCTGCCCGATCAGGGCCAGGGAAAGAGACCATGAGCAGCTTGTAATGTTTTGTTGCTCAGCAAATGTTCATGGTATCAAAAAAGGAGTCTACGAGTTCAGAAGGTTGGTTGGTCGGTAGGGTTTATTGGCGCAAGAGCTAAGCTGCGCCAGACATATGGTAAATAAACAAGATCACGGGGTGTCCTAAAAAGGTGCTTAAAGTGCTAAAACTTGTGTTACTCTCTAACGGGCATTAAAAAAAATGTTTAAAAGTGGCTTGAATCAAGCAGGAGGAAAGTGAAATGCAAGGTGAAGTTGTTACACAAGATATAGAGGCATAACCGAGTAAAAGTTATAAAATCAATGCGAATTTAAAGATGGAAAAAATGAAATTGCTTTATAAAAAGCAGTAAAGGAAGTAACAAATCTTTGCCTGTACTTCGTTGGTATTATAATATGGAAATAATTTTTCTCCCGTCTTCGTGTAGTAAACGGTGGAGGCGGAGGGCAAACATCTTCAGGTGGGCCCTCTAAGTCTTCAAACTTTTTGTATGAAGTATGTCGCCCTCCGATGCACTAGAGGAGCTCATTTCGGCATCAGCATCAAATTCCCAAGATTGTAAAACTTTTCTTTCTCCTGACAGCCATATATTGGGGCACAGGACCAACAGTATGTACATGGAGAGTAGATTTAGTAACTGTAGAATTGTACGTTAAGAAAGTACGTTGTTTAGGGTCAAAATTGAAAACTTGTTTGGGAGAAGTTTTCCAAAACTTAGAAACCTATTTTTTGCATGTATTGAGCTTAGGAGACTCTGAAAGCTGTGGAGTTTTTAATATTTAGATACTTTTTCAATACTTATTTTCTGATTATCCTTGTTAACCTGAAAATCTTTTTTTTTATTTTTTCCCTATTGATGACAGTTTTGATATCAGAGAAGTCAGGTGAATCTATATTACATTCCGGAACTTTAGAATGAGATAAAATTGTTTCATTATTAGTATTGGTTGAAGATAATTTCAAAAAGGATTCAGCAGATTTGGGACAAATTTCGGACGGTATATATGATTTCTTAAAAGGAAAAGTATTAGAAGGTAAGACTGTAGGCAAGATTTGAATGTTTGGGGTTTCAAGTGTTTCTCTCGCTACAGTTGCATAACTAGTTCCAGGAGCTGGTGTCCCAGACTTAACAATGCGTCTAGTTTCGATATACGGAATATCTTTTTTCACTTTTTCAGCAATTACTTCCGTTTCAAGCATAACAGGAACGGAAAAAAAAGTATTGGGAACCTTTGCAATCTACCTATTTTTCAGATGCTGTACAATAAAAGCTGTCATGACCTGCTTCCGCACAATGGGCGCAAGTGAGAGTCCCGTGGCAGGAAGCTGTCGAATGACCAAAATGCTCTCATTTAAAGCATCACAGGAGGTTAGTGATATAAAGCCTAACTGTCAATTTTATGTACTCTGCTCTAACAAACTCTGGTAATTTTGGGGAGTGGAAAGTAAGAATTAGATGCTTAGTATCAACAAGTTGCCCGGCTCTTCAAATGTTGATACGGTGTACATGAGTTACTCCTTGTGGTTGAAAGCTCAAGGCCATTTCCTCCATCGGGACATGCAACAATTCTCTACAAGAAGCAACACCCTTATAGGTGTTAAAAGTTTCATGTGCACTAACATTCACAGGGATAGTGTCAAAAGATTTGAATTGAATAATTCGTCAAGCTTGCTTACGAGTTGCAAGACTCCAGAGCGAAGTTTTCGTGTAGATTTTGTCGTGCCAAGATTTGTCGTTACCGCCGTTTCGACAAGGAACAGTGAAACAGAATGAAACGTCTCATTCGTTGTCGTAGTTCGTTTTATAATGAAGAAAGTGTCAAAAGTTTTATCAACTTGTTTTATTTGTCATGGTGGTGCCAACTGAAAGGAGATAGTTTCTTTTTTTTTTCCGTATGACATTGTTAAAAATTCAGGTCCAACAGCACCGCCCACCACGGAGTCCAACAAGGGATGGCAGCCACCTTGTCTGCAAACTTCCAGCCTCTGCGCTTTCCATAGTGCTAGCTGGAACCTATATGCTCAGGGTCACCCCTGACAGTGATCACCCTTAACGCCAAACCCAAGAAAGTGACTCCCTCGCTTGATATCTAGCAGACTAACCACTCAGGTGATTAGCTATCAGCGAAATTGATACGGTAGAGTGTTGTTCCGTTGACCAGTTCAGTTTGTGCTGACAACTGGTGACGAAATTTAGAAGTTTGAATTTTTAGTACAAAGACCATGTAACATTTGCTTAATTTAGTTTGTTGCTGTTTGAAAGGAATGCTCCGGATAAAAATATTTACCTGATTTCGCCACTAGAAAGTAAGTATTACAAACATTACTTTTTGCCTCATAACAGTTATTGATATTATTAAGAAATGATATTAGTGTATGCGTATTATAGACAGACTAATAATCTTATTTTGTGGAAACTCTGGTTTTTCTTTTCCTAACCAAAAATGAGTTATAGAGGTTTAAATATGAAACTGTACCATGTTGTAATCTTTGATCTCCATGGTATGTTGTTCTTTCGACCAGGTCAGAGGTACAATATTTCTTATTTAGAGGAAACTACGGATATTTGATATAAGATTATTTTTTCATATTGTGAGATAGTTGGTAATTTGTGTGCGGCATTTCTATTTAACCTTTGGTCATATGGTCTCCAAGAGATTTCCATTTCAATATGAAAAGCCATTCTAATGGTGTGTAGGTAAATATGTTTTGGGAGCCACGAAGTAAATTTTCCCTTTTTCATTCCTCTGTAGATTGCTAGTTTACTCTTGAATAAAGCTTCAAATATTTCCGAGTTTTAAGCATACTTCAATCAATAATTTGATACACGATATTGTGCAATATCTTAATTCTGATTGCTTTAATCTTCAGATCATTTAGAAAAGGTGAAGTTAGGGATACTTGTCCCTACCAAAAACTTCACAAAACCAGAATTTACATAGGTAGGTACATTTTGGTATTTGCTGTAGCTTCGATGTACGTAGTCAATGGAAATATATTGTGTGGTTGGGATCAACTTCCTGTTGCAATGGAGTTTGTCGCCAATATGGCAACTCAAGTAATCAAACTGGATGGTTGTACTAGCAACCTTTAGTATTGATTATCGGTATAACGGCTAGTGTCTTTGGTGGAGTTTTGTATGAAAATAATTGTAATAATTATAATTAATACTGTAAATAATTAATAGTTAATAATTATTTGCAGAATAAAATTTCTTTTTCATGCGATAATCTCAAATAATATAAAGAATTATTTTAGAAAGATTTTTTTTTAAAAAATGAAATTTATTTATTCCATTTTTTCCTTGCTAGCAAATAAACTATTTTTGTTCATTTATTACTTTAATAAAAATCTTTTGCTCGAACTGTTGATCCATAGTTTAGTTTTACTTAACGTTTCTCTGTTTCGGTTGAGTTTGTTTGTTGGTTCAAATATTCTCGTTGAATATATATATATATATTCTCTTTTGCTTTTGTTTTCATTAAAACATTAGGAGAACGGAGTAGGGGAGTGTGGTAAAACCGAATACTTTGATTTTGGTGTTATTAATTCTTCTTTCTAGTGGACAAATACTGAATTATTCTCCACTATTGAAGAAAAAAGAATGGTCATAGTTTTCATGTGGTTGTTGTTAAATTCATTTCGTCTGTGAAGGTTTATTTGTTTTATGACGTCAACTCTCCAATGTTCTTTTCTTTTTAAACTATTCCAACTTATTAATCATTACAATTATAAACACTATATTTTGTCCAGCGTATTATGTGTCTATCAAAAAGTAAAGATTTATTAAAACAATTGCGTGGTTCTATTTCGTTTTTTATAACCTCTGCACTCGGGGTAAAACTTGATACTTCTTGTGAGGTAAAACCGGGTACTAGGGGAAGCTACGGATACCCGACCCAAGAGGATTTTCCTTGATTGTGAGATAGTTGGCAGTTTGTGAGGACAATTCCTATTTGACCTTTGCGTCAAATGGAAAGCATTTCCAATTTATTCCGATTTCCAATATTTTCTTTTTTTACTGATAATTTCAAATAATACAAAGAATTATTTTAGTGAAAATTTTAAAAAGAATTAAAAATTATTTATCCATTATTTCCTCGCTTGCACATAAACGATTTGTATTCATTTTTTCTCATATAGATCTTAAAACGCATGTAAAATTAAAAAGCTTTTGCTCGAAATCTTTGCAATTGTTTGGTTTTATTTAACGCATCGTCATTTCGACTGAGCTCTTCTCTTAGTTAACTTGAATTTTAGAAAATTAAGAATTACGTAGAATACATTTTTCTTCTTTCGCTTTTGGATTGGATTATTCTTATTCTTTTGGATTTGGATAATTAAAATAGCAGTGCAACCCAGTAGGACTATTACATTTTTCCAATTTCTTGTTTTGTACAACATTCGTTAGAATCTTGTACAAAATTCATCTTACATTTCATTTTGTCGCTATTCTATTCTAATGTAATTTCCAAACCAGCAGTGTTTCAATGCGCTAGTGACATTACTAGGTTCCCTATTTAATTCCTACAGATTTTATCACTAATTTAGATACGAATTTTGCAAATATTTTTAAATTGATTGTCATTATTTTTAAATTGTTAACTATTGTAACTATTGATAAATCTTTAAGAAAACTGTCTTTATTCTTAAATTGTCAACTACTGTAATTATTGTTAAATTTTTAAAAAATCGTATTTTTTCTTAAATTGTCAACTATTATAACTATTGTTAAATCTTAGAAAATTGTTTTATTCTTAAATTGTCACATAAAATAAAAATATATGCCACTTTTCCATTGAAAATCTAGTTTTCCCTAATTTCCCATAGAATTAACATGTGTATTCTAATGGGGTAAAACCGAATACACATGTTACCGGGTACTTTGACTTTTTCTACAAAAAATCATTAGCAAAAAAGGTAGTAAAACTATGACTTTCCCTGAAAGATATATTGTACTCTGATAAAAAATGAATATTTTAGCAAAATTTGACAAGCTGTAAGTCAAATAGTTTAGCTCCAACAGGCCTTCAACGCTTAGGTATCCGGTTTTACCCCACTTTTCCCTAGGTCTATTAAGCTTTTCCAATTTCTTGTTTGTACAGTAATTTTTAGATTCTTTCTTTTCATTTTGGTGCTGTTGTGTTCTATTATAATTTTGCAAAACAAGGCATTTTTACAATGCGCTAGTGTATCAACACAGATTCTGATCCAAAGTCCAGTCAGTCTATATTTATCATCGACCTCTTCAGCTATAGAACCTGAAAATGTGAGGCCCTTCCTTAAGGCTCAGCAAAGAAAAGAAATAAGTAAAGGAAGGCCAAAAAGTAAATCAAAGATCATCACAAACATCCCTGAAAAACTAGCCTTACAGGCTTTGAAATGAAACGTGCCCTAAAAACTAAAAAAACACGGAAAAGGATTAAAATGAAATTCTGTTACTTTAACCCTTAACTGTTTTGTTTTCTCAACTATCTAATTAGATGACACCTTATATTTTGGAAATGCGTTGTCATTTTAATTCAGTTGACAACCTAAAAGACAGTTCAAATGTTTACGGATGCCACTTAATTTTTGTATCAAATTATAAAGCCTGTGAATGTCTTTTAGTTTTTAAGTTTAAAATTGAAATAATTGGATGCACGTACGGTGTACATGCAAACCTGTAAGAAAAAAAGGCCAAGAAAAAGCTTTCTGAAAAATATGAATTCTGAAAATGATAATAGATTTTTCAAACAATAAAGCTCAGTAAACATGTTTATTGAGTTGTAGCATAATGAATATATTTCAAAAGGAATGAACCTTTAAAAACCATGGAATCCAGTAAATAACTTGTTCTTATGCATAAAAACTTGAGTTTTAATCAAAAATAACTTTCTTGCTGTTTTATGCAACTAAAAGTCATTTTATCATTTATGTTTGTTTTCTTAATAAATCCCGGTCAAAGGTACAACACTACGTTATACCTAAAAAAAACGGGTTTTTCTTTTCAGAACGATTATTTTTTACCTCGTTTTTTTACACACCATTACTTTATAAAAGTCAATTACTCATCACATATCTGTTCTTCTTGGTTTAATTTAACTAAAAATAATTTTGCTATAAAAAGTATATGGCCAAAAAAAGGTGAAATGTTTGACGGTGCAGAATCATGTTTATATTTTTCGAATGAAAATTTTCAAAATTTATTAATTTCTTCAAACTCTGAATAATAATAATAAAGAGCAGTATCAGTAGCAGCAATGCGCTATTTAGATTTTTCAAATGAAAATGCTGACAGTTTATGTTTCTTTAAAATATAATAATGGTGCTTTGTAACGTCGCATATTTAACAAAGTAACTTTAAAGTTTGTAAAAAAACTAAGAAACTACAAACATTTGTTTGATTATACTTTTTTTTTTGGGGGGGGAGGGTGATTCAGTAAATTAGAGATCTTAGAGCAAGTTGGAGTTAGATACTAGCGTACAGCCAAATTTTCTTGGAACTTAAAGGATTCAATAGTATCATTGCATTAATTTTTCAAGAGTACTCAGTCCTTATGATCTAATTCATACATACTTTTGAGCTAAAAAAAAATGAGAATTGAGAAAAGAAGTAAATATCTTTAAAGAATCCTTCACAAAGCTCAAAATTTAGTTTAAGATTTTTTGCTTATTTTTAAAAAAGGAAATATATGAATACAGATATATCCTATGCCTTCGAATTACTTTAACCAAAATAAAATAATTTTTCTAAAAGTAAAATCGGTCTTATAATACGAATAATTCTCACTTGCATGATTTCATATCGTAAGAATTTGGGTTTTATTTTTTCAAATATATTTCTGCAAATTACTTTCAAAAATTTTATTTATTACACGACCAAACTAGCAACTAAACTTTGACTAAAGTGTGAAATAGAATAAAAAGAATAAATATTTGTCACGTGCATTTTTCGATAAGATATATAGGGGAAACTAGAAATATTTGAACCTTCGCGATTTTCTCAGATTGCGAGATAATTGGTAATTTGTGAGTGCCAGCCCTATTTGACCTTTTGTCATAGGGTCAATTGGAGGGGATTTCCATTCCAAAAGTCATTGCAATGATATGTAGGTAAATATGTTTTGAGGGTGCAGAAGTAAATTTTCCTTTTTTCATTCCTCTATGGATTGGAAGTTTACTATTGCAGTATGATGAATTAAAATATTTCTGAGTTTTAAGCATACTTCAAGCTATAATTTGATATATGTTTTGTGAAATATCTTAATTCTAAATGGTTTAATCTTTAGATTATTTAGAAATATTCAAGTTAGGGATGCTTGACCCTAGCCAGTTAGGGATATTTGACCCTACCAAAAAGCTAGTGCAGCATCGATGTCGTAGTTGACCAAAGTACATTGTGTGGTTGGGATCAACTTTGATGGAATTCGTCGTCAATATAGCAACTCAAATAATCAAGCTAGATGACAACACTTTGCTTTGTTTATCGGCATAATGGCTAGTTTTTTTGGTAGTTGAGTTTTATATGAGAATAATTATTTAAAAATAGTTTGTAAATAATTATTTAAAGAATAAGAAAATTTTAATGTGATAATTTCAAATAATACAAAGAAATATTTTAGTATAAATTTTAAAAAGAATTGAAATTTATTCTTTTTTTTTTCTCGTTTCCAAATGAACGATCTTTTTTTTTGCATTTATTATTTTATTAAAAGTCTTTTGCTCTAATTGTTTGTCATCGTTTGGTCTTATTTAACGTTTCGCTATTTCGGTGGGGTTCGTCTCTTTGTTGTTTTGAATTTTCTCGTAGAATTAATTTTCTTTCGCTTTCATTAAAATATTAGGAGAGCCGAGTAAGTCTACTAAGCTTTTCCAATTTCTTATTTTGTAGAATATTTTTTAGATTCTTTCTTTTCATTTTGGTACTATTCTGCTCAATTCTAATTTTCCAAAACAGGCTTCAATTCGCAAGAAATGTTACTAGGTTCCCAGTTCCATTGCTATAATTGTTATCTTTTAATTAATTCAGTTTTTTAATTGTTTATTTAAGTTTGAATTAATTTAATTTGATATCTAGATTTAATTTAATTAACTAGACTAATTTAATTTAAGCCTAGATCTTTGTTAATAACAGTTACACTTTATAGTTGTCATATTATTTAATTTTTAATATCAGTTTTATTAATATATTTTGATAATTAAGTCGCTTTCAATTCCGTAGTTTTAACCTAATATCTGAATTTCGCGTACATACAAATTATCGAAAGAATTTAAATATTCTTTGCATGTAGGGTCACGTATCCTTAAGGTGAGGGATATTTGATTCTAGATGATTTCGTGAAATATATTTATTTCATAATTAAATGAGATATCAATTGAGCATAAGTACATTTTTCATTCCTAAAAACAAATCTTTTTATGATGCTAACAATCAAAATTTTCGAGAAATATAAGAAAAATTAAAACTTGGGCCAAGCATCCCTAGTTTCCTCTTCTTCCTTTTAAATCAATACAGAAGAACATTTCAATTCATATTAATTACAGTGGAACCTGGGAATCACAACTAATGGGGTCTGACCTCTGCTCGGGTTTCAGGAAATTCGGTAAAATACCTTTAATATACCAAATGCAGTAGAATATTGACTTTGAGTGCTCTGTAAGAGTACGGAAAGAACTAGAGGCAATTCCCACGGTACAGTGGAGCTGTAGGCAAACAAGTTGAGCGTAGTGACTTTGAGCTGGAGTTATTCACGGTCACTATGAAAAGACGCGCTAAAACTAGCCTACTGGGTTAAAAGTGGCGGGGTTGGTTTTACCTGTTGTAAAGGTCTTCCTAGTTGAATCAGTGTTCTCTTCACTGATCTTGTATGGGTTGCCCTATCGAAGCTTGTCATTGTTACGTTGTGTCGAAGTGTGTGTCGTGTGAATGAAATAATTCTTGTTGAAGAAGAGTATCACCGTTTCCACACAACATTGTTTCCATGGTCAAAAATCAAGGTCAAGATAATCCCAAGGAAAGTGACAAAGAAAATTTCTCATGGCATTGTCAAGCAGGTTTAGTTACTTACGTCAAATTAAGATAACCGATTCTGTTTCCACTATTTAAGGTACTGTATTCATTCTTAAATACTAATTCAAATGTTTCTTTTAAGTTTGGAAGAAATATTAGCTTTGTTCTTGATAAGTAATTATTATTTTACCTTCATTTTTTATTAAAATGTTTTCAGAAAATTAAAAAACGATGTTCGGATTACCGAGGTTCCACCCCGTATCAGTTTTAATTTACAAACCATCTTGCATACTACATTAAATTTTTACAGGAACTTCGTGTCGGTGAAGAGAAACACTGAATGTGATGAGGCTTTATTACAGACAAAAACAGCCTGAAACATGCCAGGAGTACAAAAGCCAGTTACACTGAAAGCCTCGAACTTGGAGCAAAGCCAACAGTCCAAAAATGTAGCGTTAAAATATTTAATTACTTGAGTATATAAACCTTCCCAAGGTGCGAAAAACCATCGATTCTTTTTTACTTGAGAAATTAATCAACTAAAAGTTCAGAAACTAAACTGTAACTAAACTTTAAATCTAAGATTTTAAAACGCTGAAGTATTTTGCTAATTTTTGGAAACTGCAGATAGGAATATACATTATATGATCTGAAGTATCCGGACACTTTCGGATTTACACATTTTTTCTAATTTCTCCAGAAAGGGTAATGGAACTGCACGTGAACTTCAACCATGTGATGAAAAGGCTTGAACTCACATTTTACAATAAAGCTTTGGTCAAGAGCGCATTTATGAGACCGACCAGAAATTAAAGAAGAAAGTGATTTGGACTCCACAGTATTTCACAGAAAGCTGATAATGATTTCCAACTATCACCACTGCGCCTTTCTTAGATGCATTTTCTTAAAAACAGCATGTATATTCGGGAAAATGTCAAGGTTTTCTTAAAAAATCCCACATTTTTCCGCATAATTTTTAACTTATAACCTGAAGAATTTTTAACCAAATCATATGAAACTTGCAGAATAGTTGACAATATGTTAACGAATCATTGCATTAAAACTTGTAATAAATATGTTGAATATTAGAGGAAATATGAGTAATAGTAGTAAATAATTTTTAACTGCGCATGCGCAAAACGTAGCGTAATTTTTCTTTCATAACTTCAGAGCCAGATATATTGATAAAAATTCCAGTTAAATACCGGTAAGATTCAGAAAGATATTGGCATTGCAGTGAGGTGAATTTCTGTTGGTCTCTCCAAGAAACAAATTGATGAGGGTTTTTCCACAAATTGCTGTTTTTTAAACTTGAAATCTTCGAATAGTAATCATTGGAACTGAATTTAAATTATGTATTTTATTTATAAGTATATATGGGTGGTCAGGATATTCAGAATTTATGCAAATTAATAAAATTATTCGAAGATTCAAGTTTAATAATGAGCAATTTATGAAAAAACCCTCATCATTAAGCTTCTCTAGGAAATCAACCGAAATTCTGCAAGTTGCAATGCAGAAATCTTTCTGAATTTTAATCGTATTCAACTGGAATTTTTATATACGCTTCCCTATATAACTAGTCTCCAAATTATAAAAGAAAAATTATGCTATGATTCGCACACGCGCAGTAAAATATTTACTAAAAATACTCATATTTCCTCTAATATTCAATGTATTTACTTTGAATTTTAATGCAATGCGTCACCTGCATATTGTCACGTATTCTGTAAGTTTCGTACAATTTGGTTGAAAACTCATGTTATAAACAAAAACCAAGTGGAAAATGTGATATTTCTTAAGAAAACCTTTATATCTTCCAGAATATACACGCCATTTTTACGAAAATGCATGCAAGAAATGTGCAGTGGTGAAAGTTTCAAATCATTATTCGCTTTCTGTGAAACAATGTGAGCCCAAATCATTTTCTGGTCGGTCCCCTAACTGAACTCGTGACCGAATCTTCACTGTAAAATGCGAATTCAAGCTTATAGATCACATGGCCGAAGTTCAAGTGCAGTTCCTCCAGCCTTTCTGTAGAAATTTGAAAAAATGTGTAAATCCGAAAGCGTCCGGATACTTTTGATCATATAGTGTATTTTTCTATTTATCAAAATAATAAATAAATAAAGTGATTTAATGTATTTAAGGAAATGCTGCATTTAAAGTACTAGCATGGAGTAACTTTGGTCGATAAGCAAAATTAGAATTACTGGGTAGTAACAGGATATTAATTACTTGCTTCTATTCAATAGAAGTACCAAATTAGATTACATAAAAAAAGTTTTCATATGGATATTTCCCAAGTTGGAAGGAAATAATAATAATTATCCGTAAACTTATTTTTTCAACTGTTTCGGGTTTTCAAAATTGTGAACGATGATATTCCGCCAATGTAAATACAAACAGTGATTAAACATTAAATTAAATTAATTAAAATGCTATTCAGAGCATTTCAAATCCTTAATTTACCACGAAATTGATAAAATAAACTATTTAAAAAAAATGTCTTCCATGCTATATAGTGCTTTTCGGCAAAATTTCTTAAAGGTCAAAGTTCAACACACATTCCATATGGAAAAATAAATAATTGCTTATGAAATGAAGACATCGCAATTCCTCCACTCGCAGATTAAGTTTCTACATTTAAATTAATCGGATGCATTTTAGATTTTAAAAATTTGTTGAAACAAGCCTTTAGTTTATTGATCTGATCCAGTTTTTACTAACTTTTATTTTACTTGACCTGGTTTATGTTTGTAAAGATGGTATTCTGTAATCGATTTTTCACTTTTTCCTGTTGTGCTAGTTTTGAATTTTTATACACTTGTGAACTCAATGACAATACACTATTTTATTGTTTCCAGAACTTAATTATCAGTTGATCAATCAATTTAATTGTTAATTCAATACAAGTGGCGCCACCTGGTAATGAATTTGAGAAAAAATTGATTACAAGATTCCATAATAATTATAATGGTGAATTATAAATTAATGACTAAATGGTAGAAAATAATAAAAATAAAAACATCTCTACTTTTTAATACACCAATAAAAGTGTGTTTTCAAAAACTGTTTTTATTCATTCGTAAACTCATCTTATTCCGAATGGGAAAGGTTGAGTTTCTACTATTAACACATTTTTTGGAACAATTAAAACTTTGACTAGAAAAACACCGAAATTCTTAGTGGGTGATTAATAATGATATCCGAGATACTTCTGGAATTTTTGTGACCGATATCGAAATTCTAGACTCAACCGATAATTTTTGCAATCGATATACATAGCATTCAATAGTTCACAATTCCTTCAGCTATATTTATTTGAATAGTTTACTTCATGTTAGTTTATGATATATCTGATAAATAATAAAAAAAGTGATAAATGTGTAATTCAGGGGTAAATAAAATAAATCTCCTAAAGTACTTAAATAAATAGAAAAATTTGAAAAGAAGTCGAATATATGGCCTAAAATTAAATAGTGTAAATGAATGTTTGCCAAATAAAAAAAAAATCAAAGTCAACTAAGAGTTACTATTTCAAGTTTTAACAAAGCAGCTTTAATTCTGAAGTTGTAAATATATAAATAAACACATTGAAGACAGAGAAGACATCTTCTGTCAATAACACATTAACTGAGAACGCCAAATTTCAGCTTCAAATGTTAATCATGTCATCGATTTTATAGTTAGGATACGGCTGCTTTTAATTTGCACTCCAGTGTGTCCAAGATCCATAACAAGAAGCATTTTTCTACATAAGATAAGAAGAGTTTCGAGGCTATTTGAAATGGTTCAGGCAGAAAATTGCTCTTGAAGTATCAATCAATGTCGCGATTGGCCCTCGGAAAGGCGCAATTCTCTTTTTACTTTATTTATTTGGGGACGGGTAGTTTTTCATTGCCTTTCATTGCTGAGCATAGAAGCTTTTTGCAAGATACCGAAATAGCATTTGTGAAAACTACAGAACGAAATAGAATAAAATAAAAGTCAATGACAAAAATAAGATACACAAGCAACTCAGTAATAAATTTGACTTTCATTTACACTCAAAGAGTTGTCATCATAAAAACGAAGCACTCCATTTATTAGTACTAGTGAAAAAATTTAAATTTGTAGCGAGTGAAATTAAATATGTTGCACATTCCAATTAAATCAAATATAAAACTATAACTTTTACATATTTTCTTACATAGATTTAACCAATTAACTAATTCAGTTTCTGTACTGTCTAATTGGATGACACTTTCTGTTTCGGGAATGTGTTGTCGTATTGATTCAATTAAGAGTCCATAGAACACTTGAGATGTTAATGAGTTACTCTTCATTTTTAGTGTCGAATTATAACGTCTACGAATGACGCAATTTCAGACTATAAGTGTAAAAATGTCATAATTCGATGCACGAGTAAACTCGGGATAACTAGTTAAGTGGTTAAAAGCATTTCAGACACATATAAACCAAAATTATACATAATGATTCATTCAATTATTTTGCCTAAGCTGGGAAACTAAATTTAAAACAAATGGTGCAGGTTCGATATATTGTATTATTGTGCTGTATGTAATTATGAGCGACATACTTTAAAAATGGTGCAATAAGGAAGCATCTCAAACCAAATAAAAGAGAAATGAAAAAATCCAAGAAACTTTATTCTGCAAAATAAAAATACATAAATAAATAGCTTAAAATAAATTATTTCTAGCATCATCATCTCGCAAAGAATCAGGTATCAAATACTACAGTAAAATGTCCTCAAAAAGCATATATTTTGATACATTAAATTTATAAAGATACCAAACAACCAGGAATAATATACAAGAGTAATTCATTTAAATTATTCGAGATAAAAACATTGTAAGCAATCCACATAAAGCTTCGACCGACTTAATACCAAATTTCAAAATTTTGTGACTATACTTTAATAAAATAAAGTGTCACTGAGTGTGAAAACATTTGAAAGTTATAACACGTAAATATATAACTAAAACGAAATAAACTAAATACATCTATTGTTGATATAAATTTTGCACTTTTCTAGGAGGCTAACTGTACGCAAAACCGCTTAAGGACCGAGTTATTGTGTAACCTACGGTGTTTAGGATGAGTTAACTCGGGATAAAGCCTTAAGCGGTTAAAATAGAATAAAATGAAGCACTTGAAAGTTATAGTGTTGGATACACTTGGTAAATAACAGAAACCATACAACAGACCAGTTATTTTATGAAAATCGGGAACGCCGAATTATGGTTTAGAGATCAATTATTTAAAACATTTAGGACAGAATGGACCTGACCTTAAGCAAGCACTTATGTGTTAAACATCATATTTTGCTCTCAATGGGCAAAACTCCTAATTTTCTATTTCATTTCAAAGGTAACTGTGAAAAAGATAGAATCCTAAAGTTGCCTTTATGAATTAGCTACGATTTTAACACGTTCTCTTCTCCCATCAGTCTCTGTTATATCTGAAAAATAATACATTTAATGATTTTGTCAAATATCGCAATAGAATATTATGAAGAAAAAGAACCAAAAATTGTAAGACAAAAATAACTGCTTTACTTCTCTTTAAACGTGTTTTTTTTTTATTTAAATTTTGCAATGAATAATGCATTTTCTTAATACCAGAATATGCATTAACGACTTGGAGCTAAAAGTAATAACTAATTCAAAAAACATATATGATACAGCATCAGCACAAATTATTAATTGTCAAGTTCAATCAATCTTTTAGGTGCGACAGTTATCATTGATCTCTTAATAAGAATTATAGTCAGGTAAAAAGAATTACATAATCTGAACATTAAGTTCAATATTTGGTTGAATGCGAAATTAGTCCAATTAGTTTCACCTAACAAATTTTGAACAGCTAAATAAATGGCTTAAATTAAATAACCTTACAGAAAAGAACCTTACAGTACAGATCTGTCATTTGAAAGTTGCAATGGCAGAAATTTTAAAAAGAAGCTTCATCATAAAGTGTATTATGAAACATAATTCTAGGGCAGAATTTTTTAAACTTTCTTAATTCTTTTTCAGTTAGAAACTTTCGCGTTCTTACCATGGTCTGAAAAAAAATTTCACGAATCTATACACACCCAGGAAAATAAAATACACCAAAGAAGTATCCATTAAAAGTAAAGAAAGAACTTTGGTTTAATAATGTTAGTTTGTAAGTTTAATATAAATGTTTTAAAATTACATAGTTTTTATTACTTTTTGCTTGTTGATACTAAAAGATTTTTTTTTTTTAATTTGACATGATTTTACAATTTTTCTGGCGCAGGAATTTCTGATTTCACAATCGTGGCTCTTGCGCCAAAAAAACCAACACAACCAACCATACTAAAGAATTTATATATATATATCTTGGTATTGGCTGTTTGTAACCCTAAAAATCTGCAAGGTGTCTCCAAGTAGGTAGGTCCCTGCTTTAACTTAAAAATACAATTAATACAATAAAAAATTAATTATATCCCATTTTAAACCCCTAATTCCACCTTTGTATTTTAACGTTATAAAATGACACGAGGCTTAAAAGTAAATTACAATTCGTTATTTTCAATAGGAGATAATCGATGGCTTGTGAATTTTTACATACAGAAGAATCAAGTAAAAATATACCTGGCTATGAGGTAATTGATATCAAAACAGGAAATTTTAAAAATAGGACTTTGACTTCAAAGTTACATAAAAAAAAAAAAAAACTACGGATCGTTTCGGTTTTAATCAACACAGCACACATTCACAGCGGAATAAGGAATAAATAATCGAAGTAATTTTCCTAACAAGTCATTCGACTGTTCGATAAGTAAACGTTTATAGAGCGATTATTAATATTGCTATCTTATAATAAATCTTCAAGTCAATTTTTGATGTTGATAATATTTTAACAATAACTGATTAGATCACAGATTATATCTGTTGGTCAAGATACTAAGAGCGCAGCGAAAACTTTTAGAGCAGTTTTCTTCAGATACATCTTTAAGCAACATTTATTAACTAAATTATCTAGACTTAAAATGTTTCAATAAAATTTAGGCTTCTTATTTGTTTTCCAATTTCGGTATTACGACTAAATAATTTGGGTGAAAATTGTATCGCCGAAAGTTTCTTCCTGAAAAAGGGTCGTGAGTGAAAAAACTATGGATCACATAATGGAGTCAGAACCTGAAATCTTTTAGTGGACAGAAAAGAAGTTGGAAAATTTTGAAATTATTTCTTGTTATTTATAAAAATAAAAACAGATTTCGGAAATACAACTAGATAGAATTTTTTTAGCGGAAGAACATAAAGCTTTATTGAACAAATATATAACTGAAACACATGACAACAGATAAAAGAGATGCGTCTTCGTCAAAACTTTTCTTCACAGATAATTCTAACATTTTTTTTAAAGTTTTAAAGCCTTCACTCATTAACAAAAATTACAAGCAATGTAATAAATTTTGTTTGACATAAAACAATGGAATCAAAGTTCTCGAATTTTTTTGACAAAAAAATAAATAAAACTGAATTATTAGCAAAATCCAATGTTTAATCAGTAAACAGTTAATTGAAAATAACAGTCCTACCGGAAGGGATTGTTTAAAAATCGTTTTCATAAAACTCATTGATAGTTTATTTGACTAACAATCATGATTTTTTTTTTATTTACATTTGATTTCTTTTCGACATCTATCTCAGCTTTTGTAATGATTCCACGCTAAAATTAAACCCACTGATGAACAAACAAGATGTTAAAAAGCAAATTTCACAAATCTATGCATTACTGAAAAAAATTAAAAATGAAACTTCTTATAATTTGGCAAACCGCAGAGAGAGAGCACAGTTGACTCTCTTTGAACAAGGAGGAAATGTGGTTTCCTTTGCAGCACAATTCTTCAAAAGGATAACTTCTTCCTTTAGCGGAAACTTTTTGTCTTCTAAGACATCGTAACGACCTTCGATAATATCAAAAGGAGGCAGACTTGACATCAGTTAAATAAAGATATATCACACTTAATAGGTCTTCTGAAAAAAATACTTCAAAAAGACATCAACAAACAGGTACAGGTTATTCAAAGAAAGAGAGATAAGCCTTCTGTGAAAGACAAATATGACACTATGCATAAAAATTTGTCATCCGAACAATTTCGATAGTGTTCATTCCTTTCTTCAATAGAATCTGTTTCTGTAGTAACGTTCTACCCATTATAAAAATAACATAATCCATTATGAAAAAAAGTTTGGTTCGATTTTGTATTTTTTAAAAGCATTTCAAAATGCATCCGTATGAAAGAAACGGAAAAGTAAAAATGTCCGTTCGCCTTTAAAAAGAGAATGATTCAGCGGATTTTTATGAAGATTCTATCAACATAGACATTCTTCTCACCAAAGGTTTTTTTTTTTAGTTTTTTTGCGTAAAAAAACACTTGTATAAAAAAATATTCATATAAATATCTTTATATCACGTTTTAAATTTCAAAATTTTATAGATTCTTCTACTTGACTTGTTGTCAAAATGCTATTAAACCGCTGAATTCATACAAATGTCAATTTTCTATTCGAAAATCTAGCCTGAAAATTTAATAGACTTCCTATCCTTTATGCGCTGTTTTCTGGATATTTTCAATACTGAATTAAGGAATATGCGAATTTGCAGACTGTGTTCAAAATGGTCAAGGTGAATTCAGTTCCATTCTGGATCGGGGAGGTATACAAATCGCGCAAAAAAGGCATTCCGTAGCATTTTCTAAAAAATATTTATATTATTTCTGAAATTTCTAAATATTTTTTGAAAATTACTTTATATAGATGGAAAATCGATCCTATACAGGTAAAAGCTACCGATACTAAAACATATTTTGAAAATCGAACGGAATTAATTTAAATTGATCGCCAAGAAACTGATAGTGATCAACAACTTGGATGATCCGAAAAGTAAATCTTCAAATAAAAGTATTTTAAAGGACTTCTAAAGTATGAAAGGACATATGAATATTACTGATAAGCTCATTGATTATATGTGTTTCAATTCATTTCTTAATGTCTAATTATATATTTACGCAATTAAAAACTAAAATTTAGAAAACAAAAATTTAAAAAATCACCTCTAAGAAACAGAACTCAAAACTGCAAAAATGACAAAGGGTTTCATTGATTTTCACTTCAAATTCCATGGGATTCGTTCACCTGAAAGGTCAAAAAGGCATTGAATATTATTATATTTGTTTTATTTCTAGGAGATATATCAACTGTAACTTAATACCTAACACTGCCTGACTTGACTCCTTCAAGATATATAAATAAAGCTGAAGAAACAGATAGAATTCACCAAAATAACACAGTCTATTCACACGAACCGGTTATGACATATATACGTTCATGTATGACTTTTATAAATAGTTTTAAAAAATTTATATAAAAAAATATGGGGATAGAATAAATAAAATGAAGGAATGAAAATAATAGAGTAATTTTGCATTTTTAAGAAACCCTAGTTTACAAATTCTTACGTTTCCCGAATTAATTGGCGACTCGAAAATATATAACAAAAACAAAATCAACTTTCAGTAAATCTTCACAAACAAGAAATGTACATTTTTCCTTTTCTGCAAACTCACTCCTCCCTAACCCCCCTTCATTTTACTCATTTTATCTATCCGACTCACTATGCGGATAAAACGTAACAAAATTCTGAAAGGTTGTGAACTTAGGTCATAGCTGCGAACGTTTCAGTGAATTGAATTATTAATCATAACTGAAGAAATTAACGGCAAATGTCACAAATTTAGTAGTGCATCTTACTATTTATGAAATCAACCTAAGGAATGGCATACATATCGTCTATCCTTGTCCTTTTTCAGCGATTTATAAACATTAACATGCAGCTATTTTACTTTCATGTCTAACTGATTCATTAAAGGGGTGTTTTAGATAGATAGAGAAAGAGAGAAAGGCGTAATTTTTGGCACCTGATGTTTTGAGACAATGATTCTATTTTGATGCCGTTCAAACTGTTTTAAAGTTTTGGCCTTTTTCTTTCAAATGGCACCTCGTTCACTTCAATATCTTAAAAACTGAGAAATTCACAAGCGAAAATACGATTACCAAAAATGTCTCACGGCCCACTGCACCGGTATATAACATATTCACGAAGCCGGTTAATTCTTTATGAAGCATGAAAAGAACACATGGGATACATCTTTATATATACAGGGTGATTTTTAAAAAAACGTGGCCAAACAAAGGGTAGGTCAAGCGTACAATAAGCATCCAAAATCACAAAAGAACATGGGTGCGCAAACGCCATCTAGAGGCAGCACATGGCATTTAAAATAATAAGCGCTGGCGAAAAAGCTGATATCTTTCTGAATCTTAGCGGTATTTAACTGAAGTTTTTATGTAAGTTGCCCTATATAGTCTTAGAAGTTATGAAAGAAAAATTACGCTACGTTTCGCACAAGCGCAATAAAAAAATGATTTACTACAAATTCTAATATTTTCTCTAACATTCAAGGTATGTATTTCAGAATTTAATACAATGCTTCTCTAACATATTGTCACGTATTCTGAGTTTCATACAATTTGATTGAAAATTCTGCAAGTTATAAACAAAAAATATGCAGGGAAAATTTGGGATTATTTAAGAAAACCTTTATATCTTCTAGAATATACGTATTATTGTTACGAAAATATACAGGGTGTCCAACAAAGGACTCCCTCATTTTAAAATTAAATAACTCGGCAACGGAGATCGATAGAAGAACGAAACCAGTGATATGCTTAGTCTGAAAGCCGTAAAAATCTGATACAAAAGTTTCAAAATTAGTTATAAATGTTGCCGACAGGTGGCGCTGTACGTTGTAATCACAGTTCAGATTTCGAGAAGAAAGCTATAAACTGTCATTTGCAAGTAATCGTTGCAATCACATCACAATCGATTCAAATTAGGCATTTTTCGTGCTTGCCAAGGACAGTTTATAGATTTCTTATCGGATTCTGAATAGCAATTACAACCTGCAGCGCCACCTGTCGGCAACATTTATAACTAATTTTGAAACTTTTGTATCAGATTTTTACGGCTTTCAGACTAAGCATATCACTGGTTTCGTTCTTCTATCGATCTCCGTTGCCGAGTTATTTAATTTTAAAATGAGGGAGTCCTTTGTTGGACACCCTGTATGTAAACAATGTGCATATTAAGCATAACCGCTAATGAAATTTGCAAATCATTATCAGCTTTCTGTGAAGTGCGGCGAGCCAAAATCCCTTTTTGACTTCATCAATTTCTGGTCTGTCCCCTAAATGCCCTCGTGACCGAATTTCAATGCAAATTGTGAGTTAAAGCCCATTCTTTATTTGGTCGATGTTCTTTGAGATATTCGAAAAAAATATGCATATTTCAAAAGGTGTCCGCAATTTTGGCTGCTGCCTCCAGATGGCGTTTGCGTACCCATGTTGCTTTATGATTTTGGATGCTTATCTATGACCTACGAGTAAAGTTTGACCACGTTGTTTTTAATCACCCTGTATAAAACTCAACATATATGCATGTATGTATATATTTGTTCCAGCATCGCTTCCGAACGGCAGGAGCGATTTTCATGAAATTTGGTACACACGTTCCACATTGGTCGACTTGAAGTTCTGTAGGGGTAAATAACCCCCCAATGCAGTCCCTCACGACAGGGTGGGGCAAAGGCGCTTAAATACATGCACAGTCCGTCAAAAAAGTATCCGAACAATTTTTATTTCTCGTAATCTATAAAGGTTACATTCAAGGAAAACATATTGTTCAATTTGGAAGTATGTCATCTTTAAAAATAGGTCAACTGCATTTGCATGAGGGGTCATCTAGATATTTATATTTGCATCATCTTCACATTTTCCATCTTTTAAGAAGGTTCACAATTTTTCATCTTTTAAAAGATTCTGCACGTTTTAAAAAGTCTCCAGATATGAAATTTGAGGTAAGTCGGTTCAAAACAACCGGAGATTACAAGAAAAACCGATTAAAGGGCTGTTTCAATATACAGGGTGCCCACTTAAATAAGGGCCCCCCCCCCCATTAACTTCAGAACGACAACAGCTATAGTCATGAATGTAGCGTCTAGATACTGTAAAACGTCTATGCGCTATGCGATGAGACCATTTATAGCGCTACCTGGTGGCAAACTTCGGAGTTACCGTTCCCATCTCGAAAACAGTACAAAATAGGAAGGAAAGGTCATTTACAAAGTTGTAGAGCGTTATCGATTTAGTACAAAAAAAACATTTTGTGCACATTAATACGAAGAACAGAACGCTTAAATTGAACATTTGTTTGTTCGCATTTTCCGAAATTATGACGTCACAAGACATGGGCAAAAGGAGGAAATGTTATTTTTCGAACAAAAAAAGAATGACCTCATTATACTTTTTCCTGTGGGAATAACTCAAACAGCAGGTGAATGCGACCCTTCCATCCAGTGGCGAATTTAGGATTCCGGTCTGGGGGGGGGGGGGGGGGGGGGGGCTAGTCATAAAACTTTATCAATCATTGATGAATGTCAAACTTCAAGTAAACAAAATTCTTTAACGACAGACTTTACTCACCTGACAATAAGAATCATAAAGAACAATACAATGTTTTCGATAATTTAATAAAAATTACGATGAAATAACTAGCCAAAAAATGTCTTCGACCGCGTCAATGATAGAAGTATAAATGGAATGACTACAAAAGTAGCAAAATTTTCAAGCTAGAAAGCAATGTTGAAACGTTTTTATTATTTTTTTAAAGAAAGAAATTAAGAAAAAACATTTATAATGATGTTAAATTAAATCAAGAATTTTGGCTAGAATTTATCTGGGGGGGCTGTAGCCGAATAGCCCCCCCCGGATTCGCCACTGCTTCCACCACCATTGCAGGACTTTCGATGACAATGAGCCGTAGGGGAATCGGAGTGCCCGTTTGCGGTTAACGTGCTCCAGCCCATGAATGGCCTACCTAAATGGATGGACTGAAAATTGGAATGGTGCAGAGTGCTACCATGCCATTTGCGAGGTGTGGAGTGATCGTGAATGTCCAGTTTAAGTCCAACTTTCTAGCCTATAGAGCGTTAACAGACAGGCTGGCACACACACACACATATTCGCTTTCTATTATTAGTGAAAATATCATTCAAAGACTACATCTGCCACTAATCTGTATTAAATTTTTTAAAGTTTCATCATTTTCTCCGAGACAATTTTGTGGCACCCAAGAAATTTTCTTTATGTCCCGGGCAACAAATGGATTAATTCGGATGATTATCGGAACGTCGCCCATCACACTTAAATTCTTAATATTTCTTAATCGCACAGAGCAAAACTCGAATCACAATTCAATAAATTCGCTTTTTTTTTCTTTTAATAGCTAGAAGATGCATTTAATCCAATGTTCGTTTGAAAGAGGGTTTTTTCGGCCATTATTTCTATCTTTGCCGTCTGCCGTGACAGAGAATACTACAAGTAAGAAACGAACGAATTTGGATTCGATATAAAAAAAAAAAAATCGATAAGCTATCAGTCATTTTTGAGCCTCTTTTGCAATGAGCAAATCAAAGAGATCAAAATGAAATGAAAACGTAAAGAAAGAAGCAAGAAAAGTATTGAAGCATTTTAATGCCACGGCAGTGCTTCAAATCTATTAGCCAGTCACGCAACATGAAAAGACGAAATTTTTGTTTTTTTAAACATGAAACTGAAAAAAAAAAAAAGAAATGAAATGAACTTCCGAAAACTAAGTTAAAATTAGGAATCATTTTTCTCGATTTTAATAAATAAAATATTACCTAAAATATCTTTGTTAACTGGACATTCACGATCACTCTTCACCATTCCAATTTTCAGCCCATCCGTTTAGGCAGGTCATTCACGGGGGGACCGTGCAAACCCATTACCTACGGGCACTCCGATCCCCTAGGGCTACTGCGTCTACTCCTCCTCCTTTCAAAACGGGACTCCTGCAGTAGTTTCGTGGTTTTCGCGAGAGTGCCTCGCTCCCCACGTATCTACAAAGATCGCATTTCAGTTTTAAGGCCCAACAGACCACATGGATTTCAAGAGAGGTTGAAAATCCAAACTTTCGTATCGGATTTTCGCATTGACGGCCGATTTTGGAGCGTTGTAGAGCGATCGTGAATGTCAAGCTTTAGATATCTTCATATTGTAATCAATAGGTTAATCTTATAAAGTAGTCTCGATCTTGACAGAAACAGAAATGTATATCACTAAGAATATAAGCATTCGCCTTTATTTTATTAAAACAAACTTACTTGGATTTATTTGCTGAAATCAGATGAATTATAGAAAATTAAAAAAATACCTAAAATCGTCAAGGCGCAGAATTGCCAAAATGCATACTTTACACGATATTACCGATTACAGTCTTTAAAAATATTTTCAAGAACTAGCCGTGGATTGGGCTGGCCGAATGCAAAAGCACGATGATGCCACTCGTCAATTATTTCATCATTCTATTTATTTACCTAAGTATTAAAAAAATTCGTTATAGTTCCGTTTTCAAAGTTCTTTAGATTGTATTAAAATTAGTTGATTTTTTTAACAAGGGGCTTGAATCAATTTGGTATATACGATCCGAAAAAATAGCATTTATCTATATACATGTCCGAATATCTCAAATGTATCCAAGATATAAAAACTGTCCATAAATTAAGAAATATAAAAGCAAAATATAATACTTCTCATTACATGTACTACCGCATATCCTTCCATTTATATCTTTTGACTCACCTCTGCCACACAACAGATTAATATTGCAGCACTGTGCACATCTACAGTCGGTCATAACTGAAATTGACACTACGAATCACGTTTTTTTATGCGTCGCACAGCTATACATAGAGTTCTGTGAAATCACACAAGTTTCATCTCAACTCCATGACCTAAGAATTTATTTCATTCCTATTGGGGCTATTTATTGTTATTTCGATACACAGGGTTCCCACTTATATCCGTTACACCCCCCCCCCTTAACTTCTAAACGGTGACAGCTTAGGCCATAAAGTTGGTGTCTAGGTATAGTAAAAAGGCTATGCGCTACTCGATGAGACAACTTACAACGACATCTGTCGACAAATTTTGGAATTAGCGGTCCTATCTCGTAAACGGTGAGAGATATGAGAAAAAAGTCAATTAGAAAGCTGTAGAGCCCTCTCGATTTAGAACGAAAAGATAATTTGTACACAATAATACGAAGAACAGAACTCTTAAAATGCACATTTGTTTATTCGCGTTTTTCGAAATTGTGATGACACAAGATATGGACAAAAGGAGAAGATGTTATTTTTAGGACAAAAAATTGCCCCATTTATACTTTTTCTGTAGAAATAATTCATTCAGCAGGTGTATGGACCTTTCCGCTAACATTGCAGGACTTTCGATGACGTATTACTGTTGCTTATTCTAGAGCACCAACTACTTGCTAAAACGTGTGCAAAGTGAAATTCAAACAAGGGCTTAAATTTGTACTGTAGATGACGGAGAGCACTTGGAACACCGAAAATAAAGGTATATTATGATAACTAATTGCTTTTTCATTTTTAAATCCACATACCTTGCGCACATTAATACTCAAAACAGAATGCAAAAAATGAACATTTGTTTGGTCACAATTTCGAAAATTGTCATGTCATAAAGAGTGGAAGAAAGAAACTGAGACACGTCCCTGTCTTCTGGATCATTTATTTATATTGCTCAAAATGATCTCCGTTAGCCACTATACACATTTGCACTATGGACTGGATTTCTCGCTGCATCCTGTGCCACATGGCAGGTGTTAAGGAGGCACAAGCATCAGTAATGAGTCGTCGAAGATCCTGCATCGCTGGTAGAGGGGTCGCATATACCTGCACTTTTATGAGTCCCCATAAGAAGAAGTCCAATGGGGTAAAGTCAGGTGAGCGCGGGATCTACTCAACGAAACCACCATATCCGATGACTTGATTCTGGAATGTCTCCATTAGGTACTGCTCCCTTCCGCCAACATTGCAGGATCTTCGACCACGCATTACTGACGCTTGTGCCTCCGTAACATCTGCCATGTTGCACAATGTGGGTTGTCTCATCGACTAGCGCATAGCCTTTTTATTATACCTAGACACCAACTTTATGGTCCAAGCTGTAATCGTTTAGAAGTTAAGGGGGTGTAACGGATATAAGTGGGAACCCTATATATAAGAAAGTAACGAACACCCGATATGTCTCCAGTGATTTTTGTATTTTAAAGTAACTGCTTTAATACTTTGACTATAATACAGATTTAAGTACCAAAAATTCTGAATTCAAAGCACAAGTCACACACGTCTAAATATAGAGTTTCGCTACACAGAATATTCATGACAGGCGTTTCAAACTAAATTTTATTCAAATACACTCCCTACTTTTAAATACAGTAGGATGGTAATTAGAACTATTTAAGTAAGCGTACCGATACATCCTGTAGCTTTCGCTGCCCATTGTGTTCCCACTCACTATACAGTGGTCGTCGTTCCTCACGCTGGTTTTAGTAGCAAACGAATTGCTTATACTCTGGCCCTTGCATGGTGTTTATACTTTGGCCTACATATGTTATTTATACTGCAATGTTTCACTTACACTTCTATTAAACTACACAAATCGGCACAGCACTTAAGTTCCTTCACTTAAAGAAAATCTGAACTTCTCCCGCATATCTATTCTTGGTACGTCAAGAATATCCCAGGAAGAATTCTCTTTGAAAGAAATACACAGCTTCTTGTCGTTTTGTCAGCGATCCCTTCAAGCCTCTTTCACACTTGCTGGTTTCCACCGGACGGCAAAAACCGGGCCAGCGCCTCGGGGTGGTAAACTAAAGAAGTGAATGTGTCCTTTCGCACTAGCCGGAACACAAGTTGTCTGCTGTTTGGTGGATTTGAAACAGCCGGGTCCACGACTGAATGGAACGGGCCAGACCAGCTTCGTCTTTGCTGTAGTGTCCGTAAAGTTGGACATTCACGATTACTCCACACCATTCCAATTTTCAACCTATCCATTTAGGTAGGTCATTCACGGGCTGGAGCGCGCAAACCGGCACTCCGATCCCTTAGGACTACTGCGCCTACTCCTCCCCCCACTTTCAAAACGGGACTCCCGCAGTGGTTTTCGTTTTAATCTCTAAGTATTTAATACGTAATTAAATAGTCACACTTTCACTACTTTTGAGTTGCTTTGTCGTTAAAGGTCTCATAACCCTTTAAGTTTTTGAACATAAACGATTAAGATTTAAAAATAAGAGTCAGTTATTTGAGAGTCACAGCTAACATTTCAATCAGTTGAATGCGGTTCCTGAATTTAATAATTTACTGCAGAATATTATATTTCAGCCGGTTGTGGAGTTCATCAAAGGATGTTACAGATATTCGGAAATAATTGAAGAACTTTTTTTGTCTGCTCGTTGTTCTTCAAAGAGTGAGGCGAATGTACCACCCGCGTCTCTTCTTTGATTGATAGGGTCTTCCTAGCAACGACGGTTTCGATTCTGTCTATGACGATATGAAGACCATATTGCTGCTATTTGCTTCCAATCTATACAGAAACAACTAAGAAACGAGACAGCGGAGAGCTAACTCAACCGCAAATCCAATACGGACGGCGAGAAGTCGTCAAATGTGAACGCAAACATGACATGGCAAAAAACCGAACGACTTTTCGCCCGATGGAAACTTGCAAATGTGAAAGGGGTCTTAGATTCCATACACGTCTGTGTTTACCCGGTTTATAATTAGTGCAAAGTCGAACATGCCTCCCCCGCGTAGTTTTCCAGACTTTACCTTAGAGGACAAAATCGGAAATCCTATGATGTGTGATTTTTTGGTTTGGTTGGTTTGGTTTTAATGGCACAAGGGCCAATTTGGCCATACTGCGCCAAACGCTCGTTGTTTTCAAAATACATAAAAATTTTAAAATGTTGTAATTGAGAGAACTAAATGAAGTGTGATTTTTTGGAGATTCATGGAATTGGTTTAGCTTTGCTAGGTTGCTGGGGATTAAAAAAGATGATAATCCAACAACTTTAAGTAATTGTTAGTCTTTAATTTCCATTAGCCAGTAGGTAATTATAAGGTTATTTCCGTTATCCATGAAGAAACCCGATAATCAGAAGAATAACATTTAAAAAATAATTTTAAAAAGTAAAATAAGATTTTATAAATAATAAAAATGTCTTTATGCCTTATATTGTTGTCTTAGACCGTTGGTAGGTAGGTAGACGAGTAGGACTTATTCGTAGCTATTTAGTAAAATACAGGAAAAGAAATAAAAATTGAAACTAAATTTTTAACGATTACATTACGGAAAAGAAAGCACCCGACCTGAATAGTACACTAAAATAATTGCATAAAAAACAAATATCTCTTAATAGCACATGAATACATCTGTCAGAAAATCATTTAGATTAATTTAATCAAAATCATAATAGAAGCTATCGGAATTTTTTTATGGACGAGCAAAGGTGCCCTTTAGCAAAAACTATTTTACCAGCTTCATAATTTTTATTTTCAACTTCTGATCAATAATTTACTGATAAGCATTTTCTGAACATCTAAATGCATGATCATGCGACCGGCACTGAAAGTAGCGCTAACTGTAGGAAATTACTTGCATTAGTAGTCGTAGATCGGCGAAAATAAATTTTCCTTTCAAAAAAAAAAAACCGTAAGCTCGGACGTAAGCCCTAGCACTGGTAATCCTTAAAGTGAGAAATATCTGCATACTCGGATAACTGTTCAAATAAATAAATAGGTGGTCTACCGCTAAGGAAAAAAAAAAACATCGAATTTTCCCCATCTACCAATCCATAATCCTAAGAAACGACAGAATTCATAGCTTGCCGTTAAATCTATACTTTATTATTGTAAAGCAACCTTGATACTAAAATATATACCTAAAAGAGATAAAGAAAGCAATTTAAGGAGCGATAGCAAATTTTGTTGAATCTCAAAACTAAGAAGAACGCTGAAATGAGCCAAAATGGAATGCACCTTATTCAGCGCTACCATAATATTATTCCAGAAGAAATGATTAATGGGAGTTCGTTTTGAATGCAAGTCACATTTATTAAGTCATATTAAAACGCGCACTTCGGAAATAGACAAATCAAATGCAGAAGCATTTGACTGATGGCAGGGAGCCAAATCAGGGAAGTTAATTTAACTCTTTTTTTTCCCCCTCCCAATTCAGACAACTGCCAACAAAAAAAAATCTACTTTCGTACAGACACGATTTCTCTTATCAGTATCCACCCTGTAGGTATACAGCCAAGATTTCACTGGCAAAAGACCCAAACATTTACCATGAAGCATTGTTCACGAGACCATTGCAATATTGAATAAAAAAATGTCCTTATAAAAGGCTAAAACTAGAACAAAAGAGAAGTAGTTTTCTTTGGTTCGGGCTTGGAAACGTTTTAATTTATGAGTTCTGCAGATCACTGAATCTACTGAAAGGCAACAACTTTAATGAAAAGCAATTACTTTCTTCGATCATAACCAAAGAAAACTTTTATCTCCTACCTGAAAATTGTTTAAGCTTATTTAAACTTTCATATTTAGAAGATCAGAATTATTTCCCAATATTTTTCAATCTAATAACACCGACCCAACTCGGTAGGCCCAATTATTTTAGACTATTTCATTAGTGCGCACTGGTGAGGTCTTAGAGAACTGAAAAGTAAGTGGTTTGGTTTAGACACTGCAGCAGGGGTGTCAAACTCAACTGTTAGCACAGGCCAAATAAAAAAAGTCCCAGTTTATGTGGGACGAAAAAAAAAAAAAAACGCAGGTTTTTTTCGAAAATACTTATGGAAGAAAGAACAATTTGGCGTCTCTTCTCTAAAATCTTTCTTGCTTCGGAGGATAACTTTTTCACAGTGGTTACTTTCAAAACTGATCCAAAGTCAATGTCAGTATTTTTGTATCTTACAGGAGACTAATACCCTTTCAAAAGTGAAAATAATTTTTCTCACCAATTACTACTTTCAAACACAGAAGCAATTTAATATGCCAATTTTCGAATATTTTCAAACCTGGATGGTAAATATTTGGAAAATTCAGGCATCCCAACTTCAATGAATTTTGAAATCAAATCTAAACAGCATTGGTTTTGCATATGGTTAGAAACCGATTCTATACCTACAGAGAAAGACGAAGAAAACAAGACAAAAAATCTTCCAAGCGCTTTATTTTATTATCGGCATCCAACCCGCTGCTTATGGCGGGGTTAATTGGTGCATAGATGTAACACAACTAGTAATTAGTCATTGGCGAATGTTGTGTGGTTCGTTATGATTAATAATGCATAATTAGGCGTTTTAAAAATTGAGCTATGAAATGTTTATTAAAAATTTTGTTACATAATGTTACGTTCACTGGGCTGCAAAAATATTTGTTGTGGGTCGCCAGTTTCTCACCCCTACTTGGAGGAAGAAGAAAAATACTTTTTCGCCTTTCACAGAGTTATCTGGTAACGTTTGTTAACTTTAATTGGAAGTGTGTTCAAAAAAGTGAAATCAAAATTTTCTTAAGTTCATTTTCCGTTCTTTGCGGCGGTTATATGCAAACTAAGTTATATATTTCTTAGATCTGTAGGATATAACGATTGCAAGGGAACTTCAATTTTCGATTTTGGATTTCGTTATAGGACTACAAGTGTTCATAAGCAGTCTCACTGTGCCAATAAACCTGAAAGAATTAAAAATTACAGCCACAAGTTTTGATATATTTGATATCAACCAAATATAAAAGCTTATGAGTCCAACGTCTCATGTCCCTCTTGAACTCGCTGAAGGCCGTTGGGCCTTCATGTTTTAAGCAAGGGCTATGTGTCTGCTAAAATTTGCATTTCTACAATAAATATCTGCATTTAAATTTGCGATTAGCCCCAGTAAATTTAGAAATAAACACATATCTGCAAATTTTGCATGAAACTTAGTGTGATCACAGATGAGTGTAAGAGAAACATTTTACCAGCTGATATTTTTACACTATGGGGTCCGTAAATAAGTTTAATTTTTTTAAACTTTTTATTAACCTCCAGAGAAGCCAAAATGTTTTCATACAATTTCCCACCTTATTTAATAAAAATTTGTAATTGGAAGTATATGTCTAGGTGTAAGGAGAGAAATAAACGCT
Source organism: Araneus ventricosus (assembly GCA_013235015.1). NCBI lineage: Eukaryota > Metazoa > Arthropoda > Arachnida > Araneae > Araneidae > Araneus > Araneus ventricosus. Next base: position 209,809 of record BGPR01000362.1, read on the forward strand.
TGTTCCACTTTTTTGGGACACCCTGTATATATTGTATATCAATATATGATCATAACTAATTTTAATAAAATACATTCAGAGGTTCTCGGAGACCAAATGGAGAAAATTCTCTTAAATATGAACACCACAGTAGCATAAACAAAAAATATTATACACTTCATTACTTCAGATGAAATGCAACATTTAAAAGCACTTTATCCATTCACGAAAACAGTGCTCAACGCAGAATGGAAGAAAGTTTTGGGAGTAGCTCACTAAACCCGACTTGATTACCTTCAATGGGGAAAAAAGGCCACAGCAAGGGCATGGCAGTATATCGATTAGACGAAGCATTTTCAGATGACGTTCCGCAGAATGATGTGTTCTCAACAGGAACTCTAAGATGTACGACTCGCGTGTTATTAGAATAAAATTTCTTCTTTCTGATTCAATCCTTAAATTAACAGTTTTCAACTTTTCAGAATTGGGACCCAAGTTTCCATACGAGTTTTCCGCGCACCCCCACTCCTCAGAAGAAATCTTGACATTTCAAATAGTTAATTCCAAATTACCTTTTGCGTTCTTATATATATATTCTTCTTTTTATGTTTGACATTCTATTTTCGTATAAGCAGAATACATGCTATCTAATTTGGTTTCAGTAATTAAGATTTATCCTTCATTCCCACTTTTGTTATTTCACTTCTTGTAAGGGGGCGTGTTCCACACGTTGACAATCAGTACTTTAAATTATTCAAAACTGTTCGAGATGCGAGAAAACTAAGTGGATAACTTTATGAATACAATATCCCAAGCTTCTTGCCTGGATTCGGTTTAGAGATTTCAACGTCCTAATACGAAATAAGAGGTCAGAAGATACTGAGAAGAAATTGGAACACTCATTCAATATCAATGGCCCAATAATAATCTCTTCGAAATACTTAAGTATTAGATGTTTTCGAGGTATTTTGATCAAGAGAATCTGAATTTGGATTCGAAAGTGGATGCTGCTGCATCAAAATAATAATCAGGGAAATCTTAACAAGAAATGACCCAGAAAAAAGGGCGAAATTCACAAACTGAAAACACAATGCCTGCAAGTATTTAAAAAATTTCACAAATATTTAAAATCGTATTTCCAAATATTAATATAAGCATTAATTCCACAATCAGTCTTATCCGACAGTTAAATATCTTAATAAAATCTTAAAAAATAGAGAGATTTAATTTGTTGTTAAAAAATATATTTCATGAAAGCTGTATTCATTCGGAAGGTATTATAGTTCTTTTCTCGAATGAATGCATTAAGCATAAAAAAAGCAATAAATTTGACATGTCACAAATAAAAATGTTAGTAAAAATAAAACTGCAATGGCTTCTTTATAATTTCAATTAATGATAACGGGTTTCCTTATAATATTTATTTGACGTCAATTAACTTTCTAAATCTCTTCCGTTAGAATGGTGGTTGAGGCAAATCGAACGTGAAAATGGCGTTTGTTTACTCCTGCATTTCAAATAATCGCTTTGAAAGGGTTCTCCACGGTCATCTGCCAATTAATTCCCAGCATAAAAGATTTAAAAAAATCTGATGCATGATTTGTTCATCAAACTAACTGTTTGTGTAAACTGGAAAAAAATATTTGATAATTATCAAATGGTTTTGAAAAGATAAAAATAAGCGTTATGGAGATAAAATTAGCTCACACATTTTACAAAATTTAAAAAAAATTATACTAAATAAAAACTTTATATTAAATCAAATCGTTCGAGCACTGTGCTTATGAAGCATGATAAAAACTCGTTATCTACTGAAATTTAATATAACACGAGATTCGTCGCTAATGATGACAGTTTCAAAGGCATAGCGTCACACGATAATGTATGAATCAGAATCTTGACCACTTTAAAAATTCTGTATGCATACAATGTAAAGCGTATAATATTTTCTTTTCTAATAAGTAAACATTCTAGTAAACATACGGAAAAAAATCAACCATCAGTCACTCCTGAAAAACAAGTATTTAATGAGCAAAATAAAGTTCCTACGATATAAACATTCCCAAACAGATCTAGAAATTTCGATTGAATTTCAGCTTTAAACATGTACACATCAAAAAAACAATGGCACGATTTGTCTTGCACACGCAAAAGAATGATTTTTTTTACATAAGAAAAATAGAAGAAATATTATCAACACTCAATCAAGTTACAAGAAGTAATAGCCCCAGATTTATTTATTTTCTTTCTGAAAAATCACACAATGAAAGCTGAAAATTTTCAACGAAATCTTTCATCAAAGAAGTATCAACATATGGTAATTTATAAGGGAAAAGAAAATTAGCTTATTTATATTTACGTCCCGTTTTGAAGCAACACTAGGGCTATTTTGGGACGGACCTCGTAATTATAAACCGCGATCAGATGACGAGAACGACACCCGAGCTGGCACCCCCTCTCCAAACTTCTGCACCGCACCAACGGGCGGAAGTTTAGACCCCTACGTATGATTTAACATGTAACAGGCCCAATACACGACAGATCTTCAGTGGAATCTGTCAGCATTATAACCACTTCATTGTGGAAAATGCCTGTGTTTAAAGATTCAGCGTCCTTTGGATCGGATAAAGCAGTTTTTATTTACAGCATGGTCTATCATACACGAAAAGCAGAATCTCAATGAGGATTAAATGAAAGTCACTTATATATATACATTTCCAAGAGGATTGAAAAGATAGAAAGGCCGCCAATGGGGATTCACATAACGATACAATGAAACAGCGAATAGAAAACATTAATACGACAACCAATCAGCTCTATTTAAAAAGGCGTGATGTTACTGAAACTTAGTGATGTAATGTGCGAATATTCTACTCTTAACAGAATCTGCTTTCGAACTTGGAGCTCTCCGGCCCCAAAGCCGAGACCTTACCACTAGGCCACCGCGGCCTCAAAGAAAAAAATAGCTGTCCCAGAATTATTTCCGTCGAAGGCGCTTTGAGACCATTCATTCAAAATTAGAGTTGATGAGCTGTATATCTGACGTATATGAAAGGTATAAAATTCCACTTCCTCTTACCAACACAAAGACTTCAATTTTGACGTATGCAGTCAGAAGATTCGAGTACCATCGACAAGGACTAAATGCGACTTAAGCCGAAAGCAGACCTACATGAATGACCTCGAGCATTTTATAACAATCTAGGTTAGTGGCTCTTAAACTATGGGCTACGGCCGCTAATGGGATCGAATATTAGAGTTGCAAAACTATTTCTTTTTGAAAGATTCATCGACAGCATTAATCGAAAGTAAGGAATTCGCCTTCCTTGAAAAATGTTCAAGGAAAAAACAGATCTTATTTCTAGTTATAACTTCATCTGCTTATTTAATGAGCCGCGATGTCCTGATGGGAGGGTTTCGGGACTGGAGAGAACCGGGTTCGATTACACCAGAAGATCCATCGTCTACACTAGCATATTCAATTCGCCGGGATCAAACTCACTGTGGCGTGGAGGCTTAGAGAGGCCTACCGACGTAGGTGCCCTTCTTGTCATTCATCCCTAGTTCAAAATTACGCGATCCGTTCCAAAACAGTTGTCGTTTTGCTGCAAAACGGGATATTAATAAACTTTGCTTAATCAATTTTGATAATTATTCACAGTCTGTAGGTCGCACAGGAAAAATCGCTCTTAAAGGTCACTCTCTCTTCTAAAATAACGAAGAAAAACGGAAATCCGTCATACGACGGAAATTCAACATGCCCGATTTATTTTCGGCATACCAGCAGCAGAAGAATCGCTATTTGATTAAGCGAACAATACAGTCCGATTCGAATTATTCAAGTTTGCAAAAATCAGTATCAAAAACAGATTCGCACAAGAAAACGAATTTTCTGCTTGAAAGAGTATGCAGGAAACCCCATTATTTGTGTGAAAATGCGTGTTGGTTAGTAATCGCGAGTTAATGTAACTACTGATACGCATGAACCCGGGAGAAGGAGAAATAAGAATTGTCAACGTTAAGCCGTCAAGAAAAGATATCTGTTGAAATGCTTCATAAAATTGTCGAATATATTTCGGTTATTTCACAACGAAAAAATACAAATAAATTTTGCGACTAAATTTCTTTTAATAATTCGAACAAATAAAAATAAAATGGTACTTATTCAAAATGTTCGATTTCATACAACTCTTCGGTAGAACTTAATATTCAGATAGATATCTGAATCCTAACAAGGCCTACACATCATAATAATGACCCAAAAACAATGCTAATGAGTGAAAGGCCTATGTAGATTTGCGTATATAGGGGAGAGTAGGGTAGCCTTGTTTCTGGCGCTATTCTTTTTCTTATCGAGCAGACAGATACTGAATTACAGTCTACTAGTCAAGAAAAAGGAACAGTCATACTGGCGTGTTGTTTGAGTTTTGGATTGGATTGGACTGAATGATCAATTTCTTCTGCAATGTACGAAAATGCATATTGTAGACGTCCACATTCTAATTCTTTCAGAAACAAAAATTTCTGGAGTAGTTGCACATTTAGTAGAAAATAACGAAATCAAGACTGTCAATTTTGAATAAAACATGTTCAAATGAAAATCTTTACCCTGCAAAAAAAATTCAAGGAAGCGCTTAATTACTGGAATTTTAAATTATTAAAATCAAAATTGCTTACAAGTTACTTGTATGTATTTATATGTTTTTAAAGGTGACATTTTATTTTTGTATTAGCAGAGTGGGCCTCTTATTTTGGTTTTAATAATCAACTTTTTTTCAATCATTTTTCTTTTTTCAAATTTTTACACCCACACACAATGGAGCACATCCTAAAGGTACAGAATCAGTTACATAAATGTATCAGGTATAAATCAAAAGAATATTCAAAAATTGAATGATTTTCCCATTAAACACTCAGTTGTATATTTTTAACAAAGTACTTTTCTTATATTCCCACTGTTGGTTTTATGCTCTAATTTTCCTTAATGCAGTAACTTCAAGCTACATGCTCTCATGTGCGACACTTTAAAGGCATTAAAAATAAAAAAATAAAATTACCAATAAACTAGCACTTTAGTTAGTTTACTACTAGCACACTAGCACTTCCAAACCAACTGGATATGGGGACATTTGTTACTATAACATAAAATGTTAAGGATAGCTATTTACATTTAAATTTCAACAAAACTTAAACATGCAATATTTCAGACATAAAATAAGTCCATATAGCTAGTCAAATAGCTATTCAAAGTCCATATAGCTAGGTTACAACAAACTCGCACAAGGAATAAAAGGCTAAATAAGCAAGTTTAGTTAAATATTAGTTTTTTCTAATGTAAAATGAAACAGTAAGCAGGAAGAAAGTTCATTTTATGTGTGCAAATTTAAATCAAACAAATCTAATATTTCATGGTATAAAATCTACATTTAATATGTTTGCCAATAAAGACTAAAATGTGACACAATTATGAGGAGAAATATCAAAAACAGACCATTTAACAATTTTATTCTATATAAGAAAAAAGAACCCTGGATAAGATATTAAAACATAACTAGTTTATCAGATAATTTAATGTTTTTCCATTTAAAAACTGCAAACCAGAAATAATTCATTCTCATTTAGAAAAAACATTTTGATATATGAAGAATAATAAAGAAATTGAATGTAACCTATAAAAATTGATAAATACATCACAACAAAGATATTATCAATTATTTAAACTTCAAAAACTTATTAGAAGGGTAAATATTTGACAAAAATCATTGGAAGAGGGATCTGATTGAAATTGATATGGAATTCTAAATTATAAAAGAATCTGAATTGTTGGATTCAAGTTATTGAAACATAGAAATGAATTAACTTTTCAGAAAAAAAACAAAAATATCACATTCAAGAAACAATTGCAGCCTACTTTATGCTGTAACAAGATCCTTCAAATGGAATAAAGTTTCACTGTATGTCTGAACTGAAAAGAATTTCTCAGCTAATGATTTTTAATTAAATAACTTTTCTGTGTTTCCTCTTATTATAACTATCTAAGCTTCTCGATTATTTTTCTGCTCTCTTATATACATCCTCCAACAAAGTAAACACTGGTAATATCAAATCTTTTCTTTTGCACCAAAATATAGCTTTAGATCTAGTATCATTCAGAGAACAGATCTATACTATTTTTAATGAAACAAGAAAAAGAGCGTCTTATATGAATTGTGGTTAAAGAGTGGCGGGGGGGCCCTGGTGGTACTTCGAACAGGGGCAGTAAAATCTGATGCCGATATACTGCTCAATGCATTACAATGGTTTTTGAAAACTAAGGCTCTATTGCGGTGCGAGATCGATCATCGATGAGCAACTTGCGATTAAGAAATCTTGCAATATTATCTATAGGGCACGCAAAATATATTTTAATATTATTAACAATTTTGCAAATGAAAAAGCAAGAAAAGTAACATCCCAATTTTGTTTTTTAGATTTTGATGTTTATGTGTAAACAACTTAAAAAGCAAGGGCAACTTGTTGCAAGTTTGTCCGAATGACAAAAATTTTAGCTGCACCACTGGTTGTGACACAGTAAATACTAAGCCACAATTTTGAGTCTAATAAATTTTAAACACCACTACTTCAGAGCACTGAATAATAATATGAGGTCACTTTTTCTGCCAAATCCATTTCAGGTCTACTAGACCATTAAGCAATATTTATACTGATGACAATATTACACTTCAAGAATATCCTAAAAATTATGTCTTTTTATAATGTATTACAAAGCATAATAAAGCTGTTAAAAATTTAATAGGAATATTTTAAATATGAATATGTCTTAATACTTTTACAAAAGCAGCACACAATTTAATATATAAATAGACATATTTCCCGTTATTCTCAGTAAGCTAATGAAGAGAATGTATGCTCCATGTTTTAAAAATTTACAAATAAAAAGAGAGAGAGAGAAAGAGATACTATTGCCTTTTGCAAAATGCACAGGAGTTAACAATAGTGTAGCCCTAATAAAACATTGTTTAGCATATAGTAAAATATATATTACAGTAAAAGCAAAAATGATTTATAATGCAAAAAATTATAAATCAATAAAATATTTGTTGTGTCTGTTTTGTTCATCAACTAAGAATCAAAATGGTATAACTGATTCAATAAAAATAAGAATTTTTTTTAATTTTGTCATAAAACTCATTAACATGATTTTAATACCAAATATCAGTAATAATATTCTCAGCCATCTAAAATCTTACATTGCTCAATCATAAACTTGAAAACACAAATGAAAGTACCTTTCTCAAATCTAGAATTTAATGGTCCTACTCAAAAAAAAGAGTGTGCATGCCAAGTGTCTCACTTAATTACATAAATGAGAAATCAAAATGAACCAAATCAAATTTTTCTAGTAAAATCTACAAAAATGTAAAATTTGACACAAAGTGGTTTTGGGAATACATTTGAAAGCCAAACGCAATTTTTAAATAAGCTAAGAATATGCTCCTTTAAATTTACAACACTCACAAACTAGTTTTTCAACAACAGAAGAGAAAAAAGATATATAATAGAGAAAGAAAGCATTGTCTTTAATATCACCTGAAGCAATTGAATTGGTAAGAAGAACAGTACTAGTCCAAAATTCTAAATTTGAGATAATCAAGTTTTAAGTTTGGATAGGTACTGTTCTTCGATATACTCATTCAAATTTAAAACATGCTTGAAATCAATGAAGGGAGGCTGGTATAGTTCTGCTCTTACACTCAATGTTTGGATTTACATTTATTGAACTGATTCATAAAAAAAACGGGTAGAATTCAGACCTGCACCGTTATTCTTCAATGATTTAATTTTGCGCAGCAAAATTAAAAAATTAATAAAAACCAATAAAACTAAAAAAGAAAAATTATTGAAACAAAAAATAATTCTTAAGAACAACGATGGGGCATTTATAGAAAACTAGACTTGAAGAAGGACGTTATTTGCCATAAAGAAAAACTAACGGGAGAAAACAGATTTATTATGCAATGCCTTAAAATCTATAAAATCAAATTTAACTAATGCAAGATGTGAAGGTTTTTTTATGCATTCTGTTTCAGGGGGTTTCTTTGTTTGTTTCAGAAAAGAAAAACTATTAAAACACATATAGCTACAAAAAAGAATTTGGATTGAATATCAGTTTTACTTTTGAAAATTAATATTTCATAAGGCATATCAGACAAAGATAAAATTCTTCAATTTTCAATACAAGTTTCCTCCCTACTTTCAAAAGATTGGTTTTCATTACACACAGATTTTCTTAAATCACTTTTAAAACCTAATGAACATGAATGTCTCGCTAACTTTATACAGTATGCAAGCTTTTAAAATTATTTCAAATATTTACAATTATTCTTCAGTGGGAAAAAATGCTCAAAACTTTTTAACAGAATTATATTTATAAAATCTGTAAAATAATGTTAACACATTGTGGACGATCATGAGTTAATTTGTGTTTGCACTGTTTAGTAGAGGAGTATTGAAGTTTATTTAGATTGTTTTACTTCCACATTCAATTACGAAATAATAACCGGTGACACAAGATAGCCTCTGTGTAAAATTGCCTGTCAGCAACGTGTTAATCTCTTCCGAGCATTAATTTTTTTACCTAAGGAAACACTAACACAAAAAGAAAAGCGTATAATTCATTTTCTTGCATTAGTAATCTATAAAGATCAACTTTGAATAAAAATTGTCAAGTACTTGACGAGCAAATATGAGGATGATTTGATCAAACTATTGAACATAACTTCCTTAATACTAGAACTTATAATAATATATGCAATTATATGATATTTCTAGCATTTAAAAAATCAACATAGCACATTCAAGATGAGTAGCAAAGCTGATGTGCATACATCTCGAACAGCTTCATCATCATCATATTTGATGTTTTGGAACACAGAGCAAATAATACTGCCAAACCTTTCTCAATTTTCTGGAATCTCAAACTGGTTAAGATGCTATTTCTCTACTACTTTACAGCTGAAGTACCCAAGGTAATACCACTAAACTGTCTTTCCCTTCAGCTACACCAGTTTAAACTATTTGTTCATCAAATTATTGCGAAGCAAAATTACGAATATAAAAACATAAAATTAATTATCAGAAACATGTTCAAATCTCTGTAGTTAAAATATTCCACAAAAACATACTGCTTCTAAAATTAACTATAAGAAATAAGCAACTTTCTCCATTTTAGAAAAGGTTTTAAATAATGCTTCTAGTTAAAACGCAATAGTTTTTAAAAATGATTGAATATAACATGCCAAAGTGTAATTATAAATAAATGCATAAACAATCTTTTACTCTTAACACATAGATAAATTATTTTACTCGTTGCAAAAAATGATTCGTTACAATTTGCAACATAAATATAGACAATTTTCTTGGCGTGTAGAACAAATCATTTTTAAAAGTAGCCACGCATTTTAATACTGTGCAAAAATACACCAAAAGTTAAAAATTCTATTCTCATTTCCAATGAAAATAAAAAGTTTTTTGTATTATTAGAGAAAATTTTAAAACTCTTATAAATCAAAAATCCATCCTGATCATTTCGTTAGTAAAATCGAAAAGCGCAAAACCTCGGACCGCACTTGTAGTTTCCGTTTTGTTAATGAAGAAACAAACAAACAATGACTCAATAAACGTTTAAGTTTAAGGACGCCTGCACATTATTACTCTCATTAAAATGCAGAATGAAAACTGGGCTTTGTATGAAAAATATAATGTAAATATTACATTTAAAAGGGGAGGGAGGCAGAAGTGTGCAGAGAAATAATCATCACAAAACGGTAAAACGGAACAAATTCAACTTCTACTTTAGAGCATCATATAAATGTTGCGGTTCTTCGATTAACCACTGATTAGTACATGCAGAAAATCAAAATCGTTGTTTACATTAACCCCAGTAACTTGTGTCAACAATCATGCAGATCCATGAGGAGATTTAGAAGGAAAAAAATAAAATAAAGATACTCACAGTTTTTAATTTCCACACAAACGAAATTCGAATTTTTAGATGAGTTGATCGTTTTGAACATACAATTTAACATGTTATGAAAATCATTTCTATTTTCTAATGCTTTTATAACCCGTCTGTCTCTTGCCGTATTACAATACGACAAAATAACTAGCAACACCGTTCGGCACTGATCTTCATGCGGTTGCAGCCTTGCGGTAGCGGCAGCTGATTAAGTTATTACCCCTCCATGCTTTAGTGAACTCGTCCAGTCCACAGGTAAAATGACTAATGAGAAAGCTTAAATAGAAACTTCACAAAATTTCATGTTTTTCTTGTCAATTACGCGTTTTTTAAAAGTAAAAAATGTGTGTGCATATATATTGTTTTGTATTTCAAAATTTATCAGCTAATATAATCGGTTGATCAATGTCCTCCATGCATTAACGCCATACATTTCTGCGATTGTTTGTTCGTCATATTTGAAACACACCTATAATGAGCATAATTTTCATTATATCTATTTATATTTTAACTCTCAAAACAAATAAATTAAATCATTCATAAGTTTTCACTTATTACATGACTTATTCAATTTTATGAAAGAATTTCTAGTTTTTATTTTGAAAAATTAAGAGAGTGTTTTTTTTCTTCTAAAATCTGTCAAGGAGATTCTGAAAATAGCATTAAAAAAGTGCCAGAACTATGTAAAAAATTTTCACGATTCCTTAGAAGATTTCCCTGTTTCGTATTGCTTTTCATCTGTTCGTAAATGTAGTGAAGAACAAAGAAAGAACAGAAAGTAATGTTTGAGCCCAGGAGGTCAACTAGTCGCAGTCCAGTCCTCCTGGACAGCTGGTGCCGCTGTCACATATACAGGTGATTAAAGCAAAAACGGGAAAACATTTGTTTCGCACTAGTGGCTGCTTCATAGCTATATAATAAACTTCCGCACTCGAAATGTGAAATTAACGATTTTTCCGTTTTGTTTACCCTGTGTATATACCCTATTAACAACTCTACAATATTTCCAGATAGCAATTTTAGTTTGCAGCAATCTTGCTCTGCAAGTCTGCAAGTTTGCAGCAAGTTTGACACGGCAAGAGTGGAAGTTTGAAACATTGCAAACGACGAAGTCCCACGCGTCGAACTTGCAGCAAGCTTGTCGCATTAAACTCATTGCAAACTACCCAGATAGCATGTAAGTTTGCAGCAAGTTTGATTTTGACTTGATATTACCTTGTCATTGCAAATTTGACGCGTCAAGCTTGAAGCGAACTTTTGGCGAGTTCGCCGTGACAAATAGCGCCACCTCCTTACAATGCAAGCTTGCTGCAAGTTTGCAAAACAAACTTGATGCAAAGATAGCACAAAGAGATAATTATCTTTGTCTCTGTTTTAAAAAACATCCGATTTTTAATAGCATCTCCTAGACCGTCCTTCTTTTTATTAATTCAATAAATCAATGATAATTTGTGAAAAAACTAACTTTTTTAGAAAAAAATTTTTAAAACATTTTTGATCTTTTTACTAAATATAGCACACGCACTTTAAAGAAAACTATATCGCCTTTTTCTGAATGTCGAAATTTTAACGTATATAAACAAAATTAAACCGAAAAACAGTCAATGTTTGTTGAAAAATAGACTTATACATTTTGTCCCATTTTAAAGTAATTACTTTTGAACTCTAATTTCATAATTTATTCTACTAGCAAAACGTAGTTACTAGCGAAAATCGCTCTCTCTTTGACTTCAAATCATATTCTCAACTCAAAAAATTAATGAAATCAAGAAAACAGTTTAAAATAAATCGTATACGAATCGAATTGAACGATGTATTAGCGAAATCTATCTTCTCCTCGGAGCGTTTAACTGGCCGAGTGGTTAGCGCGTCAGCTTCCGAACCGGTAGGTCGCGAGTTCTAATCCGGGCTGTGTTCGTTCTCTGCTTTTGCTATGATTTGCAATGAGTCTGACGCGGCAAGCTTGCTACAAGTTCGCCCCATGGTGACTTCGAAGCTTGCGTTAACTTGTTTCAAGCTTACACTCTTGTCATGTCAAATTTGTTGCAAACTGAAATTGCTATCTGTGTATAGCAAAAACAAAGCACGCAGACGAACTTCAGATTCGAAACCCCGACAACTCGCTTCCTAATCTGTCGCCTTCGCCACTCAGCCAGCGGGGCCTCGATTGTCAATCACAGATTGCGCTAATATATCGTGCATCTACACGTTCTATTTTGAACTGTCTTCTTGATTTCATTAATTTTTTTTTAATTTTGAGTTGAGAATATAATTTGAAGTCAAAGAGAGATCAATTTTCGGTAATAATTACGTTTCGCTAGTGGAATAAATTATGAAATTAGATATTCAAAAGTAATTTACTTTTGTAATAAGGTAAATTACTTTTAAAAATATGGGACACAAAGTAAGTTATTATTTTTCAACAAACATTCACTGTTTTTAAGTTTAATTCATTAAGAGAAAGGAGATATAAAGTTTTCTTTAAAGTGCGAGTTCTATATTTAGTAAAAAGATGGAGAATTTTTCAAAAGTAATTTTTCTTATATAAAAAGACCTAGTTAGATTTTTTTTTCAAATTATCATTGATTTATTGAATTAATAAAAAGAAGGACGGTCTAGGAGATGATATTAAAAATCGGATGTTTTTTAAAACAGAGACAAAGATTAAAACCAGATATATACAACTGTATCCAGGTCGTGGTGTGTAAGTGCGACGTATCAACTTTGGGGTCTATTCTGGTACCCCCGGTTGGGTTGGGAGACGTCACTTTTCCCGGCCGTTAACAACGGAAGAAGTGACGTCTCCCAACCCAACCGGGGGTACCAGAATAGACCCCTTGCAGCAAACTTGTTCTGCAAGTGGGGTGGTCGATTATTCTATCTTACTTTGCAGGAGGTTCGTTGCAAATTTGTCACGTCAAGTTTGCCATGACAAGATAATTTCAGGAAAAAATCAAACTTGCTGCAAATGTGCGTGCTATCTGGGTTCCTACCAAGATATTGTGTGGCATTCAGAATATCGAAAAACATCCTGGAGACAGGGCAGATTTCCCATAAGGCCAACTTAGGCCATGGCCTATGAAGCATTACGCTCTGTAACGAAACAACTCAAATATTTATGCAGGGTTGGCATCTACCCGATGTCGTATTTTGGCTGAATGAACAAATATCTACTGAAAAATTAAGGATGTGAAGCATAAAAAACACTTAATGACACACACATTAAAGCACAAATTTGTTACGTCGATGAGAATTACAAATATATCTGAAAGTGAATAATTAAGAACAATAACAGCTGACGTCAGTTCTGCCGCTCTGATTGATTGGTGAGATGATGCCTTTCGCAACGTCCCCCCCCTCTTTTTTGAGGAGCTGGATTGCTAATCAAAAGCATTAGTTAGAGACACTAAGTTCAGTCTCTTAGGTTTCTTTACGGCACGACCACATCTGGTCACTTGAGGCTAGTTAGCCTCTGAAGAACCCGAGTTCGGAGATTTCACGGTCGATTCAGTCAGTTGAACTTTCTGAAGTGGTAAACTTTTCAAATCATTTTCACTAACCTTGGTGGAGACACACGTTGAATTGGACGGATCAGCGTACACGACTGAGTATTTGATTTAACAGTTCTCACTAGTCCATTCCCAGATAGCAATTTTAGTTTGCAGCAAAGTTTCAGCAATCTTGCTCTGCAAATCTGCAACAAGAGTGACACGGCAAGAGTGCAAGCTTGAAACAAGTTAACGCAAGCGAGTTCGTCACCACGCGTCAAACTTGCCACAAGCTTACCGCGTCAAACTCATTGCAAACTATAGCAAAAAACGAAGGACAAAGATAATCTCGGATTCGAACCCCGACATCCCGCTTCCTAAACCTGTCGTCTTAACCACTCGGCCAGCTAGACTCTGAGAGGAGAAGATAGATTTCGCTAATAGATCGTGGATCTGTGATTTATTTTAAACTGTTTTCTTGATTTCATTAATTTTTTAAATTTTGAGTTGAGAATGTGATTTGAAGTAAAAGAGGGAGCTATTTTCGTTAATAACTACGTTTTGCCAGTAGAATAAATTATGAAATTAGAGTTCAAAAGTAATTACTTTTAACATGGGACAAAAAGTTATTATTTTTCAAAAAACAATGACTGTTTTTTTTTGTTTAATTTTGTTTATGAACTTTAAAATTTCAACATTAAGAAAAAGGCGATATAGTTTTCTTTAAAGTGCGAGTTCTATATTTAGTAAAGAGATGGAGAATTTTTCAAATTTTTTTTCATAAAAAAATTAGTTTTTTTACAAATTATCATTGATTTATTGAATTAATAAAAAGAAGAACGGTCTAGGAGATGCTATTAAAAATCGGATGTTTTTCTGCACCGTTCTGCAAATTTTTTTTTTCGAGCCCTGATACCATTCCTGCTTATTCTTATGTAAAATGACCTCCTCATCACCCACTCTGATTTCTCGGGATGTCTCCCCTCTATTTTTTTATCACTGGTAATTTTATGGCCATGAATTTGATGTGGAGAGAGGAAAAGGATTATTTTAACCGTTAAATGTCTTCTGAGGGGCTACAGAAGTGAAAAGTTCTAAAATATGAACATTTGTAACAAGGGGGGACATTTTGGGGGGTATTTGCCTCCTTAAAAGATTTAAAAGTCAATAAAATGATCGGTTTTTCTGGGTTTTCTTCGCAATTTTTTCACTTATTTTTTACAGATTCCATCTTCCAGACCCCCCCCCCTTTTCCTTACCCTTAATAAAAATATGTAGCAACAATTTTGGCTAAAAGCGGGTGAGGGGGAGAGGTCCCGAAAGCCTCATAAGAAAGTTCAGAAGATTCACTGTACAACATTGCCGCTCCTTATTTTTTATCACTGTTCGGTAATTTTATGGCCATGAATTTTATTTGGAGGGGGGAAAGGATTATTTAACACTTAAATTTAAAAATAAATATATAATAAATGATAATAATAATAGATAATATAATATAAAATATAATAAATGTAATTTATAATAAAGTACATTCATCTGGTGCTTGCTTTCCTCTTGTACTCTGAAGTAGAAGTTTTTCGTACCAATGACCAGCAGTATTCTGCCAACAATGCTCGCATTCCACTTCCCTTAAAATCTCCTCTCGAACTGAACAATGTCTTGATGGAACCGTTCCCCGTGTTCATCCGAAACTGCTCATAAATTTTCAGGGAAAAAGTCAAGATGTGAGTTAAGGAAAAGCACTTTAAGCGACATGTTGCACCGCATGGCCTTGTACGCTGACAGCAATTTCTCGACATGAGCGACATAATCAACACTTTTTTTTACTACCCAAAAAGTTCACACACACGGTTTTGAAGGCAAGCCTTGCTCGTTTTTCTTTGCGATTCAGGTGTTTCATAAACGTCGAATCTTTAAAAAGTTGTCTAATCTGGTGGCCCACAAAAATTCCTACCTTGATTTCAGGCTCACTAAGACGAGGAAATTTAATTTTCAAAAAGTTAAATTCATCACCTGTCTTATCCATTGCTTTCACAATCTGTTTGATCAATCCGAGTTTGATGTGCAAAAGCGGCAAGTAAATATTTTCCTTCGGGACCAGAGGATCCTGTACGACATTTTTCTGACCGGGAGTAAAAGTTTCTCGGCGAGGCCATTTCCGTACGATGTAATGTTTGTCTTGGGCTCAGCCGTCCTATTCACATAGGAAGCAGCAGAATTTTGTGCAGCCTGTTTGCAGGCCCTTGAGTAGAGCAACAACTTTTAAGTCAGCACAAAGTTTCCAATTATAATCATGATAACAGATTTTATCAAGGATTCGGCTGATGTTTTCGTACGTCTCCTTCATATCCACAGAGTATGCAACCGGGACTGATGGTAAATCATTCCTAATGGCCAACAGGACAACTTTCAAGCTTGTTATTGATGAGTCTATAAACAGTCTCCATTTGTGCGGGTCACATGGAATCTTCAGTTCTATCATCAATTCATTTGAATTAGGGCAGAACACTAAACCTTCATCTTCCGAAAAAAGTAATTTCAGGGTTGACTGTCTGGTCCTATAAGAAGAGATTTTTACGCCCTTTTCTAAGAGATTCCAGTGCTGAAGTCGAGATCCAAGAAGTTAAGATTTACTCTTAGGTAACTCCAAATCTGGAACGAGTATTGAGGGAAGATAACGATGCACGACTACATTAATAAGAGCAATGAACTTTGAACCTTGTCAAAGCAGGAGATTTACTGCGCAAAACACGAAGCGTGGGAGTTATTCAGAGCGGCAACGTTGTACAGTGAATCTTTCAAACTTTCTTGTGAGGGCCTTGGGACCTCTCCCCCTCACCCGGTTTTCTACATATCAAAATGAATTAAACCATGGTGTTTTTTCCTCTGCCAAATTTAAATTTCATAATCAAAACTTTTTTCCTTTCTGGCAAAATTTCAGATGTTTAGCAATTGATTAATTCAGTCATGGGCCAGGTGTCTTGTGACTCTTCTAATCACAATGAACCTTCCCACGAATATGACTCAACCAAATAGGTGAACATTCCCGAGAAATTAGATCGGCCGAATTAACTTTTCCTTGCACATGTCGTCACTCGGTCGTCGTTAATGTCGGCAGAAATTCCAATAGGATAACTTCGAAACCTATCAATGATGTCAAGTATCTGTTCAATTAAATCTGGACCTTTATATAATAAATAATTTAATGAATTCTTTCCAGTTTCCCGAGCTGAGGCACCAAAAACTGGCCTTATTCTAGAGCTGATACTATTAGTCAGGGCCGGCCGGAGGGGGGGTGCGAACGCACAAGGCCCCGCGCCACTGAGGGATTTTACAAAATGAAAATGCCTTTTTGCGATTTGTTTGTTTTTATCCGAACATACATGAAAAACATGGCAAAAACAGGAGACTGCGAGTTATACGTTCTGACGTCTTCGGAAATGGTTGAAGTCGGTTTCAGGTGATAGCATCCAATACATTCCTTGTTCCCAAGACAATTGCTTCAGGGACTTCTGTGGGGATCCACATCTGTTTCCCTAATGGCCAGCAGATAGTCTTTCCCAGGGCAGCTTAATGAAACACCTCTAGATGAATGTTTTATCTTCGGCTTATCTACTTCTAAATTGAGCACATCTGTTCCCCTTGTGTCCAGAAGGATTGCTAAACGATGATGAACCATCTATGTCAAACGGGTTTCTCGTTTTTCTTGTAAAAAGTATGGTTTTCCAGAATCTATGAATTTATCGTAGGTACTTGCTAAAAGGTATTCTGTTAAATCTATCAATTCCACTATCTATCCATCGAGGACACACACTTTGTGGTGCCCCCTCCTCACCTTCTCCTTATCTAGCTCTATGTTAAGCACATGTATTTCTCTTGTGCCCAGTAGGACTGCTAAGTGATGATGAGGCACATACCACAGGGGTTTCTCGCTTTTCTTGTTAAGTGTGGTTTTCCAGCATCTATAAATTTATCGTAGGTACTTGTTAAAAGGTAGTCTGTTACATCTATCCCTCAGAGTTTAATCAATAGCAGTGAATCTGAAATATTGACTCTGGAATATTATTTGGATTGTGTGAAACACTACGGACAACACAATGAGTCTTCTCGGAAGCTTAATTTTCAGTTGAATAGTTCGTTCGCATTCAGAATACCAGCCGTACAGCAAAATAAAATATTCAGCTTTTGTTCTTGCAGACAAATTTCAGGTCTACTATTTTTTATCTCTTTTTTATAGTAATTCATTAAACAACATTTTTTTTTATATTTCCAAAAAGAAAATTCGAATATTTTAATAGGTTATTAATTTAAAAAACAATGTAGTTTCTTCTTTGTTTCTGTAGTACAATATTTTTGCTATTCGTTATTATTGAATACATTTCAGATAAAAGATTTTTTTTATTAACAAACGACAATTGGTGTTTTCTACTCTTTTACATTGTGCAGTTTTTATTTTAAAATGTTACTTATTTGGAATCATTTTATTATTTTGACAAACTACATATCAAAATCATTTGGATAAGTTTTGAAATATACAAAGAATTTTGAAGATTGATTCAATTTAAATATCCTAAAACCGAAACTCACAGTAGGTTGTGCATAATTGTGGATAAGTTTGTGATCAAGAGGTTATCTTTTTTTAGTCTTATCTTTTTCGTCTATTTGTTATTAAATTTGAAAAAATAATGAGCTCAACTTTTAAGAATTCATTTCATAATCTAAGTTAAAAGAAAATCTCATCCATACGGTATGAAATTTTATTTCAATACTGTAATTGTAAATCGACAGAAGAATTGAAAGGGCTGGAAGGACTTTCTCTTTCAAATGATTGCATGGTTAAAAGCTATTTAATGTTTGTAGAACTTTCATGCTTTGAAACTCTAATTGAACCTATTTTCTCATTTTATAATTTTAGTTTTAGCACAGAAAGTTTTCAAACTGAACAGTTTTTAATATTTCCTCACAAAAGCAGGAAGACAGCACACATTTCTACAACATTTATTCGCAAAAAACAATTGAAGACTTTTTTTATTTAAAAAGGAATGCTTGAATTCAATTATCATATTCAAATAGCTGTTTCAAAATATGAATGTCAAATGATTTAATTTGCACTTGCATCAAATAATCGAATCCTCTTCAGTTCCAATCACTAAGCAACCTCTGCATTATTTAAAGTTACTTATAAGTTTATCTGAGTTTAGACTTTTTCTCTCTCTGAAATATATTTGCGGTAATTCGTATTTAGTATAGAATATTCAGTACGTTTCTGTCCTCATTCTACAATAATGGAAGCACACACAAAATTGTGTGCATTCACACTTGAATCGAAAAGTGTAAAAATATTTAACATTTCTTTTGTTCAAAAATTGCTATAGAGGTTTTAAAATTTATACTTTCTTACGATGAGGATGCTTCCCCAAATCTGAGAAATGCACTTCAGATACTTTTAACAATTTCAATGTCTGTTGCTAGCTGTAAACGCTCATTCAATAAATTGATAGTAATATTGTCATTTTTTCGAGCAACCATGGGAGATGGCCTGAATGATCTTGCATTTCTTAGCATTGGAAAATACACTTCTGATAAAATTAATTCGACGAGTAATTGATGTATTTTCCTCCATAAAAGCTAGAAAAGTGCATGTTTAATCGAAATCCAATATAATTCGAGCTATTATTTGTCGAGTATAACACTACATTACTAAGTATTGCATATTTGGATTATTTAACCTTCCAGCAGTCACGCGTATTGTAGCAGATACTTATATAGTGCATCGTATTACTTGCTTATATTGTTCTTTTATAAATTTAAGTGCAATTTTTATTTATATAATCGTTATTTAGTATGGATCTATTAAGATGCACGATACAAGTACCTAGTACAATACGCGCGACTTCTGGAGGGTTAAATTTTTGTCTTTTCATAATTATTTTTGACTGTTTAATAACTATTATTAAATTAACTTCATTACTGATTTCGGGTAGGATAATGTTTTTAAAGATTTTAGCATTAAAATTCGTACGTTGGTCATATTAAATTAAAAAAATATTTTAATTATCAAAAATTATTTTTAAAATTATATTTCTTATATTCCTTATGTATAAATTATATTCATTTATTAGCAATTTAATAATTACCAAAATGCAATAAATCATTATTTTGTTATACGAATTTTGTTGCAAGGCCCCGCAAATCAACTTTGAACTAGGCCCCGCTTTTGTTTGGTCCGTCCCTGCTATTAGTCTCCTCAACCGGCCTATGTGTAAAAAAATGAGTGATTTCCTTTCACCCTCGATTCTTTCTATTATTTTTAATTCCTCCCATTCCTTAAATACAGCTTTATAATCATCTAGAAGCCCATTCTGGTTGTGCTCGCTAGCATATTCTATCATGCCAATTCTATATCTATTGTTACAAAAATGTAGTGTCGCTTCCCTGCTTTGTTAGTCTTATGGTCCAAGTTCTTCCAGAACTTGACGACCATTTTGGAAACTTGGCGACTTTGGCGGCAAAATGAAGGGTCAAGAAAATACAAGAATTGTCGCTCTATCTCTATTAGGAATAGAGTTATGGAGATTCTACTGAAATTTTCGATGTGATTTCACGTCCTGTCGGAAAGGCTATAAATACCGAACTGCAAACGAGGGAAGACAGTCTCTTTAGAGTTTGCCTGCAGTGCGAGCTGGTGAGCTGAGCGTTAGTGAAAGTGCTGTTACTGTTTTTATTAGTGATTTGCTGTTGGCATCAGGGTAGCCCCCATAATCTTAACAAGCTCTAATTATCATATTCACTTAACTGCACGTCTTTCCCCTAATTTCTCCATCTTTTTTAGTCCCATATACTTAACATGGAGAAAACTTAAAACATTACATATTAAAATCCATTAGCCATGGGGCTACCATTTTTGGTATTAAAGTAGCCCCCATAGTCTTAAAAAGCTCTAATTTTCATATATACTTAATTGCACTTCTTTCCTCCTCTTTCCCCCCTCTTTTCTCCATCTTTTTTTAGTCCCATAGACTTAAGATGGGGAAAAAATTAAAATCATTACATATTAAAATCTTAGCCCCATAGGGGCCACAAAAGTTGGCGCATAGATAGCCCCCCATAGGTTTTTCAAATTCCAATTATGATTTTTATAAAATTTAATTTCTTTCCCCTTTTTACCTCACTTCTCACTTCCCATGTTGTTCCTGTGGCAACTACTTCATCTATCATTTTTACGAATGCTTCTTTTTGACACTTTAAGAGACAACGTAGGGCTCTTTTTCTAATCTGCTTTCAATTATTTTTCTTTTATTTTCATTAACTTAATAAAAAAAAATGCTCGGCATAGAGTGCGCGGGGGTAACTGCGCTGGCTATCTTTAATAATTGATACCTCTTAATCTGTCCCTCATTTATACCATTTTTTGCTCATTCAATTTTATCATTATTCAGAAATGAGTATTGACAAGAGAACGGCAAAGCGGACATTCATACAAAAATAAAAAGATGTTGTTAATAAAAGACTTCCCAAAATAGATGACTTTGTGGAATCAATATGTTCTCTTGAGGATTCTCATGAGGAACTCACGGCCTCCTTTCAAAGAAAGCCCGCTCTAAAATTAAAATTCAAGATGATAAACGAAAAAAACGGTCTTCTCCTAGCCCAAACAAGCCCGATCCGCCTTTAACCTCTACATCTTCAAAACCTGGGGTCACTTCTCAACCATCAACAAAGTTTCAAGAAAAAATCCCTTTGGAAGCAAAAGGCATTAGGTTTCCACCCACTTATAAAACATCGAAATCTTCAGCTCAAGAACCAGATACCTCTTATTCAGTGAATGATCCATCTGGTACCTCCACCTCATCAACACCGAGCTTTTCAAAACAGGATGTTTCATTTCCACTCCCAACGGAAACCTCTTCAACCTCTCTATAAACCCTCTTCTGGATTCCTGCACCACAGATATTGACTCAGCAATCTCGACCTGGTTGGGTAACGATTCTAATCACATAGAAAAAGAAACAGTTACTGCTTCTTA
Source organism: Araneus ventricosus (assembly GCA_013235015.1). Taxonomy (NCBI): domain Eukaryota; kingdom Metazoa; phylum Arthropoda; class Arachnida; order Araneae; family Araneidae; genus Araneus; species Araneus ventricosus. The sequence continues at coordinate 231,320 of BGPR01000362.1, forward strand.
TCCACTTAAAGAACCCATCACTCTGTCATCACAGGTACCTTCACCTCAAATTAATCAAGACCACTCACCCCATATTCATCTTAGTCACCAAATACAACAGGCATCTCCAGCAGCATCAACAACAGAAGTCTCATATACTTAACTTACATTAATTCCACAAACAGAAAACTATGTCGGTTATCTCCATATCTCCTATATATATAGGTCTATACCTCCAGGTTAAAGACTATAATAAATTCAAGTGTGGGCATCCACCCTTGTCTTCCAGAGCCTCTTAGAAAGGAAGCACTTGCAATTGCGAACATCATTGACAAACAAATAATTAAACCCCATCATTATATCCAACAGTCAACGGACTTCACTCCTCATAGCTGCTACCAAAATTTAACTTCACAAATTCCGTTGAACAGACAGCAGAGTGTTGTTAAAGAGCACTCAGCAACTCTTTCATCTTTAGCAGTTCCCAAAAAATCAGCACTACTCCTGTATCCACCAGCAAATATTTCAGAAGAAATTCCTGCTCTTTTGAACGAGACTCTTTCATCAACGAAATTTTCAATCTAAAACATTAGGTCAATTTCGAAAAAAGGCTTAGTAGTAACGCTGAACTCGGAAGAAGGTAAGGTGAAACTTAGTAAGGAAATTGTTACTAACCCCATAATCTCTTCAAAAATTGAAATTAAACAACCGGGTAAAAGTCACCCAAGTGTTATCTTATACAACATCTCAAAAAATATCTCAGATGAAGAAATCCAATCAGCTCTACAAGTGTACTTAGCAATAATCCACCCATTAAAAATTCGTTTCTAATTTTCATGTACAACCCAACTCAAGAAATATAGTCTTCGAAACCCCTGCAGCGGAGTTTAATAAACTTAAACGTCTAAAGAAGGTTTCCATAAGGTGAAAAATGTTTACAATTCGAGAATTCTACCATATCAAAAAGTGTAACTTCTGTCAATCCTTCGGCTATACAACGAAGGACTGCATTTTCAATATTCCATCTTGCGCAAACGGCGCAAGCCATCATCTAACAAAAGAATGCACATTTAACTTTCAAAGGTGCGACAACTGCTTTTCAAAAAACAGCTTCAACAGTAATGATCCCAAAATTTATCACTCAGCAAGAGATAATAACTAGCCTTGTTTTCAGATGGAACTTGAAAGATATAAAAAGTCCAGGGACTATTGTTCTGATTAAACATTAAAAAACGAGTATTTTACCAAATTATTTTATTGTTAATATATGCATATTTCGTTAAAATTGACTGTATGTGTAAATGTCCATCAGTAATTATATAACGGTCTATCTTGTTTTTATTAAATACTTATTGTTAAGGGTCTTTTCCCTCTCTAACATCACCAAAATGAGTTTTCCAAAATTATCTCTGACTTCAAAAGAAAATTTTAATATACACATGAAATATCAGTATTGTTCCATTAACATGAATACCACATATTTCTTATGCTTAATTTCCATTTGTTATAAAACTTGTTTGGTTTGTTTTCAAAATTATCTTTTCTAGTGCTTTAGATCCTAATGAACATCACATAAATTCATCTAAATGCACATCAAACATAGTCTGGTGTAATCTGTTTATGTTTCTTAGTAATTTTCTAAAGATTTTTTGTAAATAGGTCCATTCCTTCTTGTTAATCTTTTATAGGTCTAAGTTCACAAAATAATAATTTTAAACTTTTAAATACTAATAAGTCAAAAGCATCTTTTTTCTGTATATAGTGTAACAGTATTTTGTATAGTAACCGTATTTCTTAAATCATTCTCTGGAGCTTGGCGTTAAGAGTGGTCAACGTTCCTGGAGATGACTCTGAGCGTATAGGTCCCGGCTAGCACCAAGGTAACTACCGAGGCTGGAAATGTCCAGAGCCGGTGGCTGCCTTCCCTTGCTGGGCTCCGTGGAGGGCGGTGCCGTCGGGTCCCTAATTTTTTACCATGTCATATGGGCAAAAGGAAATCTGGTCCCTTAAGTGGGCGACATACAGAACCGATAACGAAGTTAAACAATTATTTTGATACATTTTATATTAAAAGAACATCTTCTAACAACGAGTCCTTTTCTAATGTGTCACCTTTCTTGGTTGGAAAAGGAATTTCAGGACAACTTGGCGATGTCGCTTCAGTTTGGAAATTTCGTTCTGGTGACCTGCTTATTAAGGTTAATTCACATAAGCAGGACCAGAAAATCATCAAACTAATTAACCTGGCATCTATTCCCGTAACTGTCACAGCACATGCCACACTTAACTTTTCGAAAAGAGTCGTTTCCTGCGGAGAGTTGTTGCGTACTCCTGCTGAAGAAACAAAAAAAGGAGTTAGAAAATCAAAGAGCGACTACTATACGTCGTATTAAAATACGGCGGGATGGAAAGCTCCTGGACACAAAGCATCTGATTATCACATTCCATTCTCCAAGACTGCCTAAATGCATCAAAGCAGGGTATATGAGATTAGCCGTTAGACCTTATATCCCTACTCCCCTGAGATGCTTCAAGTGCCAGAGCTTTGGTCATTCCAAAGATTCTTGCCGCGGAACTCTCACTTGCTCCCGTTGTGCGGAAGCTGGTCACGAAAGCTCAGGATGTTCAGCAGAAGAAAAATGTGTTAATTGTAAAGGCACCCATACTTCCTTTTCACATACATGTCCTTCCTGGCACTTCGAAAAGGAAGTTGTAGTGGAAAAGTGAACAAAGGGATATCATATGCTCAAGCTCAGAAAAGTGTCAAAGCCCGTGCACCAACTCTTGGAATGATTTATGCAACTGCAGTGAAAAATACTTCTGAAACTATAACCACCCAAATCATTCCTATAATCTTACCTTCCGAATGTCGACCATTTCAAAAATCTTACACACCATCTGAAATTTGTCCTAAATCTACTGAATCTTTTACAAATGCATCTTCGTCCAGTACTCATACCAAAAATACCGTCTTGTGAAGTAGCAGGTACTTCACAAGACCTATCTGGCTTCAAAACTGTTCAACATAGGAAAAACTTAAAGAAGGACTCCAAAATAAACTCGAATACCCAATCAAGCAATCTTGAGAAAATATCTCAATTTTATAGAAGCTCAACTCGGCCAGATTCTCCAAAACCCCCTAAAAATATGAGCAGGTTTCAAAATTTTGGAGAATCTCACCCCGGCAAATATCTAATTCTACTCCAAGGCCGGATACCAAATCTTCCGATACAAAACAAGTTACTAAGAGTATCTCAAATTCGCATGGCAGCAATAATACCAAATCCCTTGTTCCTACTGGCCCAAAATGTTTGGTGTTTCCGCATTGGATAATACATCAAAAGAACTATCTGAAACTGATACAGAAATGTGCGAAACTTCGAGTGCTTCGGAGGACATACTGGAGTAAGATATGAGTGAGGACTTGGAAGAGTCGTCTGAAGGTGTCTGTACTCCACCTTCTTCTCCTAAAGAACAGAGACCGCAGTTAAAAATCATCATTCCAACAAAATATAAAACTAAATAACAACATTTTGCATCTCCTTGCTGTTTTTCAGCACTTTTTGCTGTTTTTTTCTTTTTAATAAACGATCAACTAATGAAATGTCGTTTTAATTTGTTTTCCCAAACCAGTATTTTAATATTTATCTGAAATGTTTTCGTACTTCTTTTAAATAAAGTTTGTTTGCTTACCTCTTGAACAATCTTTTATCTCTCTTACCATATTATCATGGATTTTATCACTATTTTTATCCCTTGTGCCTATTTCCTATCTAAAATTTTAATCATATTTTCATTCAAATCATCATCATCATTTCAAATTTTATAAAATACATTTTATTATCGACGTCCAATTGAAACATATGTTTGGCGCAGCATGGCCAAACCTGGCGCATGCGCCATTAAACCCACAAAACCTAACCTAACCTCTAGCAGGATGGAACCCTACCGAATTATTCTCGCGATGTGAGGGCTGGCTAACAGATGTTTAGAAAAAAAGTGGCAGCATTGAGATCCTCCTACAATCTCCGTACCTCATCCCGATGAGTATATTTTTGTGGAGGTATATGAAACAACATGTTTATAGCTCAAGGCCAGCTCCAATGAAGAGATGCGATGTGTCCAAACTCAATTTACATGCTTAATGCCGTTTTGCAATTCAGTCAAATAGTTTTATCAGCAGAGCCTGGGTAATAACAATAAACAATTCGAACACTTCTATAAACTGAAAAAATTCTATATTTGTATAAATTATTTTGAATTAGGAAGCTTTAATGTATGCTAATGATTGTTTATGTAATAATTATTTTAAGTGTGCACTCATTTTTCTGGAACAACCTGTATAGAAAGATTCATGCTTTATGAGGAAAGGAAGGCACTAAAATTAACTGTCCCGTAAGAGATTCTAAACCTTATGAAAATGCTTGAATACCTTACTTGCAACAACAGGTATGGGGCTGTCCATAAATGATGTCACACTTTTTTTCAATATTTTTGACCCCCTCCCCCCATTTGTCACAAAGTGTCACACTTTACCATACCCCCTCCCCCCTTGTCACATGTCACGCTATATTACACAAACATATACTTGCAGTTCAGAAACAAAGCACTACGTTATAGATCATATATCAAATTTTATTTTTAAACTTTAACTATGTGTTTTAATGACATTTGTGAGTATAACAATAATAATGATTATATGTGTACTTATTTTGTATGAAATAAGATTAAGGTTTACAACAAAAAACCTAATTAATACACAATAGTAATAAAAAATTTATATAAAAGAGCAACTGAAAACAGTAGTATTTTGGAATTTGATATATTTTGCTTTAAATCTTATCTTTACTTTATGAACACAAAATACTCTTAAACAGATTTAATTAACAAAACGCCTCAATAAGATCAGCTTGTTTGTGCCGCTACCAGTTTTACCACTCACCCAGGTTGGGCGAAGTATCTTTTGTTGGACATTTCAAGGGTGTGACAGGGGGAGGCTTTCTTCTAATGGTGAAGAATTTCTGCTCCTACCATATTCTCAGAACCTACCCTGAATGCATTTTTCGAAAAGAAAGGAATATAAGTGAAAAAAAAATCACATGAAAGTTGTTTTAGCCCCGATTAAAAAAGTACTCTCAAATTCTGGTAATTTCAAAATAACTTCAAAATTTAATCTGTTGATTTTAAATGTTTTTATTTTAACCAAAATGTGTGATGTCACACTTCTTGTTACCTTGTTACCTCCTCCCTCTCCCTTGTCACAAACTGTCACAATTTCACGAATCCCCTCCCCCCAAGCATGACATCATTTGTGGACGGCCCCTATATCGCATTCCCAAATTTATTTATTGTCCATTTGATCCTCTTGACATCCCAGTGACTATATCAACTTGAGAAAGTTGCTTCACCAAGCTGAAATTGATCAAAACTTATCTGAGATATCAAACAGCAAGAACGTTTGAATACTTTGGAAATCATGCCCATTGAATCTGAAATTAGCAGGAGTTCAGATGTTGACAAAATACTAAAAGACTTCGCAGAGAAAAAAAAGACAAGGAAAGAACTTTCTCATGATAAAGAATAATAATGATACGACTCATTTATAATTTATGAATATTAAGTAATTTTTAGAAGCCCCTAAAAATATCATTTATTTCCAACGGTATATTTAAATTTCGATTTTTTTCTGAATAAAGATTTTTTCTTAAATCCTTCCAAATCATTAAAACAAGCGGTATAGTGATTATGTACTTTTCAGAAGTGTTTTAAAAATTTTGTTTGTTACTTGTAGGCTGACATGTGTTCAGTTTTAAATTTAAGTGTTAAAATATCTGTTTGGTGTAATAATTCGTTTTGAGCACACGTTCTGATTATTTTCCTTTCTACCATAGAGATATAAAGTCTATAACAAACATTTTAAATTCTTATGACTCTAGACATTGGTGAAAGTTGGCTGGGAACAGGGGCTTACCAAAATTGTTTCCAACTGGGCCCCACACCTCCTAAGGCCGGCCCTGTGTCCAACAGTTACAGAGAACATAAATGTGTAGATCACTTTCATGGATTTATTCTACTCAGAAGTAAATAGCAACTCTTCTCTCAGTCTTTCAGGATATATAACGTCCTTAAAATTATGTTTAAAGTATGAAGCTATTAAAATCATACAGAGCATTCCAATTTCAGATAACAGTTACAAAATTCCCTGGAATTTTCTTGATGAAAGATATTCTAATAAGCGAAAACAAATATTTATCTAATAAAGCGACTTATGAACTTTAGCAGGTCCAGACAGATTCAACATCTACATTATTAAATTTAGGGCTAGTATTAATGAAATAATTCATAGTTTAAAATTTTTAAAGCAATGTGTTGAAAACTTTAGTGACACTTCGATATTATATGCAGCGTTACAAAAATTGGATGGTTGTATCTTACTTCTAATTCTCGTCTAGATTAAGTTTCACATGGGTCTAGTGTCCGTAATGTATCAAATCTTTACAAATCAGAGATGCATGAATTATTCACATGGATAGATGACTAAATTGTTACGATCTTTTAGAGTCAATGTTAGTAGGTTTTCCCAATAATTGTCCAGCCTAACAGTGTATGAATGCATATTAGTCCTGATGGAAGGATTTTGTAAAGAATTATTTCTTAGTTTCAATCAGAATTAGTAGGTAGTATTCAAATAATATATAACATATACAAATAGGCCTACCTTTTCTGTCGACCCGAGGAGAGCACGTGCATCCAGTATCGCTTTATCAGCTGCAACAAATATTCATTAATTGCAGAAAATGAAACACACAACTAAATGACCACTCTGTAGTATCCTTTTAAAGAAGTGAAATATATATAAAATATGTCACTCACACGTACAGTCGCAGAAAAAAACGAACCTCCCTTCATTATTCTGTCGTTGTTCATCGTATATTAAAACAAATGGTACCACTTTACAGGAAATAACATAAACTGAAAGATTTTATGATTAAAAATTTCATAAGGGGTCATTTACATACTTAAAATTGCACTAACTTCAAAATTTTCAATGGCAACCCCCATTTTTGATATTAACAAATTCCTCATCACAAATACTCCAAGATATCAATTTTAGTTAATATAACATTAACAGATCGGAAGATATTCGACATTTTGTATTCTCGATATAAAAAAGGACCGTCTCCATATTTAGATAGTGAGGCTCTCTGTTTGCGTTTAAATGTTGGTGGTAGAATTTAAACTAATTTCGCACTTTAAACGCCATCTTAAAAGTTACGATGTACTTTTTACAATCGATAAATACTAGATGCGTTTCAAATTTCTGAAAAAATGAAATTTTCTCCAAAAAATATGATTTTCAACTGCAAAACTTGAATATTGAATTGAATGCTTATAATATCCAAGAGCACTAGAAGTTACCCTTTCTTCTGAATCAATTTTGAGCTCAAAGCGTTAAATTTTTAACAATGCATAAGTATTTACGGTCGTATAAGTGGAGGTTTAGTTTAGTTTCATTATATTTTAGTGCCGTTTCGATGACTGGAAGTAATCGAATAAAAGAGATGATTTGTTGCTTTAACGAAATGTTAGTAGTAATATTAAAATGGTTCAAAATTAAAGACATAAATTTATTCTTGTCGCAAGAATAATTGTAAATACGCGATTAAATGTTGGTAATTGCATTCACGCCAACTTACAATATAGCACAAGTTTTTACTGCCTATCATTTCCTTAGTACGTACTTTTAACAAAATTATTCTCGGCTCTTCTCATTCGGTTTTATTTTACAGCAGTTCTAAATAAACCATTCGCTTTTTTAAAGCACTTTTTAGATTTTTTTTCCTTGCTGAGAGATATGAAGTTTCGGCAAATAAAAATAAATAACATAGTCTTTTTTAAAAAGCTTTTTCATATCAAGTCTATACTTAAAGGCAGGTTAGTTTGACATTGCAGTAGAAGCTGCAGAGAGTATCATTCTGCCTAGTAGAATAGCCCTGAAATGATCCTAATGTTCTTCGAAAGTAAGTAACAGATATATTTGAACAGAATTTTGTTTTAAATATCAATATTCGATATAGCAAAATAATTGCAATCAAATCTGAGAGACCCATTGTATCTTGTTTTGCCTTTCTGAGGATAGGATTCCACGGCAGAACTTTATTTTAAGATCAGAGGATCGAGGGTTCGAACTAGAGATGTATAATCCACGATTTTCTAAATAACAAATATTTTTGCTATTGTTATTTTTAAATATCTGTTCCAAAATGCTATTAAGTGTACGTAAAGTGTTTTCCCGTAAATCATCGAAAAAACATTGAAATAAATTACCATTTCTTTTTACGTATTATACTTTCTGTCAAGTTTTAGTATTTAGTTTTATATACTGTCAACAGATGGCTAAAAATATTTTTGGATACTTATAGATAGACGATCGTAATATCAATAAACCACAAATATAGGAATCACTCACTGAACCTCACCCCTGCCGCAGTTTGAAATATTTTCCTGTGAATCACAGTGATATGCGTTTCGAATGATTACAGCAATACTGTAATTCGAAAAGGAAATGGCGAATTTTCATAATATGAGGCTACAGGCGCAAAATTCTTTTGAGACTCCTAACTCAAACCAACGTCGTAAATTCGCTGTCGGCTCTGCATTAAGATGTACGTAGAATAGATCTTGAGGCCCTCAGGATCTCAAGACACGAGGCGAGCGCCTTTAGCACCTGTGCGAAAAACCGCCACTGCCCTCCCTTCAATTTTCAAGTCATTCATAGAATTCTCCCTTCCCCTTTTTGAAAGCTTATCTATAACTTCGGGCGGCATGCTCCACGCATTTCCTCCTCCCGCGAGCAATCCGTGTGGCAACCCTTTGACTACGATTTTTTTTTATCCAATTTTCTATGAAGGAATTTTTTAAAAAAAAATTTCTTCAATTTTCTTTGTAAATGAAGATAATAGGCTCCAAATAAGCCAAATTGATTGTTTGGAGTTTATTATTTTTCCCCTCCGGAGCGGATTTTATACCAAAGGCTGGGACAAAACAGTCCCATAACCAAAAAAAAACATTTTTATTCATGAAACATGATTATTGTTAGTTATTGCGAAAACTTATATATATATATATATATATATATATATATAGTTAAATATTTTTCAAACAATCAAAATTCAAATAACATTTTCAATATAAACACTTATTAAACTAATAATTAAAATTAAAAATAAAATAATGTTACCTTATTAATAATCATACAATGATATACAAAAAGATAGATTAAAAACTAATGTATTAATACTAGTTAGATTATTATTACTATGAAAAAGACAACCCAGAAATTGGAATTCCAACAATCAAACGCTTATCAGCCTTGGGAACTGATATGTCGCATTAATCCGAATTTAAAGGCGCCAACCCTCTGCGAACGCCAATTGTTGGAAAAGAAATAATATGGGAGTAAATCTTCAAAATATGTCAAGATAAGAAACGAGAAAATATAACTAAATGCTTACCAATCCGTAGTCTTAGCTATTGTAATGACATGAGCTTTGAGTTCCGCATTTAAAGTGAAAATATTATTACTAAATTAGATTATAGATACTATACTAAACATCATTAAAAATCAAATTAAATTATAAATTTAAATTAAACTCATTATAATAATATATATTAATATGGAAATATATTTAAAATTAAATGATGCAATCTTATTCTAAATTTAGTGGCGCCATCTATGTAGTGAAATACTAAAATCTTTGTGAATTCCATAAATATGATCAATTCAAAATAAATAAATCTAAAAGACTATTAATTTAAAGGTGTTAAAATTTTTTATTAACATAAAGCAAACATGAAATTAATAGGAAATCCATATCTCAGAGCATTTTCAATAAATGTATCAATATATGATCTCTGTTTTATTCTGTCTGTGATTAAAATAGTACTTCTATGAATATAATTCAGGACAATGTTTCTATAAATTTGAATACTGATATTGCTGTTCCAAAAAGGAAGTCTATTTATATTAAACTGAAAAGCGTTTCTTTTATCATAAATCTCATTGCTTAATTTATTATCAACTATTTTAATTTCAAGATCTAGAAAATCTGCAGAGTAAATACCTTCATTAGTTTTAAGTAAAATCAAATACTCTGGATAAAAATCAATATGTGATGTGTATTCTTTTACTTTTAAACATATTAATAAATCATCAATATACCTATACATGATATAAGAATTATTGTAATTAATTTCTTTTTCATAATAGTGTAAATATAAATTAGCTAGAGCATTACTTGCTGATCCACCTTGTGGAATACCTTTAATTTGTTGGTATAATTTATTGTCAAAACTAATATAATTTTCTTTTAATATAACTTCTATTAATGTTTTATATTTTTTAATCATTTTATTTATGCTAAAATCTTCCTAAATCTGTAATAAAATGTTCATCAAATCTATACTATTGAATGAATCTTGAAAATCAAAAGTATGCACAGAGTAAACATTAATATCTTTAAAACATATAAATGTGATATTTTAATTTTTAAACTTCTTTAATTCTTAAATCACTTTTAATGACACCTCATTTTAATTACTTCTACTTCTATTGTAATAAGCGCAGTACAACTTTCTTTTCGAGTCACGAGTCTTTACCGGGGAAATTCCCTTTTATGGGTACTTAAACTTTGTCCGCATTCCTATCTGCCCTTTTTCATTCCAACATGTAACGAATAAGAACGTCGCGCTGCTTCGCGCGTTACCTCTTTAATTCTGACCATGGATACGCGTATAAGATGATTATTTTAACTATTGAAAAGTAAGATAATATTGTCTACGATGGAATAAATGAAGACTGAACAACTACTGTCTTTTCCTTTACCAAAATGGACTACATTTCACTCTTAAAGCCTGATCTTTCATATATATATATATATATTGTTGCAAAAGGTCTCTCTGTGGTGTATGATGTAGACAGTCCAACACGCAGGATAATGGAGAATGAAGGTTTATTTACAAACATGCAGGAAAACACGTAGCACAGGTACAGGAAACAATAGTCCTTGCACAGATTACCAATGTAAATAGACAACAATTCACAGGTAATGACAGTTCAGCACTTTGATATCTAACAACACAAACAGTCAGCAAATAACTAGTAACGACAATAACAGCTCAGCTCACCAGCTGATTAGCTCACACAGCGGATAGACCTCCGAAGACGTTCACGCTTCAAAGCGAAGTAACCAGTCGATCAAAGACGCTCCCGTGATCCAAACGCGGTCTTATATACTCTCCCCGATAGGACGTGTCGTCACATAGAATTTTCAGGAAAAACCTGGATCTCGGCCCCTAATAGAAATATCGAGAAAAGGGTTGCATTTTCGGGAATCATCTATTTGTCGCCAAGGTCGCCAAATTTGTCGCCAAGTCGCCAAAATGGTCGCCAAGTTTGTCGCCAAGGTCATGCGTGCCACGAGAGTCGCTGAGGTCACTCCATGCTTCACCTTGTAAAACCCTCTTCCCAACCATAAGACTTGCATTGCTGGGAAGCGACTTTCCATGACTGTAACACTGCTCCCCTCTTCAAAGACTGACGTCCCGGCAGTCTCATTACACCGAACTGTGATCAGTAGCCCGGTAGGGGGTTAGCCGATTGATGTGAATTACTTTTGGCTTGGCGTTAGGTGACCTCTGAACTCTGTAGATGACATCGTTCAGTTTCTTGACGATAGTATAAGGTCCTTCCCAGTTCTGCTGTAATTTCGGGCTCAGACCTCTCCGTCGCTTCGGGTTATACATCCAAACTTGGTCCCCCTCCTTAAAATGATGGCCGGTTGCTCCGGAATCGTAGCGAGTCTTCATTCGTTCACTGGCCAATTTAATTCGCTCTCTGGCAAACGCATGTACGCTTTCCAAACGTGCCTCTAAATTATTCAGGTATTCATTCGGCGAGGAAGGCGTATCACTCGGTCGTCCAAATAGGATATCACATGGCAATCGCAGTGTTCGACCAAAAAGCATATCTGCTGGAGTGCATCCGGACGCTTCATGGTCTGCGCTCTTATAGGCCAAGAGAAAGAGTGGTAAATGTGTATCACAGTCAGTCTGATTCTTCGATACAAATAAAGATAGATGGTTTAAAATCGTTCGATTAAACCTCTCGACCATGCCATCGGACTCAGGCTGTAACGCCGTCGTTCGAGTCTTCAGAATTCCTAAAAGTTTACAGAGCTCAGTAAAGAGAGCGGAATTAAAATTTGTACCTTGATCCGAATGTAATATCATAGGTACGCCATACCGCGAAATCCATGCTCGAACAAGTTCTTCAGCCACAGTCGAGGCTTCCTGATCTGGAATGGGGATTGCCTCTGGCCATTTGGTAAAATAGTCCATCAATACCAATACATACCGATTGCCCTTTGTCGTTACAGGAAGAGGTCCTAAAATATCCAAAGCCATTCTTTCGAAAGGTGAGCCTACATTATAGCGCTGTAAACGGCCTTTAGTTCTTGTTTTGGGTCCTTTTCGGGATCCGCAAGCGTGGCATTCTCTGCACCATTTTTCGACGTCGGCGCGAAGTCTATCCCAATAGAATCGCTCTCGGGTTTTGCTCAAAGTTTTCATAACTCCAAAATGGCCTCCACTTGCGCTGTCATGAGTCTCTCGCAGAACTTCTTGAATTCTGCTTTTCGGGAGAATTAGTTGCCAGCGACAAGAACTTCCATCGTCACTCTCCCACTTACGATATAAAACACCATCCTTAAGGTGTAAGGAGTCCCAAAGAGCCCAATATCGTTTTGTTGCAGGGCTTTCCGGAGCGATTTCTTGCCAAGATGGTCGATCTTCCGAATTTAATTTCCTCTCCAGAATTGGCCTAATAGCAGGATCTTCTAACTGTGCCTTTTGAACCTCACTTGAAGACCAGGCATCCTCAGTTGTTAAAAATTTCACGGAAATGTCCGTTTCCATTCCGAACTTTTTCTCTGCATTCGTGCAATGTTTGCAACTCTCTTTACAGGGTCTTCGAGAGAGCGCATCTGCATTTCCGTGAGAGGTTCCCTTGCGATGCTGGATTTCGAAGTCATATTCTTGCAGTCTTTGGATCCAGCGAGCTATCTGGCCTTCCGGTTCCCTAAAATTCAAAAGCCATCTAAGGGATGCATGATCAGTCCGGAGAAGAAATTTACGTCCATAGAGGTAGTGATGGAAATGCTATATAGATTTCACGATGGCTAGTAATTCTTTACGCGTGACACAATAATTTCTTTCTGGCTTACCCAAGCTCTTGCTGAAGTAAGCGATGACACACTCTTCGTTTCCAATCTTCTGAGAGAGCACGGCTCCTATTCCCTCATTACTAGCATCCGTATCCAAGATAAATTCCTTGTCAGTCCGGGGATAGGTCAAGACAGGGGACGTTATCAAAGCCTGTTTTAGACTATTGAAAGATTTCTCGCATTCTTCAGTCCAATTAAAGTTTGATCTAGCTTCAGTTAGTTTATGTAGGGGTCTTGCTATTGCAGAGAAATTCCTTACAAAACGACGGTAATAGGTGCAAAGTCCAAGGAAACTTCGGAGATCGTGTACTGTCTCTGGACGAGGCCAATCAACTACTGCCTTAGTCTTTTCTGGGTCGGTTTTAACTCCGTCCACTGAAATTATGTGTCCAAGATAAGAAACTTCCTTTCGAAAGAATCTGCATTTCTTTGGACTTAGCTTGAGGGTAGCTTTTTGCAGCCTCTGGAATACTTTACGAATATTATTAAGATGTTCTTGAAATGTTCGTCCTACTATAATAATGTCATCAAGATAAACTAGGCAGGCTTCAGACGTAAGTCCACGCAATACTGTCTCCATTAATCGTTCGAATGTGGCAGGGGCGTTACAAAGACCGAAAGGCTATCATTGTACTTCGTTCCGGTTACGTATTGCTGACCTTGGCGACAAACTTGGCGACCATTTTGGCATGGCGACAAATTTGGCGATCTTGGCGACAAATAGATTATTCTCGAAATACACCCTTTTTCTCGATATTTCTATTAGGGGCCGAGATCTAGGATTTTCATGAAAATTCTATGTGACGTCACGGCTAACGGGAGAGTATATAAAGACCGCGTTGGACACCAGCGTCTTTGAATCGACTGGTTACTGTGAAGCGTAAACGTCTTCGGAGTTCTATCTGCTGTGTGAGCTAATCAGCTGGTGAGCTGAGCTGTTATTGTCGTGACTAGTTATTTGCTGACTGTTTGTGCTGTTAGATATCAAAGGCTGAACTGTCATTACGTATGGTGTTGTCTATTCATTGGTAATCTGTGCAAGGACTATTGTTTCCTGTACCTGTGCTACGTGTTTTCAGCATATTTTAAATAAACCTTCATTCTCCATTATCCTGCGTGTTGGACTGTTTACACCATACACCCACGGAAAGATTTTGTGCAACACTGGTGTCAGAAGTGGGATATTTGTGTATGAGTGAAAACAGATCTCGAACAAGAGATGGCTGAAACGCTGATCTACTTGCTCTTTGGCCGAGATGAAGAAATCTATGGAGAAAGGACAAGAAGAAATGAAGGATAGAATGGAGAAAAGGACAGAAGAAATGAGAAAAGGGCAGAAGAAATGAGAAAAGGACAAGAAGAAATGAGAAAAGGACAAAAAAAGAAATGAAGAATCAGATCCAATCACACGTCGAAAGTAAAGTCGGAAAATTAAAGATCATGTCAACAGTTGCATAGAAAATAGAAGAAGATGTCCAAAGCGTGAAAAGAGATGGAGAGGAAGGGCGAGGTTGAAAGGAAGATCGAGGAAGTGGAAGACAAGTACAAGGAAGCAAGATAGAGGAAGTGGAAGACAAAGTAAAGAAGATAGAGAAGTCAAAGAAAAGTTCAAGTGAAGATCGGCGACCTAGAGAAGGGCTAGTGAACTCGAGGACAGACAATCAATTTCCCGGCAAACCAGACCTCACGTATTCCAGACCAATCAAATCCTGACATTCGACGGACAAACGTCTTGAGACTGTTTCAAAACTCAGTTTGACGTTGTGAGCTCTGCGAACGGATGGAATAATCATGTGAAGCCAGTCAACTTGTGGCCTCTCTCCGAGGATCAGCGGCGGAGTTCTGGGAATACCTTCTGATAAGTTGACGGACCTTATGACCATCGAGAACGCTCTAGAAGCGATTCGGAGAAGTCACCTTACCCAGTTTTATAGGACTGTGAAGACGAGACGGCAGAAGCCAGGAGAAAGCCTTCAGATATAGCCGCCGATGTGAGGACTAATGAGCCTGGCCCCACGCCGAGTGCCCTCAGGATGTCCGAGACAGCCTAGCCAGATACTTTGTACGCTATCAGAGATGAAGATCAGCACACCAACAAGGTTGATGATGCCAAGATTGAAATCAGCCTTGGCATATAGCATGAAGTATGAGGCTGCGAAAACTGTTTCCAAAACATCCGAAATATAAGATCGATAGAGTAGAGGATGGTACTGGAAGAAAAGAAGAAAAAATTCGACTGTTTATTGAAAACTTTGGAAAAATTATTAAACAGTCATGTTGTAGGGAAGAAGACACTCCTCAACGAAATCCAGAACGTGACTTGCTGGAAGTGTAACAAAAGGGGCATCAAGAGGGGTGCCAGACAATTTCTCCACCAGGAAAACTAATGTATGGCCGTCATTACGGGCAAGGTGCCTTTTCTCAATAGGCCCTGAAGAAGGACTAAAGTTTCCGCACTTTCGGAGGAAAAAATTCTTGGAAGGATCTATTTGCATTATCCCTTGTTTGATGTTAGTGGACACCGGCTAATGTCACTCTCGTAAGACAGACTTGGCCCAGAAATTGAAGGAGAATTTTATTTACACGGCTCCTAACATTTCTTTAAAGACCGCTACTGGTGAAAAGGCGGAGATACACGGGAACTGGATGCAGCAATTGAATGTGGATCAGAAAATTCCAACACAAAATCTACTGTGACATCACCGATCCCTGTATTCTCGGCCTGGATTTTCTACAAAATTTAACTTCATGGTGGACCTGGAGAAGAACGAGATTCGGACAGGAGGAGAGGAAATTCCTTTGTTTTCAGCCAGTGCAGAGGATTCAGAGTTATGCTCTGTATTGGCTAAAGAAAACTATTATAACCAAGATCGGAATGTCTTATCCAGGAGTCCCAGAACTTCTGGAATTCAGATACATAAGCGGACTTTCCTAGCCAAGTTTCCCAGAAAGGATCCTTGTGGCGCCACACTCGTTGATTTAAAAAAGAAGCCATCCCGGTTCGAGTTCTGAATTTGGACCATAAACCCAAGACCATCGACAAGGCTGTTATTGCGACGTGTGAGCCAGTGTGGATATCGTTGCTCGTCCTCAAGATTTCCGAATCACTACGTCTCCGTCAATCTTGGAGAATCTTGAAGGGCTTAATGAAGAACAACGAACGAGCAGTGAAGGAATTGTATCAAAATTTCAGAACTTGTTTTCTACTAGTGACTCTGATGTCGGCCGCTGCAATTGACTCAGCACAGAATTAACACAGGTAATCATCCACCAATCAAGCAATATCAAGACGTTTGCCTCTTGCAAAGAAAGAGGAAGCGGGCGTTTAGTTAAAGAGATGGTGGATAACGGAATAATAGAAGAATCGTCAGGACCTTGGGCTTCGCCTATTGTGCTGTTAAGAAGAAAGATGGGTCGACACGTTTCTGTTGACTACAGGAATTAAACGAGATTACGATAAAGGATAGTTATCCTCTACCACGGATAGACGACACTCTGGATGCTTTGAACGGAAGCCAATGGTTCTCGACATTAGCTTGAAATGGATACTGGCAAGTCGAGATCCAACCTGAAGATAAAGAAAAGACGGCCTTCACCACCGGACAAGGACTCTGGCAATTTAAAGTAATGCCT